>CM077349.1:28434683-28956683 GCA_039655645.1 Ammopiptanthus mongolicus | reverse complement strand
GGTACAGATACTTAGGTATCCAGAGGGTAAGGGTACGGGTATTGAAGTTACTACCCATGAGGGTATGGGTCCGGGTATGGATACTTTTTCAAAACGCGGGTACGGGGACAGGTACTATAGTACCCTACCCATACCCTACCCATTGCCATCCCTATCTCCAGTTCACCACAACAGTCAACCTCCAAGTTAGCACAGCTAGGGATCACCGCCTACTCTACATGCACAACTGAATCTACATGATTGGCCAATTCTACAACGCACACTATTACCATGGGAATACAACAGTCAACCTCCAACTGAGGAATGACAATCGAATCTCCAACTACGAGGGTGGATGTTCACCAGGTAAGAATGGCTCCTCAATCTCGTGTGACAGTTACTCAAACTGCTGTTGCAACCGTACACACGGCTCCCTATACACAACCACTCAAACTGGTGTTGCAGCTGTATACAGGTACCAGCTTATATGATAGCCACTCAAACAGCTATTGCAACTAATCATACAACCCCTTGTGACAACCACTCAAATGGCTGTTGCAGTCGTTCACAAGTTCCGACCTCGCATGATAACTGTTCAAACGGCTATTGCAGTAAATCCTACGGCTTTCCACCATAACAATGCAAATGCTATGATTATGCACCAATCATCTCAACAACGTCTTAAAAACAACTTATCCAACGTCTCAAGGTCCACATCCTCCAACTGTGAGGATGTCGCTCTCCAACTATGAAAGCCACCTTCAACTTAGATCAACTGGCTCACAACATTGACTACGAATCCAATAATGTCAACTTCTCTATCCTTCTAACAGCACATCAACCGTCTCCACAGTCAATCAAGATCACATCAATCACAATCACATCAACATATCATAGTACAATAGCATAACATCATTGCATGTATACCAGTTAGCAATTAAGAATGTTATCACAACAAGCATCTCATCTAACATGTTATCAAGTACGACACCACTTACTCATGTTATTAGTTACCACAGATAGACATACATCCTCAATCAAAAGATATCACAAATTGATCCTACAACGATAGCCCAAAGTAAGCTAAACCTAGGGTTTAGGTACTTTATCAGGGCTCGGCTACTAGTAGGGTTTGAGGAACCCTACACATGTTAACAATTATATACGACGCCTACGATTCCCAGATATATGTGATTTCTTCCTTCTCACCTGGTGATTCGTTCCAAAATGCTCCTGTACCAACGGACAGCCCTGACCCTCGATCTCACGAACACCAAGAACACGCCTATGACCACCACGAGCTCGCAGCTGCCACTACCTCTTCTTGCAGCCGCGGTTCCTTTTTCAGCCATGAGCACCACCGCATCCTTGAACTTTTCCCTAACCACCGGAGCAACATGCAAGCAGCAATATTAACCCTAGGGCAACCCAAAACCAAGAAAGATTCGAGGAAAAGCTCAAAGAACTCGAAGAACACGAAGAACACTGAGGTTGATGTGTTAGAAATTCGAGCTTACTTCCGGGGAATCGAGAAACCAATCCGCTGGAGTTGTAGAAAACTTCGTCGCGATCACAACCGTGTAGTCGGAATCGTGTTTCGGCGGCTCAATCACCTCCAACCTCAAGCTTTCTCTCTCTAGTTGTAGAAATTCACCCAAAATTCATGCAAGTGTGAGAGTGAAAGTGGAAACTCCACTTATGGCTCCTGCTATCCAGGCTTAAGCATGGATCATTTTGCACACTTAAGCATTACCACGCTCTAGCGTGGGCACTCTCCACGCTTGAGCGTGGAACCTCGTCCACTCCGCCTTCACCTTGGCTTGCCACGTGTGCTACACATGTCAAAACTCAGAACAGCTGGCAACGCACTCAAAATGCTTGAGCGTGCAAGCTCCCAACGTCCAAGCGTTGCCACGCTTGAGTGTGAAATACTCCCACGCTTGAGCGCTCTGCTCAGCTGGAAAGGAACTTCCAGCTTTCTAACCTCCTCCGTTTCTCGTGTTACGTCTTGAGCACTTCCAACATGATTCAAACCTAGTTCTAAATATCCAACTAGACTTATAACAAACATA
The DNA here is from genome assembly GCA_039655645.1 of Ammopiptanthus mongolicus. Classification (NCBI taxonomy): domain Eukaryota; kingdom Viridiplantae; phylum Streptophyta; class Magnoliopsida; order Fabales; family Fabaceae; genus Ammopiptanthus; species Ammopiptanthus mongolicus. The sequence goes on along the minus strand of CM077349.1, from coordinate 28,954,632 downwards.
TAACCCATCAAACACCTAAGCGAAGACCCGATTAAGATTATCCATCTTATTTAGGGTTACCAAAAACAGGGATGTTACAGAGACAATCATCCTCTAAATAGAGTAGCTCAAAGTCTCCCAATGCTGGGATCCAGGGCTCTCCTGCCAGCAATAAGTTCAACAGGTATGCCATTAATCTCCTCAGGCAACTCCTCAATAGGATCTTCTCATGCTGTTGAGAATAAAAAAATACAACATAGAATAATACGGGGATAAGAAATAGTAATACATCATAAATAGGGAAACAACTATAAATTAAGCTATATAGATAACAACATACAACAACACAACAGTGTCAAGCAATCATCTCCCAAGTCCTGCTCTCTTAGCTACTATCTCTTACACTCATGTAACTAATGACTATATGGACTCGATCAAGATGTCCCGTTCATCACTATGCCACCCCCCGTAATGCAGGGTTCGGACAACAGCCCGCAGGCTCAACTCATGGGTATGACATATTCCCCCGCCCGCAGGCCAGGTCAGAACATTCGCCCGTTAACAACTCAACTTGTGGGTACGATCATTTCCCCTTAGGCAAGATCGATCGACCATACGCCAACATAGTGATGAACAATAACGATGTAACACGAACCTCACCGACTCATCTCGGGATCAACTACTTAGTGTCTCAACCACAACTTGTGCACAACTACGACCAACTTTCTTCGGCTTAACCGGGTATCAACTTTATGTCTCGACATAATTATATCAACAGAATCTCTAGGTTGAGCACTACAACGTATATATCCTCAAATTCCTCATCACATGTTCATCTCCCAACTTATCAGAAATTATTGCCTATCTCTACTTTTGATTTTAGTTTATGTCATGTACTCTTTGACCATGCATAGCTAAACTCATAACTAGGGTTATGGTGGATCTTATGCTTATTTATTTATGATGTTTTCTTGATTTAAATATAATTTTGTGTTTGCCCAATTGATTGGAGTTTTCCTAGCGATTTGTATTCCAATAAGGATTGCGCATCCTTTAGAAAGTTAATTGATTGACTGTCGACTGTACCACAATTAGTTAACAGAACTTTAGGATTAATTGGATTTTGGGTTGAGTGGACCAAAATCAATCCTCTTTTTTCAATCAGCTGTTGAATTAACAAACTTGGTGTCTCTTTATGCTTTTCTTGACTGCTTGTCTTGCATGACCATTGGGGTTTCAGATTAAGAAATAGAATATTAATATTGCATGACCAATGTGTATTAATAGCATTAGAGTGGGTGATTGGAAATCAATAGGAAACATATGTTATAAAGGAATTGGTTAGTACTTTATGTATTGGCATAAGTGAAACCAGACACCCTAGGCTTCCCATATCTGAATCTTTGCTTGATAATCTTCGGTTTCTCTAATTTCTCTTAATTGCTTTTTAGTCTACCTTTGCAAACTCAATTCTATTGTCTAAGTTACATAAGAAATTAATGAACCTGGTAATTACCAACAATCATTGTGGGTTCGACAACTTGGTGTCCCAAATACTTCTTTATTACTCGAACAATAGGGTGCACTTTCCCTTAAGTATGATTTTAGCGCAACAAGTTTTTGGTGTCTTTGCCAGGTATTATTTTTGGTGATATTAGGAAAATTACTTTCTAGTTAATTTAGACGCCAATTTGTTCATTCTTTTTTATTTTATTTTATTTTTCTATTTTTGTTTTCACTCTGTGCCTTCGTTCAATTCTCATACAACTTGTCTTGGTTATATGCTAACGCGTTCTCAACTGCCAGATTTACAGTTTGACGCTGAGATCGAGAGAATTGCTCGCAGATTAAGGAGGGAAGCCAGACAAAGACGCATAATGGCTGATCGAAGAACGCTTCAAGATTATTTCACACCCACTGCTGAATTGACAGATAACATCACCATTCCTGTTGTGGAGGCCAACAACTTTGAGATCAAGGCAGCCTTGATTTCTTTGATTCAGACCTCTACGCAATTTGGGGGGTTACCTAAAGAAGACCCCAATGCCCATTTGACTAAATTCTTGAGGATCACTGACCTTATTAAGTATTACTGTGTCTATATAGATGCTATCAGATTGCGGTTGTTTCCATTCTCTTTGGCAGACAAAGCAATTCAGTGGTTATCCTCTTTACTAGCTGGCTCCATTACCACTTGGGATTAGTTGACTCGCTTGTTTTTGGCGAAATACTTTCCTCCTGCAAAGTCTGCCAAGTTCAGAGCGGACATCACTAATTTTGCACAATATGAGCAAGAGTCTTTATATGTAGCTTGGGAGCGCTTTCTGGATTTGATCAGGAGATGCCCACATCATGACTTTACGGTATAGCAGCAAGTGCATATATTCTATAATGAAAGTTCTTGTCAAAATAGGGCCATCATTATTATCGCCTGCGGTGGAACCATCCTTAAGAGGGCACCTGGAGAAGCTTATTCTTTAATTGAGAAGATGGCCGCCAATAATTATCAGTGGCCATCCAGTGATAGGCATGTGGTCAAGAAGCAACCTGGAGTTTACCAAGTGGAACATAATGTCGCAATGGATTCTAAATTGGAGGCCATTACAAAGAACATGGAGACATTAATGCAGGCACAATTCCATTCATGACTCAAACAGTTACACCACCATTTCCATCCATTTGCGATCATTGTGGTCTAATACGACATGAGAGCATTGTTGCTATAAAAATGGTTGATGTGCTTCTGCAACTATACACAATCGGTTAACAAGTAATAAAGTGTAAGTCAGATCGTTCCCACGAGGATTATATGGTGAATCAAGTACAAGTTTGAATTAATCGTTCTATTAATCAAGATTAACAAAAAGTAACAAATAATTTGTGTGTGTATCCAGGACAGTTTTGGGAAATAAATGCTAGAGCAATAAAAACGGATTTGTTAATAGAATGAGTAAAACAGCTACAGTGAAGCATCCCTTGCAACTTCAGTCTAGTTCAGTTATGCGTTTGCAATGCTACGGCAATTTGGCTCTAGGAAATGAAAGTTTGTTTTCCAACAGTTCTGAGATGAACTTTGTGACACCCACTACCCCGCATATAATAAAATATGAATAAAATCATACATGTCTTTAAAAAATATAACAATTAAAATAAAAACATATCCTCAAGGGTAATGTGCATCACATCATCTATAACGTAAAACATAGGAATCTGAAATAATCAAAATCCTTTAAAAACAAACTGCGGAAAACATAAATAATATACGTAACCCAAATCCCGATGTCACATATCAGAGCTGGTATACATATACCGATAATACATCGGAATAAAACAGAATAACATAAATCATAAATCCTAACTACTAAGAAAGATCTCCTCGGGATCACTCCTCGTCAGCATGCTCACCCTCCTCTGCATATACCACAACATATGCACAAGAATAACAAAGAGAAGGGTAAGAAACACAATCATGAATATATGTAAACGGAATGGAATAGTAATTAAGATGGCATACAACATACATCAATCAACACAGATATAATCAATATATATCAAGGATGCATGTTAATGCGAATGCAACATCACTATTGCGTATGCATGTGGCCAGCAACTCTAACTCTGGAAAGACGATTAGGAGTACATGTCCGGTTATCAACGTGGATGATATGCCAGACCATGGGCCATCCCCGAACACTCTCACTAATCCTGATAACGTATAGTGGCTAGTCAGGGTACTCAAGCTTATTCTTTAGGTCACTCCGACAATAGGTAGCTAGCCCATGTCACCTGGAACTTCCATACCCAACGTACCCGCAAGGCCGGGATAACACCCATCATGACCTCCACTATCGCGATTCATCGTTTGCTTTCCACCCAACATATCAACGTCAACGTATGATGCATGCTATGCTCAACAACATGCAAACACATGTCCAACCATCCACCATCATAATCAATCACATTGATCATCAACAATGACCATCAACGATGATCATCAATCAACTAGGCGCTAACCATCGTTATTGCCTTTATCAATATTGCCAATATTATCATCATAATCAATCACATTGATTATCAACAATGACCATTAACGATGATCATCAAACAACTAGGCGCTAACCATCCTTATTGCCTTTATCAACATTGCCAATATTATCATATCATCATTATTAATATTAACGTTCTTTTCTATACTATCAAGCTTGAATTGTGATCTCACAGTCATTTTTCCATTACCCTATTTATTTCTTCTTCACAACAGAATCTGGGTGAGAAACCCAGATTCGCTAGGCGAATCGTGGCTCGCGAGGCGAGCCCGAGAGCTCCTAAACAGGTTCCCAGATTCGCTAGGCGAATCCTGGCTCGCGAGGCGAGCCCGAGAGCCCCAATATTTGGTTCTCTCATTCGCCTCGCGGATTACAATCCGCTAGGCGAATCACGTCAGACCACGAATGGTCTCTCTGTCTCGCCTCGCGAATGGATATTCGCCAGGCGAATCATGACAGATGTGGGAATCTTAAGAATTTCTCTAAGTTATCCCTATGCTTATCATCCCATCTCTCAAGAATCATCCCTATGGGTTTCCAAAACTAATCCAATATTATCAATCTCACCTCTCATAACAACTCATTCATTATGGGGTGCCAAACGTCCCTAAGCTATGTTCTTTCACTAATCCTATTTTCTTCATCGTAACGCACATCATCATCAAGTCATCATTATCATTGCACATCATAAAATCTCATCAATGCATATCGTATCTATATTCATATTATTCATTGCACATCATAATATTTGAATCATATCATCAAGACAAACACCCATAATCATAATCATAGAACCATAAACATGTATATTTATACAATATTCACATAGGCATATACATGGCATATACATAACATACACATAATTACACTCATAGCATATACATAGGCATTTACAATGCATATAGACAAACATATAGGGGTCATGGGTTAACCCCTTCATCTTAACCTATCCCAAAACCCACGTACTCATGATCTATTTCTTCCCCCCATACCTGGTATGACGATCACCACGAACAAAGGAAGGAAAAGGTCCGGAAAAGGTTGCGTCTACACGAATGCTCAATCTTACGACGCTTGACTTCATGATCACAGCCCCAAAAGGTTCAAGAGCAGCAGCAACTAGGAAGAGGGCTTGTGATGGCAGTGATGCTCTTCAAGCGAAAGAGATGAAGAACGATGAACTATGGTGCAATCTCCTTCAGGGATCCTTGGAAAGGGTTTAGAAATCCATGTTTGGAGAGGAAGAGGCAGCTTCTGAGAGTTTTTCGACTTAGAAAGTAGGTTTAGGTCGAGTCTTAGGGTATAAATATGAGTTAGGGTCACTATGGGCTGATTAGAAGCCCAAAAACACGATTCTGCTGCGCGCAGATTCGCTACGCGAATACATTTTCGCTAGGCGAACCAGAGAGCCGCAAGAATCTGTCTGCCAGATTCGCTAGGCGAAGTCCTTTCGCTACGAGAAAATATAGAAGCCGAATTTGGCCTTAACACCAGAAATAAGACTTGTAGATAATTCTCTAAGCTTTCCAACGCATCCAAGATCACCTCAATCGGATGTCTAGAACTCAAGATATGAACAAAACCGTAAAACATGTTTCTTGAACTTGAATGCATTGACCATTCCTTAAGGCTAAACTACCCCAACTATGAACTTGGACATCAAGAACAATCACAAACAACATATATACAACATATACAAGCAAATATTAACACGTATAAGCATAGTGTAAAAAAAAAATAGGATGTTACAATTCCACCCTCCTTATAAAAATTTCGTTCTCGAAATTTCTACTGACCTCAAGCAAACAAATATGGACATGGACCTTTTATCTAACTGTCCTCATGATTATGTCAATTCCCATTAGGCTTCTTAAGTTCTAGAGCACTCTAGAAATTAAAATATAACTTGATTCCTCAAAACTTTGCAAATGCACCAATGGCCTTCTACATTCCTAATCTAATATTCATAATTGTCACATCCCAAGTTTTAATCACATCTCTAAAATCCTCAATCAATTGGTCTGACTAACCATTATGGTGAACACAAGCAATGAACTTCTAGTTAGGTATCAGTCACTACGTCAGTTTACTTATTTGATTCAAAAAATTATGATCTTACACGACACCCACTTGCCTATTCTACGACACATCTCACTCCATTGGGTCGTACTAGTACTTCAAACTCCATCGGTGTCACAAGAAATTCGCTACTGGGTTTCTTAACGACAATGTCCCTATAGCTCCCAAGAATTCAAATTTAAGGGTACATGTTGGTAACCTCCTAGGTTGTATCGCTAAACTCCAATCATAACATATTGTCAAGATCTACTAAGAGGGGTAGAACTAAGCAAGGTTGAGGTTAACTCTCCCTTTTAACTAAGAACCTTTCTCAAGAACTCATGATCCCGATTACCACCCTTTAGATTTCCTGCCTATTACAACTCTCCTTAAAATGAGGCGTCCCACAACTTACTTATTCAGATCTAAACCTTCACTAGATAACTTAGCATACAAAAGTTCTTCCTAAAGAGTTTGCAAAACTATCCTCAAGGGTTCCACACAATTTTTTTTTTTATCTATAATGTCTCAAGACATCATCTATTCTAGAGAAAGGTGTTTATTCTTTATTTCCATTATATAAGGCTAACGATAACTTACAGGCGCTCTAATGCTACTTACCAACTCTCTTCTAGTAAAAGCAAGGATGGCTTAAGACACTACCGATGCACTAGACCGGATAAATTGCCTTTCAAGTAATTCCTATCACTATTTCCATGAATTATTGGCTTAGGGAGGACATTCTGCAAGACGCTATAAGGATCAACTTGATTCCTAATAGACTAAGAATTCTTTCAGGGAATACTTACGGAACTAACCCACCAATAACACATCATTTATTTTAACCTTTCTTCCTCTACTTTAGACATGATTTCTTTTACCTTGGTAAAGAACTTAACATTGGTCACTGGTTAGGAATCTCCACGTTACATATTCACTCTTATGACCTTACTAAAGAACCCTCCTAAAACACTTCCATCGACTCCACATAATACACAAATCATCAATCTTAATTCCTTCTCCTTACTAAAGGTTATCACAACTATCTACTCATCCATTCAAGGTTTGCCTAAGAATTATGATTCTTAGATCATCCATACTCTTATCTCTAATCCAACAATGGTTCAACCTACCATTTAAACTAGATCCCAACTTAACCATCACCACACATTCCAAATCATTATCAATTAGAAAAACTCTACGCATAAACCATTAAGCCACTCGTCTATTCATTCTTAACTTCGGCCTTTTTTTTTTTTTTTTTTAATAATCCAACTCATCTAAGCCTTATTCTACTCTATCTCGTATTAGGACAGCAACTCATCCAGATCTATATATATAATAGCTCAACAATCTCACTTAAGCTTGTAACTCTCCTTCTTTTCTAAAAGATTCTTACATGGCATTAACTAAGAAATCTAACATTCTTAATGTAGTAAATGAGGCTCTAGCAAACTTCACAAAATAACTAAGGGACAACTTACACCTTCTCCTAATCTGGTCCATTAAGCTATTGATAATCTTTAAAGTTCCAAATCTAATGCTCTTAGGGGTAACTTCCCAAGCCAAGCTCAAGTCTCTCAATTCCTTCAATCAAATCTCTTTCTCTAAACATTAAAGACGATATATCCAAGGTCTTCTACTTTAGGCATCAGCCACTACGTTGGCTTTTCCAAGGTGGCAGCTCAAATCAAAATTATAATCCTTAAGAAACTCCATCCACCTACGTTGCCTCATCTTTAACTCTTTTTGGTCAAATAAGTATTTCAAATTCTTGTGATCACTAAAGACCTCAAATCTATCTTAGAAAAGATGCAAGCTCCCACTAGCTGGTCCATAAAGTCATCAATCCTAGGGAATGAGTATCTATTCTTAAGGGTCACCTTGTCCAGCTGTCAATAATTGACACACAACTTCATGCTACCATCTTTCTTCTTGTAACACATCACTAAGAATGACACTCTAGGAAGGATAATAGTGATCGGCACCTAAAGTCATACATACTCTTAGGCAACAATAAAACAGGTTAAGGTTCACTATCAATGGTTCAAACAGCTCCCTGCCACGACCCCATAGTCCTATCACTCAGTGATCTTAACCAATTCAAAATTGGTTAAATCCTACTACAGAAATTTTTTAACAAAAGCCATAATAAAACAGTCACACAAGTTCAAAACACTTCTGCAGAGTACACAGAAGAGACACAACAGACACATACCCCGGCCTATAGGACAGACCGGCTCTGATACCACTAAATGTGACACCCACTGCCCCGCATATAATAAAATACGAATAAAATCATACATGTCTTTAAAAAATATAACAATTAAAATAAAAACATATCCTCAAGGGTAATGTGCATCACATCATCTATAACGTAAAACATAGGAATCTGAAATAATCAAAATCCTTTAAAGACAAACTGCGGAAAACATAAATAATATACGTAACCCAAATCCCGATGTCACATATCAGAGCTGGTATACATATACCGATAATACATCGGAATAAAACAGAATAACATAAATCATAAATCCTAACTACTAAGAGAGATCTCCTCGGGATCACTCCTGTCAGCATGCTCACCCTCCTCTGCATATACCACAACATATGCACAAGAATAACAAAGAGAGGGGTAAGAAACACAATCATGAATATATGTAAACGGAATGGAATAGTAATTAAGATGGCATACAACATACATCAATCAAGACAGATATAATCAATATATATCAAGGATGCATGTTAATGCGAATGCAACATCACTACTGCGTATGCATGTGGCCAGCAACTCTAACTCTGGAAAGACGATTAGGAGTACATGTCCGGTTATCAACGTGGATGATATGCCAGACCATGGGCCATCCCCGAACACTCTCACTAATCCTGATAACGCATAGTGGCTAGTCAGGGTACTCAAGCTTATTCTTTAGGTCACTCCGACAATAGGTAGCTAGCCCATGTTACCTGGAACTTCCATACCCAACGTATCCGCAAGGCCGGGATAACACCCATCATGGCCTCCACTATCGCGATTCATCGTTTGCTTTCCACCCAACATATCAACGTCAACGTATGATGCATGCTATGCTCAACAACATGCAAACACATGTCCAACCATCCACCATCATAATCAATCACATTGATTATCAACAATGACCATCAACGATGATCATCAATCAACTAGGCGCTAACCATCGTTATTGCCTTTATCAATATTGCCAATATTATCATCATAATCAATCACATTGATTATCAACAATGACCATCAACGATGATCATCAAACAACTAGGCGCTAACCATCCTTATTGCCTTTATCAACATTGCCAATATTATCATATCATCATTATTAATATTAACGTTCTTTTCTATACTATCAACCTTGAATTGTGATCTCATAGTCATTTTTCTATTACCCTATTTATTTCTTCTTCACAACAGAATCTGGGTGAGAAACCCAGATTCGCTAGGCGAATCGTGGCTCGCGAGGCGAGCCCGAGAGCTCCTAAACAGGTTCCCAGATTCGCTAGGCGAATCCTAGCTCGTGAGGCGAGCCCGAGAGCTCCTAAACAGGTTCACAAATTCGCTAGGCGAATCCTGGCTCGTGAGGCGAGCCCGAGAGCCCCAATATTTGGTTCTCTCATTCGCCTCGCGGATTACAATCCGCTAGACGAATCACGTCAGACCACGAATGGTCTCTCTGTCTCGCCTCGCGAATGGATATTCGCCAGGCGAATCATGACAGATGTGGGAATCTTAAGAATTTCTCTAAGTTATCCCTATGCCTATCATCCCATCTCTCAAGAATCATCCCTATGGGTTTCCAAAACTAATCCAATATTATCAATCTCACCTCTCATAACAAATCATTCATTATGGGGTGCCAAACGTCCCTAAGCTATGTTCTTTCACTAATCCTATTTTCTTCATCGTAATGCACATCATCATCAAGCCATCATTATCATTGCACATCATAAAATCTCATCAATGCATATCGTATCTATATTCATACTATTCATTGCACATCATAATATTTGAATCATATCATCAAGACAAACACCCATAATCATAATCATAGAACCATAAACATGTATATTTATACAATATTCACATAGGCATATACATGGCATATACATAACATACACATAATTACACTCATAGCATATACATAGGCATTTACAATGCATATAGACAAACATATAGGGGTCATGGGTTAACCCCTTCATCTTAACCTATCCCAAAACCCACATACTCATGATCTATTTCTTCCCCCCATACCTGGTATGACGATCACCACGAACAAAGGAAGGAAAAGGTCCGGAAAAGGTTGCATCTACACGAATGCTCAATCTTACGACGTTTGACTTCACGATCACAGCCCCAAAAGGTTCAAGAGCAGCAACTAGGAAGAGGGCTTGTGATGGCAGTGATGCTCTTCAAGCAAAAGAGATGAAGAACGATGAACTATGGTGCAATCTCCTTCAGGGATCCTTGGAAAGGGTTTAGAAATCCTTGTTTGGAGAGGAAGAGGCAGCTTCTGAGAGTTTTTCGACTTAGAAAGTAGGTTTAGGTCGAGTCTTAGGGTATAAATATGAGTTAGGGTCATTATGGGCTGATTAGAAGCCCAAAAACCCGATTCTGCTGCGCGCAGATTCGCTACGCGAATACATTTTCGCTAGGCGAACCAGAGAGCCGCAAGAATCTGTCTGCCAGATTCGCTAGGCGAATTCCTTTCGCTACGTGAAACTATAGAAGCCGAATTTGGCCTTAACACCTGAAATACGACTTGTAGATAATTCTCTAAGATTTCCAACGCATCCAAGATCACCTCAATCGGATGTCTAGAACTCAAGATATGAACAAAACCGTAAAACATGTTTCTTGGACTTGAATGCATTGACCATTCCTTAAGGCTAAACTACCCCAACTATGAACTTGGACATCAAGAACAATCACAAACAACATATATACAACATATACAAGCAAATATTAACACGTATAAGCATAGTGTAAAAAAAACAGGATGTTACAAACTTCACTAAACGTCTCCTATTCCTAGGTCCATATTAGTTACATTTACGCCTCTCTTAAGCTCGTTCCAGCTAGCCTAAGAGTTAGAATGTTCATTCCTAAATCACTCTTCATCAGAATTTTCCAATTAATGATTTTACTCTTATCTATAAAACAGTTTTGCTACACTTAGCTTTTCCAAGCAGCCCTGAGCTCAAGTTCTAACTAAGGTGATCAAGCTCAATTAGAACACAACCAAATCAGATTTATAGAAAATGCAATAGCAAGGCATAACATAACATTCACTAGAAATCCATTACAAGTTCAACATCTCATAGATACAAGAGCTTTAGCTCATATTGAGCTTACAAAAACAAAGAAAAAAATAAGAAATGGAAGAAGAAGCCATTGCAATGCAGGAAAGAGAGAGGGGCATAGCTGTTGTCCTTCTCCGGTAAGGAAGATGATGTTGGCCCTTATCTCTCCTTGGCTGTCCCTTATTTAGGGTTTTTTTAGAATTATCTCAAGGCCCTTTCCTCTCTCAACCATTTTGGGCTAAAAGTTGGCTAGTAAAAGTGTCCTTGGCCCAATTCCTTAAGTCCAATGCATTAAATACCAGCCCCACATGTAAGTCACTGCCCTACTCTGCAAAGGACACCTCATCATGTAAGAGAATGTTTTGAAATTTTGTCCTTTTTCCAAACCAGCTTCAGCTACGATTGCTACAGCAAATCCTAGAGCATCATCTCCAGTTCAGCGCCTGATTCTCCAAAAACTGCCTTGCACAGAAAACTCTCACTTAATCACCAAAAACAGTTCTAAAAGACACCAAAACATTAAAACTCACAAAAGACTCTTATAAAACACTTTTTACACAAAATCACACTAAAATACTAAAAACATAAACTCAAAATACTCAAAGACCACAAAAACACAAGTGAAAAAGGTACAAATAACTCTCCATAAAAAAAGTTATCGCACCCCTAAACTTGAATCATTTCTTGTCCTCAAGTTATGGAAACAAAAGAAACTAAAACGAAAAGACACAAATTTTTCTAAACCTCCACACATGTGCTCAAATTAGCTCAAACACAAAATTTCTTTCTTTGCAAACCAATTTCTTCACAAGGCATACTTGGCAATGCAACAACAATCATGAAATTCAATCAAGCAAGCATTCCTGAATGTCCTCATTTTTAACTCTCAGTAACATGCTACAACACTACACTTTCAGAACAGTGTGTTCTTCCTCTCTTCTCAAGCTAAGATAGGTACTCTCAATCATCATTCAAATTCACATTCAAACACGACCTTGACAAGCTTCTAAGCATACCACTCACAATCAAAACTGCATACTGCTAGAGGACTTTATTTGGTTGCAACGGGGCTTGGGTTCAGGTAGGAACAGTTCTGGGAAGGTGGCTACATTAGATGGAGCTTAGGCATGCTTCTTCTTTTTGCTTTCAACTATTTCTTTCATGGCTCAGCTCACACAAGTTAGGGATGACTTTTGGATCTTTTTTCATTTTGTTTAATTCCTTCCCCCTTTTTTTTATATATATTTTGTTTCCCCCTTTGTACCCTCAAAGCAGTTGTTGCAATACTTCAACATTTTTCCTTGCAATTGCTTTAGAAAAATAAAACTGTGCTAGCCCTCGAGCACCCCCAAACTTATGTTACAGTATGTAAACACAGGAAGTGCACCAGCCACTCCACCTAGTTAGGACATTGGTTTTTCAGGATATGGCTTGTAATGTGGGTTCATTAGAAACAAAGGGCTTGTTAGCTCAAAAGGGTTCACACAATGGTAATATCCAAGGGTAGGCTATTTAGGCAATACTAGGCTCAAGATAAAAAAGACAAAAAAAGTGTGCCTCTATCAAAAGTGTGTGCAGCAGAGATGTGTGCAAGTGTGAAAGCAGCAAGTGAAAATCAGAGAATTATGCATAAGAATGGTATTCACACAGAAAGAAGGAGAAAATTGTTTTGGCCCAAAAGCTCACAAGGTAGATCAGAATGCTACAACATGTGCCTCGAGTGTCAAACAATTAAATCCAATCACACAAGCCTGAAAGAAAACAATGAAGTCTAAATTGCCAGAGAGATGCACTTATGAAATTTTAAAACGGACAAATTGCATTAAACAAAATCCCATGATGGGGATGGTTGCGCACATGGTGGGATCAACGATACTAACAACAAAAACACACAAAAAGAAAAACAAACTTGGGTTAAAGTACACTGACCCACACACAACTAAAAAATAAACAACTTAACAAACTGATAGATTCGAAGGACTACAGTGCAAGAACAGGGAAAATGATTACACTGGGAAATAAGGAAAATTGAGTATGAGAGGTATAAGGTAAAGTAAAAGGGAAGTCCTGATTGGATTGTTGCAGCATGCTGCAGTAATTTGCAATTCTGAGCTCATTTGTTGGACCTTCTCTTAGTGCTTCCCCTAAGGCCAGATCATTCATCTTGATAGGAGCAAAAGACTCATTTTCTCTAGTTTTGGCCACCTCTTTCTCTTGTTCTTGCTCTGGGGCTGTGTCTTCATCTCCCACCCCCTCAGTTGTTGTAGCAACAGGCTTCTGGATTGTCACTTTGGTAACCCTCCTCTTAGGCTGTTTTTCTGTTTTAACTGATAGAGGGTTGGGCTCCTCTTCCTCTCTTTCTTGCTTTTTTTCTTCAATTATCCTCCGAACTTGCTGGAGCTTTTCATTGATCTTTATTTTTCTCTTTCCCTTGTAATCCATGCGAATCCTCCACTCAGTAACAGTTCTGGTGGGTTTCAGCTCATATTTATTAGTGAAGATCATTGTCATTGGTACATTTCAATTTAGAAAAATAGAGTTGATCACCGGTAAGGTTTCAGGCTCCCCTAAATACACACAATTCAGATGGGCTGGGAGCTGTTTCAGTTCAAGAACAGGTGGCTGATCCACTAATGACAAGTTATTTTTGAAAGTTTGCTTAGTTACCTCCAATGATTCAAATTTCCTGGCCCATCTAGGTTGTATTTGCTTGCTCTCAACTAACTCAACAATTTCTTCATCATATGAATTGTCATTTTCAATTTGGATTACACCATCAGTCATAGCAGTTTGGTCTTTCACAAATTGTTTCTCCACCAGGGTGTCAAATGAATGCACAGAGAAACACTCTTGCATCCCCTCATCAAAGTACTTTAAAGCATTAATCAGCTTGCCACATTGCTTGTTTTGAATAGATTTCTTCAATCTGTGGGGAAAAGGTGGTGGGGGCCTCTCAGGTACCAGCTTAGGCCATGACTGTTCGACTGAACTTGTGGGGGATGCTATAGCATTTTACTGCTGCGCTGTTGCTGCTGCAAAGTGTGTGGAAGATCCAGCATTATTTGTAGCAATTTCCTCCGAATCAGTTTCAGCTTCAAGATCATTGCCTTTACCCTTGTTATCTTCATTTTTCCTTGCTAATGCAGAGATTTTCTTCCCATTTTTGAGATGTATGGCGTTACAATGCTCTTTCCCATTAGGACTTGGTAGATTTGTTGTTCTGTTGTACTAGGCAATGATCCACTTGGCCTAGAAATCAGTGCACTAGCCAATTGCCCTAGTTGATTCTCTAAGTTTCTTATGCCCTCCCCCTGACTTTGAATTTGAGCCTTTGTTTCTTCCATAAAGGCTTTAAGCACAGCCTCAAGTGACATTTTCTGATTTGCTGGTTCAGCTTGCTGCAGCATTTGTTGGGGATTAGCTTGCGGCAACATTTGTTGGGGCTGAGCTATTTGAAGATAGTACTCTAGTGGATAGGTGGGCCTGGTAGGACCATTAAAACTGCTTGCCACCGCATTGTTACTCCATGAGAAATTTGGTTGTTGCTCCCACCTTGGATTGTAGGCATTTAAGTAAGGGTTGTCACCCATGTTGCTGTTCCCAATATAATTATCTGAAACTGGGTTGCTCGGACACTCCTCATACAAATGACCTACTCCACAATAGGTACAAAAGAGGGAACTCATTTGAGAAACATTCTGCACATTAGTTACTGGTTCTGTCATTGCTACTGGATATGCTGCCCTGGATGTGCAGTAGTGACATTTTTCAGCATATGAGTAAGATGGGCTATCTGATATGATAGGATAGAAACTTCATTTAAATCATGAGCGCCAGCAATATTTTTGGTTGAACTGATCCTTGTAGTGGACCATTGGTAGCTATTAGCTGCTACAGTCTCAATCAAATCATAGGCTTCATTGTAGGATTTTCTCAATAAAGCACCACCCGAAGATGCATCCAACATTTGTCTTGAGGGTGGTAACAACTCACTATAGAAGGTTTCCATCTGAATACAAACTGCTAGCCCATGGTGTGGACATTTCCGCAACAGTCCTTTGAATCTTTCCCAAGCCTCAAACAAGGATTCATCATCAATTTGTTTGAAAGAAGTGATGTCATTCCTCATTCTAGCATTCTTGATAGGTGGGGAGTATTTGGTCAAGAATTTTTCACCCATTCTATTCTATGATTCCGCTGAGTTTGGCTCCAAAGAATTAAACCAAGCCTTGGCTCGGTCTTTCAAAGAATAAGGGAACAAGATCAGCCTAAATGCATCATCAATGACATCAGGATTTTTAAAATTGTTAGCCACTTCCAGAAACTGTTTCAGGTGCTAATATGGGTCTTCTTGAGGTGACCCACTGAATTGCCCCATAAGTTGCAGCATTTGGAACATCACAGGCTTAAACTAAAAATGATTTGCAATAATGTTAGGCCTCACAATGCATGAGTTCATGGTTCCAGGATCAAACATGGCATAGCTCCTGATGGCAGCAGTGCTGTCATTGGCTAGAGCCATACTATCAATCTGATCATCATTAGCCATCTCAAAGATATTACTAGTTGCTTCAGTAACAGTTGTGCTCTGCCTGTGCATACAGTTTTAAGTACTTGATGCTACAACAAAACACCTCAAAGATGGTAAGTTATCTCAACTAATAGAACTATCAATTTAAAACTTGTTAATTAAACACCATTACAATCCCCGTCAACGGCGCCAAACACTTATTGCTATAAAAATGGTTGATGTGCTTGTGCAAGTATACATAATCGGTTAACAAGTAATAAAGTGTAAGTGAGATCATTCCCACGAGGATTATATGTTGAATCAAGTACAAATTTGAATTAATGGTTCTATTAATCAAGATTAACAAAGAGTAACAAATAATTTGTGTGTGTGTATCCAAGACAGTTTTTAGAAATAAATGCTAGAGCAATAAAAACGGATTTGTTAACTAAATGAGTAAAACAGCTAAGGCGAAGTATCCCTTGCAACTTTAGTCTAGTTCAGTTATGCGTTTGCAATGCTTCGGCAATTTGGCTCCAGGAAATGAAAGTTTGTTTTCCAACAGTTCTGAGATAAACTTCACTAAACGTCTCCTATTCCTAGGTCCGTATTAGTTACATTCACGCCTCTCTTAAGCTCGTTCCAGCTAGCCTAAGAGTTAGAATGTTCATTCTTAAATCACACTTCATCATAATTTTCCAATTAATGATTTTACTCTTATCTATAAAACGGTTCTGCTACACTTAGCTTTTCCAAGCAGCTGTGAGCTCAAGTTCTAACTAAGGTGATCAAGCTCAATTAGAACACAACCAAATCAGATTTATAGAAAATGCAATAACAAGGCATAACATAACATTCACTAGAAATTCATTATAAGTTCAACATCCCATAGCTACAAGAGGTTTAGCTCATATTGATCTTACAAAAACAAAGAAAAAAACTAAGAAATGGAAGAAGAAGCCATTACAATGGAGGAAAGAGAGAGGGGCGCAGCTGCTGTTCTTCTCCAGTAAGGAAGATGATGTCTGCCCTTATCTCTCCTTGGCCGTCCCTTATTTAGGGCTTTTTTAGAATTATCTCAAGGCCCTTTCCTCTCTCATCCTTTTTGGGCTAAAAGTTGGCTAGTAAAAGTGTCCTTGGCCCAATTCCTTAAGGCCAATGCATTAAATACCAACCCCACATGTAAGTCACTGCCCTAATCAGCAAAGGACACCTCATCATGTAAGAGAATGTTTTGCACTTTTGTTCTTTTTCCAAACCAGCTTCAGCTACGATTGCTACAGCAAATCCTAGAGCATCATCTCTAGTTCAGCGCCTGATTCTCCAAAAACTGCCCTGCACAGAAAACTCTCACTTAATCACCAAAAACAGTTCTAAAAGACACCAAAACATTAAAACTCACAAAAGACTCTTATAAAACACACTTTACACAAAATCACACTAAAATACTAAAAACATAAACTCAAAATACTCAAAGACCACGAAAACACAAGTGAAAAAGGTACAGATAACTCTTCATAAAAAGAGTTATCAAGCATAAATTTCCAAACAGGTAATCCCTTTACCCAGCCTGCTGAAGAAGCTAATTTCTTGGGTAATTCTTATAACCCCAATTGGAGGAACCATCCCAATTTCTCTTGGGGAGATCAACAAAAGGGTCGAGGTCAAAATCAGAATGTCTACAGGCCACCACATTTGCAAAATCAAGGACCCAGACAAGAAGAAAAGAAACCAAATCTCATGGACAATGTGATGCAATTCATTGAAAAAACTAATGTTAGGTTCAAGGCTTTGGAGAATCAGGTTTCTACTTTAGTGACATTAATGACTCAAAGAGAACAAGGAATATTGCCTAGACAAGCAGAGCCCAACCCAAGGTAACATGTTAATGCAATAACCCTCAGAAGTGGCGAAGAATTTGATCATTCGCCCCCAAAGGAAAACATGTGCTTAATAAAGAAAACGAAGCTTCTATTGAAGGAAGCAATTCTAAAAAGGGTAAGGAAGGTAAGGTTGACCATGAACCAAAAAATGTAAATGTCCCATTCCCTCAGAGGTTAAGAAGTAAGCAAAATGATAAGCAATTTTCAAGATTTTTAGACATTTTAAAAAAATTGCATATTAATATTCCTTTTGTTGAAGTTATCTCCCAAATGCCGAAATAAGCAAAAAATTTGAAGGAGATAATTTGTAAAAAGAGGCGATTGGAAGATGGTGAGATTGTAGGTTTGAACGAAGAATGCTTTGCGATTCTTCTGAAAAAGTTGCCACAAAAATTGAAAGACCCAAGGAGTTTTACCCTTGCTCTATTGGTAACTCTTGTTTAGATAAATCCTTATATGATTTGGGTGCTAGTGTTAATTTAAAGCCCTTATCTGTTTTCAGGAAACTTGGCATGGGAGAACCTAACCACACCACCATCTCTTTTCAATTGGCCGATAGATTCGTTGCCCATTCATATGGTATAGTGGAAGATATCTTGGTCAAGGTTGACAAATTCATTGTCCTAATTGATTTTTTTTGTCTTGGAGATGGATGAAGATGAAGAACGTAACACCCTGATTGCAACCCCTATGTTTATATGTGTTAATCCTTGCTTATATATATTGTATATATGTTGTTTATGCTTGCTCTTGGTGCCTAAGTTCAAAGTTGGGGTAGTTCAGCCGTAAGGAATGGTCAATCCATTCGAGTCCAAGAAATCTGTTTTACGGTTTTGTCCATATCTTGAGTTCTAGACGTCCGATTGAGGCGATCTTGGATGTGTTGGAAAGCTTAGAGAATTATCTACAAGACTTATCTCAGGTGTTAGGGCCAAATTCGGCTTCTATAGTTTCGTATCGCGAAGGAACATTCACCTTGCGAATCTGGCAGATAGATTCTTGTAGCTCTGGTTCGCCCAGCAAAAAGAGACTCGCCTCGTGAATCTGCGTGCAGGAGAAACATGTTTTTGGGCTTCTAATCAGCCCATAATGACCCTAAATCATATTTATACCATAAGACTCGACCTAAACCTATTTTCTAACTCGAAATACTATTAGAACCAGCCTCTTTCTCTCCAAACAAGGATTCCTAAACCCTTTCCAAGGATTCTTGAAGGAGATTGCACCGTTGTTCATCGTTCTTCATCGCCTTCGCTTGAGGAGCATCACTGCCATCACAATCCCTCTTCCTCGTTCCTGCTCTTGAACCTTTTGGGGCTGTGATTGTGAAATCAAGTGTCGTGAGATCGAGCATTCGTGAGACGCAACCTTTTCCGGACCTTTTCCCTTCCCTTGTTCATTGTGATCGTCATACCAAGTATGGGGGAATAAATAGATCATGAGTATGTGGGTTTCAGGATAGGTTAAGATGAAGGGTTAACCCATGACCCTTATATTGTTTGTCTATATGCGTTCTAAATGCCTATGTATATGCTATGAGTGTATCTATGTGCATGTTATGTATATGATATGTATATGCTAAGAATATGCCTATGTGAATATTATGTGCATATATATGCCTATGGTGCTATGACCATGATTGTTGGTGTTTGTCTTGATAATATGATTGATATATTATGAAGTGCGATGAATGGTATGCACAAACATACGTTATGCATTGCTGAGATTGTATTATGTGAATTGATAATGATGACTTGATGATGATGTGCGTTACGATGACAAAAATAGGATTAGTGAAAGAACATAGCTTTAGGACGTTTGGCACCCCATAATGAATGAGTTTTATGAGAGGTGAGATTGATAATATTGGATTAGTTTTGGAAACCCATAGGAATGATTCTTGAGAGATGGGATGATAGGCATAGGGATAACTTAGAGAAATTATTAAGATTCCCACATCTGTCACGATTCGCCTGGCGAATAGCAATTCGCGATGCGAGACAGAGAGACCATTCGTGGTCTGACGTGATTCGCCTGGCGGATTGTAATCTGCAAGGCGAATGAGAGAACCAGATATTGGGGCTCTCTGGGTCGCCTTGCGAGCCCGGATTTGCCTAGCAAATTTGAGAACCTGTTTAGGAGCTCTCAGGCTCGCATCGCGAGCCAGGATTCGCCTAGCGAATCTGGGTTTTTCACCCAGATTCTGTTGTGAAGAAGTAATGAATAGGGTAATGAGAAAAAGACTGTGAGATCACAATTCAAGATTGATAATATAGAAAAGAACGTTAATACTAATAATGACGATATGATAATATTGGCAATGTTGATAAAGGCAATAACGATGGTTAGCGCCTAGTTGTTTGATGATCATCGTTGATGGTCATTGTTAATAATCAATGTGATTGATTATGACGGTGGATGGTTGGACATGTGTTTGCATGTTGCTGAGCATAGCATGCATCATACGTTGACGTTGATATGTTGGGTGGAAAGCAAACGATGAATCGCGATAGTGGAGGCCACGATGGGTGTTATCCAGGCCTTGCGGGTACATTGGGTATGGAAGTTCCAGGTGACATAGGCTAGCTACCTATTGTCGGAATGACCTAATGAATAAGCTTGAGTACCCTGACTAGCCGCTATATGTTATCAGGATTGGTGAGAGTGTTTGGGGATGGCCCATGGTCTGGCATATAATCCATGTTGGTAACCGGACATGTACTCCTAATCGTCTTTCCAGAGTTAGAGTTGTTGGCCACATGCATACAGAGTAGTGATGTTGCATTCGCATTGACATGCATCTTTGATATATATAGATTATATCTGTGTTGATTGATATATGTTGTATGCCACCTTAATTACTATTCCATTCCGTTTACATATATTCATGATTGTGTTTCTTACCCCCTCTCTTTTTTATTCTTGTGCATATGTTGTGGTATATCTAGAGGAGGGTGAGCATGCTGACGAGGAGTGATCCTGAGGAGATCTCTCTCATTAGTTAATATTTATGTTTTATGTTATTCAATTTTATTCCAATGTATGTTTAGGGATACCAGCTCTGATCATGTGACATCGGGATTTGGGTTATGTATTATGTTTTTCGCAGTTTGTTCGATTTATTCAGATTCTCATGTTATGTTTTTGGATGATGTGATACACTTTACTTTTGAGATTTATATTATACTAATATTATTTTAAAAAGCGTGTATGATTTTCTTATGTATTATCGTATGCGGAGTAAAGGGTGTCACATTTAGTGGTATCAGAGCCAGGTTGTCCTACCGCCGGGGTATGTGTCTGTTGTGTTATCTTTTGTGTACTCGTATATGATTATATACGCTTAGTGTAGATGATGATATTGGATTTTTAGGAACTGCTTAGTTGATCATATATGCTTACCTCTTAAATAGTTAGATGTTATTCTTGGTATGGACTGGTTATCTGCCAATCATGTCCTTTTAAATTGCTTTGATAAAACTGTTGTTTTTGGAACTGTTGTCGATCCTAAGTATCCAAGTTTTCTGACTGCCAACCAAGTCAAGGCTTCTATTAGAGGAGAAGCCCAAGTATACATGATCATATCTTCCCTGGAAGTAGAGAGAAAGGCTGAGGTTAAGGATGTGCCAGTTGTGAGAGAGTTCCTTGAGGTTTTCCCCGAAGATGTTTATAGTTTGCCACCTGAGAGAGAGGTTGAGTTTAGGATAGACTTAGTGCCAGGTACTGGACCTATATCTATAGCACCTCATAGGATGTCCCCTATAGAGCTAGCTGAGTTGAAGAAACAGTTAGAAGAGTTGCTTCAGAAGCAGTTTATTAGGCCTAGTGTGTCTCCGTGGAGAGCGCCGGTGTTGTTGGTGTAAAAGAAGGATGGTAGCATTATGTTGTGTGTCCATTACCAACAACTCAACAAGGTGACCATTAAGAATAGATACCCTCTTCCTAGGATAGATGACCTTATGGACCAACTGATAGGAGCCTGTGTGTTTTCTAAGATAGATTTGAGACCAGGTTACCACCAGATTCGGGTCAAGTCTAAGGACATTTCGAAGACTGCGTTCAGAACATGCTATGGCCATTATCAGTACCTACTTATGCCTTTTGGTGTGACTAATGCCCCTGTTGTGTTCATGGACTACATGAACAAGATCTTTCATCCATACTTGGATAGGTTAGTAGTTGTTTTCATAGATGATATCCTAGTATACTCTAAGACTAGGGAGGAAATGAGGAACACTTGAGGATAGTCTTGAAAACCCTTAAGGAAAAACAGTTGTATGCAAAGTTGTCTAAGTGTGAGTTTTGGTTAGAAGAGGTGATTTTCTTAGGACACATCATCTCTAAAGGAGGGATAGCCATAGACTCAGCTAAGGTAGAAACCGTGCTCCAGTGGGAAGCACCTAAGTCAGTGACCGAGGTTAGGGGTTTCTTGGGTTTAGCCGGCTACTATAGGAGGTTTATAGAAGGATTCTCTAAGATAGCTTTACCTATGACCCGCCTTACTAAGAAAAGTCAGATCTTTGTGTGGGACTCTAAGTGTGAGGAAAGTTTTTAAGAGTTGAAAAGTAGGTTGACATCTGCACCTGTGTTAGTGCTACTTAACCCTAGTGAACCTTTTGTATTGTACTCTAATGCTTTGAAGCAAGGTTTAGGTGGTGTGTTGATGTAGAATGGTCAAGCAGTAGCTTATGCTTCTAAGCAGCTTAAGACCTAGGAGAAGAATTACCCTACCTATGACTTGGAGTTAGGAGCTGTAGTGTTTGCCTTAAAAATTTGGAGGCATTATCTTTATGGAGTTAGATTTGAGGTCTTTAGTGATCATAAGAGTCTGAAATACTTGTTTGACCAAAAGGAGTTGAATATGAGACATCATAGGTTGATGGAATTTCTTAAAGATTATGAGTTTGAGTTGAGTTACCACCCAGGTAAAGCCAATGTAGTGGCTGATGCTTTGAGTAGAAAAACCTTACATCTTTCAGCCTTGATGGTTAGAGAGATGGATTTGATCGAGGAGTTTATAGACTTGAGTTTAGCTTGGGAAGTTACCCCTAAGAGCATTAGGCTAGGAATGTTGAAAATTACTAGCAGTTTGATGGATTAGATTAGAGAAGGGCAGAAGATATATGTATATCTTTTATACCAGAGAGAGTTGATTGCTCAAGGTAGAAACCTTAGTTTTAAGGAAGGGACTGATGGAATTTTGAGGTTCTAGGATAGAGTTTTTATACCTGATGTTCCAGAGCTTAGGAAGTTGATCCTTGAGGAAGGACATAGGAGTGATTTGAATGTTCACCCAGGAGCCACAAAGATGTATCAGGATCTGAAACAAATGTTTTGGTGGCCAAGGATGAAAAAGGATGTGGCTGAGTTTGTTTATGCTTGCTTAGTGTGTCAGAAGTCTAAGATAGAGCACCAGAAACCTTCAGGTAAGTTGCAACCTTTGAGTATTCCTGAGTGGAAGCGGGATAGTATCTCTATGGATTTTGTGTCTGGAATCCCTAGGACTCCAGTTGGTTATGATGCCATATGGGTTGTTGTGGACAGGTTGACCAATTCTGCCCATTTTATTCCTATGAACATGGAATATCCATTAGAGAAGTTGACTAGTTTGTATATTAAAGAGATAGTCAGATTGCATGGTGTACCCTCTAGCATAGTGTCAGATAGAGATCCTAGACTTACCTCTAGATGTTGGAATAGTTTGAATCAGGCTTTAGGAACTAAGCTTAGATTGAGTTCAACTTATCACCCACAGACCGATGGTCATTCTGAGAGAACCATCCAATCCCTCGAGGACTTGTTGAGGGCGTGTGTTTTAGAGCAGTCTGGTAGTTGGGATAAGTTCTTACCCCTTATAGAGTTCACCTACAACAATAGCTTCCATTCCAGTATTGGGATGGCACCTTATGAGGCTTTGTATGGGAGGAGGTGTAGGATACCTTTGTGTTGGAATGAGCCTGGAGAGAATGTTGTGTTAGGACTTGAGGTAGTGCAAGAGACTACAGAGAAAGTGAGGATGATACAAGAAAAGATGAGAGTGGCACAGAGTAGGCAAAAGAGTTACCATGATAAGAGAAGAAAAGCTCTCGAATTCCAGGAGGGGGATCATGTGTTCTTGCGAGTTAGTCCAACAACTGGGGTTGGCAGAGTAATGAAAGCGAGGAAACTTACTCCTAGATTCATTGGCCCTTACCAAATTCTAAAAAGAGTCGATGAAGTTGCTTACCAAATAGCCTTACCTCCATTCTTATCAAACCTTCATAATGTGTTTCACGTGTCTCAACTTTGAAAGTATGTTCATGACCCAAGCCATGTGTTTACCCGATATCATTCCACTAAAGGATAACTTGCATTTTGAGGTGTTATCGATTCGGGTTGAAGATCAAAGGGTCAAGCAGCTGAGAGGGAAGGAAATTCCCTTGGTCAACGTCGTTTGGAGTGGAGCTATAGAAGAAAGTGTTACTTGGGAGTTGGAGAGCAAGATGGAGTCATATCCGCATCTGTTTACTCAAGATGAGTAGAAATTTCGAAGACGAAATTTTTATAAGGGGGATGGAATTATAGCACCCTACTTGTTACCCCTATGTTTATATATGTTAATCCTTGCTTATATATATTGTATATATGTTTTTTATGCTTGCTCTTGGTGCCTAAGTTCATAGTTGGGGTAGTTCACCTGTAAGGAATGGTCAATACATTCGAGTCCAAGAAACCTGTTTTACGGTTTTGTCCATATCTTGAGTGCTAGACGTCTGATTAAGGCGATCTTGGATGCGTTGGAAATCTTAGAGAATTATCTACAAGTCTTATCTCAGGTGTTACGGCCAAATTTGGCTTCTATAGTTTCACGTCGCCAAGGAACATTCGCCTCGCAAATCTGGCAGACAGATTCTTGCAGCTCTATGGTTCGCCTCGCGAAAAGAGACTTGCCTCGTGAATCTGCGAGCAGCAAAAACGTGTTTTTAGGCTTCTAATCAGCCCATACTAACCCTAAATTATATTTATGCCATAAGACTCGACCTAAACCTATTTTCTAACTCGAAATACTCTTAGAAACTGCCTCTTTCTCTCCAAACAAGGATTCCTAAACCCTTTCCAAGGATTCTTGAAGAAGACTGCACCGTTGTTCATTGTTCTTCGTCGCCTTCGCTTGAGGAGTGTCACTGCCATCACAATCCCTCTTCCTCGTTCCTGCTCTTGAACCTTTTGGGGCTGTGATTGTGAAATCAAGCATCGTGAGGCGCAACCTTTTCCGGACCTTTTCCCTTCCCTTGTTCATTGTGATCGTCATACCAAGTATGGGGGGAATAAATAGATCATGAATATGTGGGTTTTGGGATAGGTTAAGATGAAGGGGTTAACCCATGACCCCTATATTGTTTGTCTATATGCGTTCTAAATGCCTATGTATATGCTATGAGTGTATCTATGTGCATGTTATGTATATGATATGTATATGCTAAGAATATGCCTATGTGAATATTATGTGTATATATATGCCTATGGTGCTATGACCTTGATTATTGGTGTTTGTCTTGATGATATGATGGATATATTATGAAATGCCATGAATGGTATGCACATACATACGTTATGCATTGCTGAGATTGTATTATGTGAATCGACAAGATGATGATGTGCGTTACGATGACGAAAATAGGATTAGTGAAAGAACATAGCTTTAGGACGTTTGACACCCCATAATGAATGAGTTATGAGAGGTGAGATTGATAATATTGGATTAGTTTTGGAAACCCATAGGAATGATTCTTGAGAGACGGGATGATAGGCATAGGGATAACTTAGAGAAATTTTGAAGATTTCCACATCTGTCACCATTTGCATGGTGAATAGCTATTCGTGATGTGAGACAGAGAGACCATTCGTGGTCTGACGTGATTCCCCTGGCGGATTGTAATCCACAAGGCGAACAAGAGAACTAGATATTGGGGCTCTCTGGCTCTCCTCGCGAGCCAGGATTCGCCTAGCGAATCTGAGAACCTGTTTAGGAGCTCTCGGGCTTGCCTCGCGAGCTAGGATTCGCCTAGCGAATCTGGGTTTTTCACCCAGATTCTGTTGTGAAGAAGCAATGAATAGGGTAATGAGAAAAAGACTGTGAGATCATAATTCAAGATTGATAATATAGAATGACGGTATGATAATATTGGCAATGTTGATCAAGGCAATAACGATGGTTAGCACCTAGTTGTTTGATGATCATCGTTGATGGTCATTGTTAATAATCAATGTGAGTGATTATGATGGTGGATGCTTGGACATGTGCTTGCATGTTGCTGAGCATAGCATGCATCATACGTTGACGTTGATATGTTGGGTGGAAAGCAAACGATTAATCGCGATAGTGGAGGCCATGATGGGTGTTATTTCGGCCTTGCGGGTACATTGGTATGGAAGTTCCAGGTGACATGGGCTAGCTACCTATTGTCAGAATGACCTAATGAATAAGCTTGAGTATTCTGACTAGCCACTATACGTTATCAGGATTGGTAAGAGTGTTTGGGGATGGCCCATGGCCTGGCATATCACCCACGTTGGTAACCGGACATGTACTCCTAATCGTCTTTCCAAAGTTAGAGTTGTTGGCCACATGCATGCGGAGTAGTGATGTTGCATTCGCATTGACATGCATCTTTGATATATATTGATTATATATGTGGTTGATTGATGTATGTTGTATGCCATCTTAATTACTATTCCATTCCGTTTACATATATTCATGATTGTGTTTCTTACCCTTCTCTTTGTTATTCTTGTGCATATGTTATGGTATATGCAGGGGAGGGTGAGCATGTTGACGAGGAGTGATCCCGAGGAGATCTCTCTCATTAGTTAGGATTTATGTTTTACGTTATTTGGTTTTATTCCGATGTATGTTTAGGGATACCAGCTCTGATCATGTGACATCGGGATTTGGGTTATGTATTATGTTTTCCGTAGTTTGTTATATGTTAAAAGGATTTCGATTTATTCATATTCTCATGTTATGTTTTTGGATGATGTGATACACTTTACCTTTGAGATTTATATCATACTGATATTATTTTAAAAAGCATGTATGATTTTCTTATGTATTATAGTACGCGGGGTAAAGGATGTCACAAAGAAATCCCAATAATTTTGGGAAGACCATTCTTAGCCATAAGAAGAACCTTGATTGATGTGGAGCTCAGAAAAATAATTTTCAGAGTTGGTATTAAGGAAGTTTCTTTGGATTTGAATAAGTCTAACAAATCTCCCTCTGATTCTTTTTTTCAGGTTGCTTTTACTGGGGATGGTTGTTTTGATCCTAAGACGAAACCACAATCAAAAGCAACTAAGTGCAAAAACATTTGCCTAAAAGATAAGAAAAATGCACCTGAGTTTGGCGAATCACCACCAAAGGGACATATGATGAGCACATTTAAGAAAGTTTTGGGTTTCAAAGAAGGCACTAAGTCATTGGCTTTGACAAGGAATGCACCCAAGGATGACCACTCGCCACCATGATCATTGCAGACCATCAGACTCGCGACGTTAAACAAGCGCTTCGGTGGAGACAACCTATGTTTCCTTTCCTTTTGTGTTCTTTTTGTTTCGTGTTTTGTCATACTAGTTTTTTCGTTTTCTTTTCTTTTAAATTAAATCTTGGCCCTTGAAATAAGTGTGGGAAAGTATGCATAAAAGATAACAACAATATTCCCTGTTTTAAGCTGAATATAAATCTGATGGAAATATGGCAGCACGGTCGTGCACCATGTTAGCATGGCTGTGCAGGATTGCATGTTCAAGAAAAAGAAGAGGTGAGCACGACCGTGCACCATAGCCCTTGCTCACCTCTCTGTGTCACAAAACACTATTCACAGCCTCTCCCTCGCCTACATTCTCTCAATCCAAGTATGATTTCTCATCTCTTTTCTCTCTACTGTCGTTGTAGTTAGGCATCTGTTGTTATCCTTCTTCCTTCTTCCCTTTCTATTTCTCTTTACTATGTTGCTTGATTTATCTGGATTGCGTGCGGTGCTATTGCATGATACACTTGGAATCTTCCTCTCAGCTGCCTATCAGGAAGTGCTCTTTTCACCCCTCACCCTTAATTGTATTTCATTTTTCTACACTGAGGACAATGCTGATCTATAAGTGTGGGAAGGGGGTCAAAGTTTTTGAACTGATATGCACTTATCTGATATGGCATCTTTGTTTTTTTACTATGAGTATGTTTTTAGGCAATGATTCTGAGCCATCTTCTGTGTGAGATGCTTCTGACTAGGGGACCCAATCTAAAATTTGATTTGACAAACAATTGATTAAAGTTGAATTGGAATAATAATTTGGAAGCTGAGAATTAGCATAAAGTTGCTTGTTTGATTTCTTTTCATTGAATTGAGCTTTTAAAAGTGAGATTTGGACCATTAAAGGAGCTTGTACATTATCATGTTTTACCCCTCTCTTTGTTTGCATGATATTCTCCTGAGTTTGTGCATTCTAGAACTTCTTTGCGACCATTTCAAGACTAATATGATTTGCATGCATGCTTGAATATGATTGAGGCACTTTAGATATTTTTCTAACCTTCAGAATATGCTTGTTTGAGCTTTGATGATACTTGTTTTCCTTGGTACCCTTTTATTAATTCAAATTTTTTAAATGGTAACCTATTGGAAACATACATGGAGCAACTAGTTAGGGGTTTGGTATTGGAAAAAAAAAAGTAAAAAGTCGAATATGATTGAAAAAAAGAAGAAGAAAGAAATAAAGGTTTTGAATTGATTTGAAAAGAAAAAAATAAGAAAATGTTGAATTGGTAAGAGAAGAGAAAAAGAGAAGTAACGGAGGGAAAGAAATTCTTTTGGGAAATGGAAGTGTTGTTATTTGAATGATGCCCAAGTTGCTTCTTGTATGCTGATAAACTTCAATTCTATGCATTTTATGGGGGTAATTGGGTTGTATTTCAATGCATTTAATGATAATTATTATTGTATTTCACCATTTTGCCTAATTGATGTTTAAAGGCAGCTTGCTGGACAATTAATAAAAGTTGGAGGCTTTTGAGCTGAAAAGAGGATTTTTCTGAAGACTGGAGCTCGAAGCATGGCCGTGCAATGTGAAGCACGGCCGTGCATGCCTATCAATTCAGTTTATCCAAACACGCCCTTACCAAAAGTCTCAAGTTGATCTTTGAAGAAGCAGCACGACCGTGCTGGAAGGAAGCACGCCCATGCTGGAGGGAAGTACGTCCTTGCTGGATGAAGAACAGTCGTACATAAAAGGAAGCACACCCGTGCTGGATGAAGAACGGCCATGCTCAACCCCGTGCCTTAGTGACACTGATTTACGAACTTGGCAAGCCCATACTGAATTAAGCACGAGCGAGTATGAAGGAAGCACGGTTGTGCTAGAGTGATGCACGCCCATGCTGGTGGGGTTGACAGACTTATTTTAGAGCTTTTTTCCTCTTTTTCTTATAAATAGAGGCCATCTGTACAACTCTCTTCATCTCTTATCTCTCATTACTTATTAGCTTTTAGTAGTTTGTTTTAGATTTCTAGAGTAGGATTTGCGCATGGGGGTTAAGTTGGAGACTTTTCTTCTCCTTCTCAATTCTTCAAGATGCGTTTCCGATTGTTGAATTTGGTTTTATCTATGTCTATGGGTAGCTAATTTCATCACTAGAGTTGTGGTGAATCTTATATTAGTAGAAACCCTTTTTGCTATATCTTAGCTTTAATTCGAATTCTATTTGATTTCAAGGCTGCAATTTGAATATTGTTATTCTATTATTCTTCATTCCATGCTAGGACTGCGCACCCTTTGCATGCTCATAATCAATTGGTTGATCAACGATCGTACTGCAATTAATTGGTAGACCTTTAGGATAAACGGGGTTTAAATTATTGCATGACCAAACTTGATTTATTCCTTTCAATCATTCAACCTCTTTGCTCTTTATGCTTTCTAATCATTTAAACTCTTTACCTGACAAATATTGGGTTCATCTGGGGAAAAGAATATTAACTGTCTGACAAACAATTAATATTTTTAGTAGAGGGATTGATATTCAAAAAGCAACTGCGAAATTGAATAGAACTAGGATTTGGGCGGTATCGAAAGTACAAGTGAAACCATGACTCTAGGCTTTTCACTCTTGATTTCAAAAACCGTTTTTCTCTTTAGTTCATCTTTTTTACTATTGCTTACATCTTAATTCTCTCAGTCTTTTGATTAGTCTAAATAGCATAAGGATTTCTCTATTCCGGTACTCACGTACGTATTGCTCATTAATCCCTTGGGTTCGATATCTGGACTTTTCTCATAGAAATATAAGACCAATGCCACTTGCCTTTGCTTTAAGAGTTTCTATATTACTTTTGCGACAGGGTGCACTTGCCCTTAAGTGTGTTCAGAACGCAACATATGCTCTAAGTGGTAGATTACTCAATGATTGATTTTTATTTAGCCCTTTTGAGTATACGCTTTTCTTTCTCTACCTTACCTGACATTGTTCCCATGGCAAAGTTACCACCCATGAAAGACCTCTTGATTTTTGCATGCATTTGAATTTTTTAGTGGAGATTTGGTTAATAATCAAGCTTATGGTTGTGTGCTTTCTTTTGGGGAATCTGAATGTTATGTTTTCACCCTCATACACATTGAGAGTTGTGAGAAAAGTGACATTTTTTCAATGAAAAGTTTGATTTTAGGGAACGTAAGTTTCTAATTGGGCTAACTCTTGAACTCTCCATAAAAAATTAAGATTGATTTATCTGTCATTGATATTCAAAGCTTTGCGATCCCTTAGTTGATTTGTTCTTTAAGCTCCCTATTCTTTTGGGCCAGAATAATTGCTTGAGGACAAGTAATCCTTAAGTATGGAGTCATTTTGCATACTCGAATGTTGGGGAATTAGGTGTGATTTGATATTAATTTGGATATTTCATGATAGATATTCATTTGATTTCCCTTAATTATTGCAGGTTGAAGAATTATGGCACTGAGACATTAAATTGGCAAAAAAGAAGCAATTTTGGGAATTTTTTAGGCGAATTCGTAGTTTGCCAATGAGCACGGTTATGGTTGACACTTGCACGGTCGTGCACACCATTTAAGCAAGGAGCTGACGCCAAAAAGCTTGCATAGCCGTGATTCCTTTCAGCACGATCGTGCTCCATCAAGCACACCCTTGCTCAGTATGGCCTTGTCAGCATGGGGGCACTGATTTATTTCAAACACGGTCGTGCTCATTGTTCTGATTCAGAAACGCATTTTGGTCCTTGATTTGCTGTGTGGGCATTTTTTTTGCTTGTAAATAGAAATCAAGGGTTCAAAGAAACACACATCGTGATTCAAAGAGAGAATTTCTATAGCCCTTTCCTTGATCATAGATGTTTTAGCCGATTGAAGATTGTTGTAGATATCAAGCAAAGGACCATCTCCCTAATCCTGTTCGTGAAGGATCTATTTCACCGCAAGGGGGTCTTCGGTTTTTAGTTCTTCTATTGTTCTTTTATGGATTTGATTTTAGTTTATGCCATGTACTCTTTGACCATGTGTAGATAAACTCATAACTAGGGTTATTGTGGATCTTATGCCTATTTACTTATGATGTTTTCTTGATTTCAATATAATTTTGTGTTTGCCCAATTAGTTGGATTTTCCTAGCGATTTGTATTCCAGTAAGGATTGTGCACCCTTTAGAAAATTAATTGATTGACTGTCGACCGTACTGCAATTAGTTAACGAAACTCTAGGATTAATTGGATTTGGGGTTGAGTGGACCAAACTCAATCCCCTCTTTTTCAATAAGTTATTGAATTAACAAACTTGCTGTCACTTTACACTTTTCTTGGCCCTTTGCCTTGCATGACCATTGGGGCTTTCAGATTAAGAAAATAATATTAATATTGCATGATTATTGAGTATTAATAGCATTAGAGTGGGTGATTGGCAATCAGTAGGAAACACATGTTATAAAGGAATTGGTTAGTAATTTAGGTATTGACATAAGTGAAACCAAACACCTTAGGCTTCCCATAAATGAATCTTTGCTTGATAATCTTCAGTTTCTCTGTTTTCTCTTAATTGCTTTTTAATCTGCCTTTGCACATTCAATTTTATTGGCTAAATAACATAAGAAATTAATCAACCTGGTAATTACCAACAATCGTTGTGAGTTTGACAACTTGGAGTCCTAAATACTCCTTTGTTACTTCAGCGATAGGGTGCACTGGCCCTTAAGTGCGATTTTAACGCAACGGGAGTCTTTTAGAATTCACTATTTTTTATAATATTGTAGATCAAGCAATTGGCTCACTTAATGGAAGATTTGAGCAATATAGCACACATGATGAGTTTTTTGGGTTTTTGTTTAGTATTAAAAGACTTAAGTCATTCTTGGATAAGAACTTGAAATTATGTTATAAAAATCTTGAAACTTATCTAAAACATGATGATTTTTATGATCTTGATGGTGAAATTCTATTTGAAGAATTAAAAGTCATTAGAGAGGTTTTAACAGTTGAATCAAAATCAAGCTTTATGATATTGAGTTCTTCGAAAACATTTAATTGTTTTTCTAATGCATGCATAGCCTATAAAATAATATTAATTATCCTTATTACTGTTGCATCTGCTGAAAGAAGTTTTTCTAAATTAAAATTGTTAAAATCTTATTTGCGATCTACTATATCACAAGATAGATTAAATAGTCTTGCTTTAATTTCTATTGGAAATGATTTTTTAAAGAACCTTGACTATGAACAAATTATTAATGATTTTGCAGCAAAAAAATATAAGGAGGACAATATTTAAAGATTAATAGGACATTAATTTCTTTACTTCAGCCCTTGTGATTCATTTGCTATCAGTGTAGGATACTACTGGTATAGGAATGTTGGTGCAACAGGTTCGGGTTGATAGATATAAGTATAACTATTTTTGTTATAATTCTATTGTAGTTTGCTATTGTAATCTTTTCCTTTTCTTCGGTAATTTTGTTTCACTTGAGGTTGTATTAAAATAATTAATGGTTAGCTTTTGGCAACTCTTGGTGTGCTTTCGATAATCTATATATATATATATATATATATATATATATATATATTCAGCATACAAAAAAATAGGACACTAATTTCTCAGTTCGTAAAGAGCATCCAAAATCTCAGGGACGACCCTGACTAAATTGATGACGGTATTAGGACTAATTTAAAAATTTTACACATATAGAGACTAAATTAAAAATGAGATATACATATATAGACCAAAAAATTATTTTAACAGATCATTAATTAATTGGTCCAACAGTAGTTAATCAAACGTTCCTCAGCCAACAACAATATCTACAACTAAGTCAACTTGAACCCCTCTTTTTTTTTTATTATGGAAAATACTAATTGGTGCTCGAAGAGTATTGATTCGTTAAACTAATCATTTGGTCCTTATATGTAAAATTTTTTGAAATTAGTCCTTACATGTACAATTATTTTTAATTTGGTCATTGCCGTTTATTGGTGTTGTAATACCGTCGAGTGATAGGGATCAAATTCAAAATGATTGTCACACATGTAGGGATCAAATTGAAAATAATTGTTATATGTAGGGATCGAATACAAAATAAAAATTTGAATTTGGTCCTACATGTAACAATTATTTTCAATGTAATCTCCATACTTTAACTTCAACAAACGGTGTTATGACACCAATAAACGGTGAGGACCAAATTAAAAATAAATGTGCATATAGGGACCGATTTCAAAAAATTTTACGTATAGAGATCAAATTCAAAATTGACATTACTTAAAGGGACCAAATGATTAGTTTAACAGTATTGATAAAATAATTAAAAAAGAAAAATTTTATTGAAAAGTACTATATTTAATATTTTAAGATGTTAGATATTTATATATTCAATAAAAAACTTACTTTTTTATGGATCACATAATCCGTGAAGACATTGTTTATAAGACCATTTTATTATTTGGCCATTTAAGTTAGACATTACTTGGCACGAAATTCATTGCGAATTGCGATCCTAGTTAACCAAGCTGGTGTTTGGAATGACTCTAACTTCCTCATACTATTCTTAGAAAACTAGTCGTTGCACAGTGTCGAGAAATTCAGGACCCGAAGCCGCATGTGGGTTTGGATTTTCCATACTGACAAAAACATGTGACGTTTCTTTCTTTCTCGTTTTAATCTTTCGTGAGTTCATTTAATTTGTGTCGATATGTTTCCTAGTAAGCCAAGCCCGGAAACGATTACTGCTTATTGGTTGGAGTCCCTTCCTCAAAATTTTACCATGTCATTTCATCAAAAAAAAAAAAAAAAAAAAAAAAAAGCTACCATGTCACTCCTGATTCTGTTGGGGGAGTCATGATTATCGCTGTCTTTAACCAATAAAGAAATTTCATAGAAGAGGAACTACTTGGTTGTTAAATTAAAAAAAAAGTCAATTTTTTTTTTTTTTTTAAATTCCAACAATTGTGTCTTATTCGCTTGACCTACTATGTAACGTGTTTGGCAGAAACATCTTTTTTTTATGAAGTGTTTGGCAGAAACATTTACGGAGAATAACATAGTATGCGTACATAATGGCATTCGTGTATGATTGATGGAATCTGAATAAAATGACGCGCACATACAAGTGGCATAGTCAAGATCCCATTTTAAAGTATTTTAACTTAAAAGAAAATCTAATCACGCATTTTTGGGAAAAATAATTATATGTAGAATTTAACATTGATTCATTGTACTAATATGTCATTGATCTGGGCGGTAATAAGTTCATATCCCTTAAACAAGTGATAAAGGTTCGATCCCTAACTCTTGCGTATAGAGAAAACCTAGTTAGGAGAGGTCAGTCCTTCAATATCATCAAATATCTCGTGGGATTAATCTTTGCAGTTACTCACAGAAGATACTCTTGAAAAAAAAAACATTGATTCATTGTGAATGTAATTTCTTTTATATTATTATCAAATGGTGTCTATATACAATATTACAAGAATTCAAGAAAAGTTTAATCGATATGTTATCAGTCGAAGGCGTTAAGAAAGTGATTTTGTTTCTTAACTTGTGGACTCCTAGACTACTCCAAAGAAAATCTAGTGTGAGAAAGTGAGAAAGAAAACTAAATTTGTTGGAAAGTAAAACGAGAAGATAAATGTAGAGAAAAATAAGTGGTATTGGATTGATTCGTGTGTCTAAAACTTGTAGGTACAACTCATATTTATAGATAAAAATTTTAAACTAAACTAAAGCCACCTCTATTGGCCACTATGTCCTAAATTCTAGCATCCTGTTCATAATGGTTGACATAAATGATCCAATAACTCGACTATCAGTTAACAGCTACCCACGTTCAACATGAAATTCCGATATTTCAAGTGCATCTTCATGTTTATTCGTTATCAACTATTTCTGCACTCTCTCCTTGTAACATTCCGATTTTCTTAATCTTTTAATTAATCAGTAATTAAGTAATTGTATTTTGTTTGAGGGTCTAGAAACTTTAATAAATTATTCCGAGGCTATAGTCACACTCTACGCCATCGTATGAGACTATGGTTAAGTTTTGGGCCAAAAACTCAAACGGAGCCTGATCTATATTTTTCTGATGATAGTATTTTTCTACTATCGAGGCCTCATTTTGACTAACGGTAAGAACCATTAGTCTTAGAATTTAATCCTCTACCTTTTTGCTAAAATGTGTCCTGACGTCTAAAAATATAAATAATATTTTATATTCGGACCGATAATCAATCTGGTAGTCGATTCGAGCCGTCTTAGAGTTTTTTGAGAACCTTGAGTCAATAATTTTCATACCAGGGCTATGTTAAATTATTTGGGGACTCCTATCAGTGTCCTGAGGTGAATTGACCAAATTGCCCTTGATTAGTTTTTACTAGTTACCTTTTATTACTTTTACCTATTTTCTTAAGTGTTAAGTTTCCTAAATAAATATCTCATTCTCTCACATTCCTACCCTCATTTCTTCGACCAGCCCCCCTCCTGACCCAAACCTCTTCTTCTTCTTTCTTTTCTCTTCTTTCTCTTCTTTTCTTCTTTCCTTCTTTCTCACCAATGAAGCTCATTTTTGGAGCTTTTAACCTTGAGATTTGTGAAGCAATCTTCACCAAATTTGAAGGAGATCATCATAGGAGGTAGCTAGTTCTCTCTATCTCTCTCAATCTCTCATTTTTCTCCTCTAAATTTCATGATTAGAAATGTTAGGGTTTTTATCCCTAAATCTTTAAAAATCCATGATAAATTGTAGGAAAGCCATTTTGATATCAAACCAATTTCTATGGCCTAGGTTCATGACACACTTGCATGACCCAAGAGATTAGAGCCAAGAAATCTCTCTAGCTATTTTTTTGAGAGAAAGGCCAAAACTCCTTATTGTGTAGGGTAGGATTTTTGGTTGGTTTTTGATGTTTTGAGTTGATATCTAGGGTTATCACAATTAGTTAGGGTGATATCCAAGAAATGAGGATTTTTGGAGCTCCCTAGCTATTTTTCATGCTTTTCATTCAATAGGGCCGAACCCTAGGGGTAGTGCAGTAGGAGAAATCTTTACTTTTTAAGCTAATGCCTTCATTGATTATGTTTAGGGATACCTGAGAATCATTTATCCAAGAGTTAGGAAATTTTAGACATCCCTAGCCTAATTAATTAAATAAGGGCAATAGCTATCTTAAAGAATTAGGGAGTTTTTGGTTTAACTGTATTGATTTCTGGTTGTGTTTTGTTGTATAGAATCGGACAGGATTCGAACATCCGACAGCACACCCGACTAACAGCTGCGAAGTCGTAGCCAGAGCTGCTCGAGGAAATCACTAAGGTGGGGAGAAAGAACTAATATCGTCGGGAAGGCAAGCTTAGTATAGAATATATATATCTGTGTAGGAAACCCTTAAACCCTACTAGAGGTTGAGCCCTGGATAAAGTGCCTAGACCCTAGGTGTAGGTATTTTTGGGCTATCACCGCTAAGTTGATATTATGAGTAATGAGACTGATTGATGTTGATTGCGTTGAATTATTTAATTGATTACCTGTTGATTTAGTTTTGGTGAACGGTCTGTTTGATGAATTATTGCCTGAATTTATGATGATAACTGTACTGGAAAGATCTTCTGTTGCGATGTTTATTGTGATTGGTTGGTTGAGTGTTGATGAGAGTATGGTGAGCAATGATGTTGTTCAGGTTGATATCGTTGTGGTCCCGACCTTGGAGCTGTGGCTCGTAGACGCAAGGCGTCGTCGTGCTGATGCTGATGTGATGTTGATGTTGATGATTGATGTTGACGTTGATGTGATGCGATGTGTCGTGGTTGTGGACGAGTGTTTAGGCGTCAGGTTCCGATATCAACCTACAATGGATGTTTGTTGCATTTTCATATCATTTCATACCACAACATTTGGTCCCAAAGGTGATGTATCGGCCGACATTCATATAAGGAAGACAACATATACATAGGGACTAGGATCCCTCTTATAGGCTTATTTGAGAGAATGATGTTTGAGATGATTGTGATGGGTGACTTAAGAGATGGATGAGGCTGTGTTATATATGTTATCTGTGTTCGTGTGATATATATATGCTGTATTGATGCCCCTCTCCCATATTGATGAATTATGTTTCTTATCTCCCTTTATTTTTCTATATGTGTCACTTTATTTAATGGGAAGATCCTGAAGAGGAACCAGCTGCTGAGGAACTGGACGGCATTCCGTACGAGCCTGACGCCGGAGGACGGGCTACGGACCCTAGCCTCGAGCGGTTGGGCAGTGATCATGAGTAGCCGGAGAGCTATCTCTCGGCCTATCTTTCGTACTGTTATTTTGGTTTGTATTAATATACTCTGTATGTACTACTTTACTACTGTAGCCCTACTGATAGGGCAATGATGTATGTGATATATTTCTTTATATTAAAGCTGTGTACTTTGAAGCGTAGCGTGCCGTTTATTGTTTTGCTTCTGCGCTAAATTTTTTCGCTTCGCTTCGTTTTAATAAGGCGCGCTAACGTTTATTATGCGATTAAGGTTAGTTAATATCTTAGGTTCTACTGATGGGACGGCGGGTCGTCTCACTCCTTCTATCTTCAAAAATGATATCACCTAGGTAATATGATTCATCAACGGCTCTTTATCTTCAATCCATTACCCTCGAAACAAACAATCACGAGTATTCCAACTATCCGAAAACTACTTTTCTTCAATTATCTTTCATCTTCGGTTGTCATTAATACTTTAATATAACTTTGCAAGTTTGGGCATAATAATTTCAACTTAGTAAATTATTAACCGATGTGTTAACCATTTAATTCACCTATCGGTTGCCCATAGAAATATCCATTCGACTAGCATCCGATCCTCAAGTTTTTGGCTAACAATTTAACTCGGCTACCATTTTTCCAATGGCTGCCAAATATTAATTTTGTGGAGATAACACTTTCCCTCTTACATCCTTTATTTGACCATTTTTATTGAGCTCTACAAAATAATCGTTACCCGATAGCTGCGTAACAGTCTAATCAACTAGTAACGGCTCTTTTATCTGTTTCAACCGCTTCCATTTATCACTATAAATTTAGCCGATATTCCTACATAATCGATTTACTGTTATCCTGCATTCTCAAAAACTCTTCTAAACCTTCTTCTTGCAATCACACCCTCATCACCATGTCTAGTTCTGACTCCCAACGCAGCCAATACTCTTATGATGGCGATGATGCTTCCTCAGAATCTCCATCTCTTATTCCCTCCAATAATGAAACCTCTTCTCCAGAATCTGAAATTCCAACACTTGATGCTACTTCAACTTTCTTTCGCATTTGTGAAAACTATTTCACAGTGAAGCCATCTACTTTGAATGTGAATATGGGAAAACTCTTTCTGGACCATATCCTTTATCCTAGTACATTTATCCTCCCTATCACAATCGACTGGTTTACTATTTAGAGATACCCTTCTGATTTTTGGACTTGGCCCCGTAAAACCCAATCTTATTCTGATTGACTGATTAGAGTTTCAGCATGTAGGGGCGTAGACTGGAAGGTATGGGGAATTTACAACATCATTATGATTTCTCAACGCGACATTCCCCTTAATCCAAAAATGATATACAACTTCATGAGATTTTAGGCAACTTCTATCAATGGGTTTGTCTTCCCATTCGACATGGCAAGTCCTACACTTTTAGATGTGGCTGCCATTACTGGTCTCCCGCTGTATGGAGATGAACTCCCTTCTCTACAAGCTTCAGCCTCTACTAATTTGGGGATTAAATTCTCCAAGCAAGAAGCCATTTATTATACCTTCTTATTGGCTAACACAAAGTCAACAGGGGAGGTATTAAATAGTGAACATAATACATTCCTCCTCTATTGGCTATGCAAATACTTCATCTGCACTAACTCAGTCCAGGTGGTAGCTGAATATTCTTGCTACATTTCCCTCGTCATTTCTGGAAGGTCATGAGCTTTGGGTCCCCTATTCTTGTCCCTTTTGTACAGAGGTTTATTTGTCTTCCTTGATCGACTAATGAGAAAGGAAACGGTGGACAACATTCCTGTCCCTTTTTGGTTTCTTCAGCTATGGATTCTGCAATACTTTCCAGAGTTCATCGACTCTTCTTTGAATCTTGTTACCCTTCCAGCCAATCCTTCAATATTAGGGCAACATCTCCAATTGGTGCCATCTTCTCATAAACCTCCTTTTGCTGTAGTCAACACTTTGCTTACCACCACATCCAAGCACTCATCAGAATTTAATACGATTATCTCTACCAAAATAGGCCCCAACTAGATTTTTGCTCTTCCAGAGAATACTCTTGATGAGGCTGTGAGGAATGAAATCGTGTTTGAATGGAGTAGCCTTCTAACAGCTAGGGATCTTCTCTATGGTGTAAAACCCACCTCCAGGAACAACAAATCTTCAGTCGAACCATAGCCCCCAACGTTTTGCTAGGCAATTTAGTTTACTACAAAGCATCCCTACCACCTATGAATGGAAAGCTTCACCTTATAGAAGGCCAGCCATCTCATCTAGTGAAGTAGTCGAATTGACGGCTATCAATACGGAGAAAATTCTCTCGTTTACTTATGTTACCTTCGGCCATATATCTATATTTGGAGAACTTCTGCGTTTCTCAATTAGTGGCCATTTGTTCAACAAAAGTTTTTCCAAGGAGAGCTGTATGTATTCCTAGCTCGATTAATAGATTATGGACCATCGAAATCGACTTCTCAACAAGCTACGCCAGCTCCATAAAGGCAACCAAGATCATCTAGAACTTCCACCAGTTCCAAAGGTAATCCGATTCATCACCTACCTTTATTTTCCTTTCATATTTATCTAAATATCGGCTAACCTCTTTCCAGGCAAAGCAGTTACTAACTTGAATTCTATTTCAGATATAACTCCAACATCTACTGTGAGGAAAAGGACTAGGCAGACAGGCATTGTGATTGGTCCTGCAACCAACACTTCAAAATCGAAGCCCAAAAATTCTTCAACCAAGAATCGGCTAAGGTAATCTTTCTCCATACCTGCAGCATATTTACTTTTTCATCTTTCATCTCTGAAGTTCTCTTCATCTCCTGTTCAGAAAATCAAACTGGCCAAGCCAACACAAATCACAAAAGATGTTCCAAGTACTGTTTCTGCAACATAGGTACTTTCTTCATCTTCTTCTTTCCTTTTACTAAAACACCATTTGAAGTTGACTAATCACCTTCCTTCACAGGCTATTGCATCAATCGTTCATGATTTGGGAGCAACTCAGGAGCTCACTCCTCCTTCCAGACCACAGAAAAGGAAAAGAACCTCTGAATTGGGTTCTGCTATCAAGGTATGCATCCTTTCATTTTCTCATTTTTATTCTTTCTGAATTTTCCTTGATTCTAATTCCTCTTGATGTCCTTATTCCATTCAACTAAAATCCCTGTTTCTCAACCACAAGCAACTTCTGCCACTCCTGTCACTAAATCGGTTGCCATCCCTTCAACTGAGACTCTAGAAGAAGAGCAGTCGATTACAAAGACAACGGCTCAACTTTAAGAAGCACCAGCGTCTCCTGAACCAACACGAGTTAGTTCTCCAGACGATTTCATTCTCGAAGAAAAACTTTCTCAATATTTTCAAACAATAATTATCCCATCTGTTACTGCCCCTGGTTCTCCTATTGATGAATATTTGACTTGCGTTGAAGAGCCTCTTAACAAAGATATCCCTTCGGACGAAGCAACAATTACAGAGCTGAGATTAGCTTTATCCAAAGCTATCTGCACCCCAGGAATATCTGAAACTCAAAATTCCATCCTCAGTCGCATACCAGTCAAAGTTGGGGATATCTCTTTTAACTTCATAGCTCATAAAATTCATCATGGTAAAGCTCTTAATAGCCTCAATCACTTGTTAGAACTTGAGAAATAGAAGTCACATTTCCTGGCTGCTTTTCAATAAGTCGAGGCAGATCAGCAAGTAAACCTTGTAGAATCCCAGAAATTATCTGATCGCGTATCAGAACTATGAGCAAAAAGAGAACGAATTGACAAGGTAACACAACATCCTGACCAAAAGTCAGTCGATAAGGAGTTAATCCAGTAGTCGTGGACTTTGAGTTCCTATATGCCCATAAGATTTTAGACAAGGCTTCGTGCCATCTCTATGCCATCTTCAACTGTCTTTTTTTATCATGACAATGAAGATCTTATTAGTAGCCTCAGCTTGCTCATTGGCCTGAGCATTGTATGGGGAGGAATAGATCAATTTGATTCCATATTCTTGAGAAAAGGCTACCATCTTCTCACCAGTGAACATAGTTCCCCGATCTGTTGTAATTGATTCAGGGATGCCATATCTATGAATGAAATGTTGCTTAATAAAGTTAATCATATCTTGTTGTGTAACAATGATCATCGGTTGTGCCTCTACCTATTTAGTAAAGTAGTCAGTGGCTACAATAATAAAGGCATGTCGTTTGATTAATGGAGGGTAAATCTTTCCAATTAAGTCCATTGCCCAACCTCTAAAAGGCCATGGCTTGACTATGGAATGTACTTCTTGGACTGGAACTCTTTGAATAAGACTATGTAGTTGACAAGCTTCACATCCCTTAGCATATTTTTAGCAATCAACCGTAATAGTGGGCCAATAGTACCTCATGCGATGTAATGCCCAC
This sequence comes from Ammopiptanthus mongolicus, assembly GCA_039655645.1. NCBI lineage: Eukaryota > Viridiplantae > Streptophyta > Magnoliopsida > Fabales > Fabaceae > Ammopiptanthus > Ammopiptanthus mongolicus. Next base: position 28,912,647 of record CM077349.1, on the reverse strand, counting down.
TTCATGACTAGTCCTGCTCTGTGGGCACCACATATGCCTTCATGAACTTCCCCCATAAGTCTCAATGCTTCATCTTGATTACCATATCTGAGAAGGACCCCATCAATTCATCTCTTATATAGATCACCATCAATTATAGCATATTCAATGGCTTTGCTTCATTTGAAGTCAACCTTCGTCGATGGATCTCTTAAATAGCTTAGCAATTTACTCCTGCTATCATCGACTATTTCATTGCTAACAACCATTACTTCTTCTAGACTATCGTCTATTTGGCTACTCTTAAACTTTAATTCCTTATAACCAGAAGCATGTTGGGCTAAATCATTTGCTTCGTCATTCTCTTCTCTAGGAACATGTATTATTATTACATCGGCAAACTGTTTTAATAACGAGCTAGCCATTTCATAACATTCCATTAATTTTGGGCTATTGCATCGATACTCACCTGTCAATTGTTTTATGACAAGTTGTGAGTCACCCATTATTTGGACATATTGGGCATTCATAGATGTCATGATTCTTAGCCCCATAATCAGAGTCTTATAATCAGCTTGATTAATTGAAAACTTCGACTGTAGCTGACACATAAACTTCCAATTTTGTCCCGATGGACTTCTGATAGCAATTCCAGCCCCAACCCTTTTTTTAGTTTTGGACGCATCAATCATTAAGGTCTAGGGTTTAAGATTAATGCAACGAGCGGCTTCTAAAAAAAAGTTCCTCCACCTTGATTGAAGGCTGCTGAGCCACGAAATCGGCTACAGCTTGTCCCTTTACAACTCGTAAAGGAACATGGGTAAGTGCAAAAGCACTTAACTTAATGGCCCACTTCATCATTCGGCCTTGTAAGACAGGCCAATTAAGCAAGTATTTAACTATGTCAATCTTGCACAAGACAAAAACCTTTTATGGCATTAAATAATGTTCCAATTTTGTACAAGTATAAAATAAAGACAAGCATAGTTTTTCAATATGAAAATATCTAGACTCAGCATCATTCAATAAACGGCCAAGGTAATAGATTGTTCTTTCTATTCCATCATCAGCTTCCTCTACAAGTAGGCAGCCAATTGATTCTTCCGTAGCTGACTTCAAAGGTTTCCATGATATTGGTGATATTAAAACAGGAGGACTAGCCAAAGCTTGCTTAATCTGATCAAAGGCTTGTTGCTGTTCTGGTCCCCATACCAATTCTTCCACGTCTTTTAATTTGAGCAAAGGAGAAAACACCATCTTTCCAGCCGAATTGGCAATGAACCTTCTTAAGAAGTTGATCTTACCTATTAGACTTTGCACTTCCTTCTTATTCCGAGGAGGTCTTGCTTCTAACATAGCTCTGGCCTTGTTTCTATCTACCTCTATGCAATGTTGGTGCACCAAGAAACCAAGAAAGTTACCGGCCCAAACCCCAAATGCACACTTTTCTGGATTCATCTTTAAAGTATGGAATCTCATCATTTGAAAAGCTGATTTTAAATCTTTCAAATGTGGATTGAAATGCCTAGACTTAACAACTACATCATCAAAGTATACTTCCACGCTTCTCCCAATCAACTCATGAAAAATGTCATTCGTAGCTCTTTGATATGTGGCATAACAACCTATTCGAAAATCCCAATAGCTCTGAGGCATCTAAAAGCCATTTGTGAACGTCTTCTTCATCTATATAAATTTGATTATAACCCGAATGTCCATCCGTAATAGTTAGAATACCATTGCTAGCCACAACATCGACTAACATGTCGGCTATAGACATAATATATTCGTTTTTGGGTGTTGCCAGATTCATTTCTATAATTAGTGCAAATTATAAGTTTACCTTTCTTTTTGAATACTAGGACAATGTTAGACAGCCATTCTACGTACCTTATTGTCCTGATGAACCCTGTTTTCAACAACCTTTCAATTTCAGGCTTAATCTTTGGTAACAACTCAGGATTGAACTGTCTAGGAGGCTGTTTGTATGGCTTAAAACCTCCTTTGATCGGCAATCGATGCTCAACTAATTGCCTGGATAAACCGGGCATTTCATTGTAACCCCGCAAAACAGTCCTTGCACTGTTTAATGAGTTCGATTAGCCTGATCCTATCAGATTCCACTAACAAACCACTAACCTTAGTCATTCTTTGTTCGTCATCCGATCCAAGGTTTACATCCATCAACGGATCTTGAGCTTTAAAAGTAGGCACCTTTTTATGAACAGGAGATTACAATTCCTCTCCTCTGGACACTTGCCCCCTAGTGTCGTCACCAACCTTCTCTTGCGTTTTTCCCTCGACTGACCCGACTTCAATTATCTTATTTTCATCAATGAATGATGTCATTCGTCGAAGGATATCTTCTATCACTTGGGGCTTACTGATAATTAAATATGTTTCCCAAAGGTCGTGAATCGGCCTGCATTTTCATTGTAAAACCTTTACAAGTCAAATTGCACGACTTCCATGCACCTTCCTCGTAATCTTCACTCACTTGGATCAGCTCCATATAAAGGGAATAAAACATGGATTCCGTAGCACGTACCTCGGGTGTAAAAGGATTTCTATTGGCCATAAGAGTTTCTATTTCATCCCCATTCCACATTATCAACATCTGGTGCAAGGTGGAGGGCACACATCTGCTTGAATGGATCCAGTCCCTGCCTAGCAAAATCACATAAGTGGTTTTTCCATCCAGTACAAAGAACACATAACGGAATGTCTTTAACCCCACGATGACATCGGCTAGCAGAACTCCCATAGCAGTCGTTGCCTCCCCAATGAAGTTGGTTATCTTCATGTTGGTCAGCACAAAATCCTCTTTAGTCTTCCCTAACTTCTTCATGGTGCTGACAGGCATGGCATTCAACACAGCTCCTCCATCAACATATACTCTATTGATAGTTTTTCCATTCAACTGAGCCTTAATGTATTGCTTCAAGTGTTTAGCCATCTCATCAGTGGGCTTTTCAAACACCATCTCTTTAGGGCCTGGTAATACCGCATTGGCTAAAATAGCCCATTCTACTTCTTCAGTTCACACATCATCCTTATGCGTATTCGGTTGATCATCATCTACCCAGAATTTACTTGGTAAAATTCCTACCAAATCTACCTTTGTTAAGTCATACTCTCCTTCTCCCATCAAAATATCCAGCATGGGCTTCTCCAGAAAAGATAACATATCACTTTCTTCTTCAGCTAACAAATCCCCAGCACTGCTATTTTCTCCTAAATGTGACCGCCTTGCTCGACAGTAGGATCCGACTTCAAACCTTCACATTCTATCTCCTTCGGAGGATCCTCCATTCGACTATCTTAAGCATTAGGTCCAATTTAAATTGGCTGAGGAGACTCTTCTTGCAGTTGAGGCTCATCCTTCTTGGCTTCCACTTCTTTTGGATTACCAAGATTGCCTCCAGTAACTCGTCTACTTTTGGGAACTGTACTTCCTCTCGAACCACTTTCTTGTCTTCGGCTAGCACCTACAACGTTTGCTTCATTTTCTGAATTTGATTCAGCCTTTGTTTCCTTCTCTTTTGAGTCTGAGTCAATTGCTCCCTCGAGATCTATTGGCTTCATCTTTTTGGCGTAATTGTTCAAAAACCAATGCCCCCTCTTCTACATTAGTCGCGGGTTTAACCATCCTTTGAAACTTCATTTTTTTCATCGTTTCTAACAGTGATCCTTAAGGATGACATTCCTCCCTTTTCACTAAATTCGGCTACACACCTCTTCCCCTCAGGGATAGGTGTTTCATCGATGACAAAGTTTCCCTTTATCTACTAGGTTGGCAACACGAACGCCCTTGCCTCCAAACCTATCATCGACCCTTCTATCATAGCCATTATTGCCGCCTGGCATATGGCCAAACCTTTTTGATTGGATTGCTTGCCTTTCAAACTGTCTTCTCAGTACTTTCACCTTTTCCTCATTAGGTTCTAGCCTTTCATTGACTAGCCTATTCTGGCGTCCATGGATTTCTAGCCTCCAAAGACCTTTTGGCCCATACTTCCTCGGCTGTTGTTCTAGCCTATTGAATACACTGGAGCTTTGCTCGCGCTACGCGGTTGCCGAAATGATGGTTTCTAAACTGCCATAACTCTAGGTGTACCTAGCCTCTCAACAATTGTAAGCTTCCGGTCCCTTACTTTCTGCATTTTAACATCAATCACAGATTCTACTCCCTTCTTTTCTTCCTTCCTTCTCCACTATCGTTGGATCAGCTGTTTCCATCTTTTGTATGGTGAGCCTGATTCCCCAGAAAAGGACACCATTCTTATGGTTATTGTTGGGAAAGAATCTTTATCTACATCCATCTTAGCCACAACCTTATCAGTTAGTTTAAATCTTCCATGCTTAACTGCTTTTTGAATGGGCTTTCTGAACACCACACAATTCAATATAGAGTGACCGTAGATGTTGTGCCACTTGCAATATTTTTCATTCTTCAACTCGTCAGCCGAGGGAATTTTATGCTCCTCTGCTAGCCGAATTTACTGATCTTCTAGTAGGTACTCGAATATCTGATCAGCATTAGATACATCGAATGAATCAGCGCAATCTTGACCCACCAACCTTTCCCTCAATTGAGGGTGCATATTTCTTATAGCCATGGAAGCATATTCAGCCTCTGGGAACTGCACACTGCACCTGCTCCCCAGCTTCTTGAACCTTTCTATATACTCAGTCACTGGCTCATTCACTTGTTGCTTAAGGTTTATCACATCAGCCACAGTAACTTCATGTTGGAGTATGTAAAATTTATCATGGAAGCATCTTTCCATGTCTGTCCAACTTTGGACAGAATTTGGGGGTAACGACGAGTACCAAGTGAAGGTTGTACCAGTCAAATATAATAGGAACAACTTTAACCCGTAGAACTCGCTTTGATTAGCTACCCCACATTCAGCCGTAAACTTGCCAATGTGCTCCATAGTCGACTTATCATCATCACCAGAAAATGTTCCAAATTCAGGGATTTTAAAGCCCCTTGGAAGAGGCATCATCTTGTCTACCTATTCAGGGTAAGGCTTTCTATAGACAAGTCTGTCTAACGGCTTCATTTGTATACCAACGTATTTCTTTATAGTTTCAACAATTACATTGGAATCGATTAGCTGAGGACCAAGTGGCCTACCCTCGGCTACCATTCCCTGGGAGTAATTCCCCCCAGGTGCAACAATTGGCTGCCTGAAAAGCGTAGGTGCCCCCTGGTATGTGGTTTGGTGGTTAAATTCTGGTGTCTAGAAATTTCTTGCCCAATTAGTTGTATGAGGTGGGTTCATGACCCATCGATGCTCAGCCGTATAACCTTCAGGAGCTCTGTGTTGGAATCCTTGGACAACCGAGAAGTTACCAGAGTGAGGTGGAAGATTATTCCATGATTGCTCCCCTGAATAATCTCCTGGTGCCTTGCACACAATTCCTCGAGGAGGAACTGAACCCATATGACCATAAGGTGGTTATTCTGACATAGGTTGGAAAACTGGTGAACTACTCGAGGTAGGTGGAATTGTATTCCATTACTGCTCCCCCATATAATTCCCAGGTAATCTAGCCTCTGTGATTCCATAGCTCATGGATGGACACATGGTTGGAACCTGCGTGGCTGCCTGCACATCAACATTGTTAGCCGAAGCATTCGGTCCTATATATGGCATTATCGCCTATTCAACCGTTCCTATTGGCCTCATGGCCAAAGAAACCTATCCAAATTGTATATTAGGTTGGGGTTCATGAAATACCCTAGGTAAACCTACAGGGTTAGCGATGAGCATTGTAATATTTGAACAATTAGAAAGAGGTAATGGTACCTGCGACACTACATTCGGCTAGACCATCTGATACAGCCCTGTTTGAATTTGTGGCATACCACATCCTGCTTGATTCTCCATTGTGACGTACATCTAATATTGACTCGGCTATCCCAATTGCCCTGGGTTAGCCGAAGCTTAGGTCTGTCAACTGTGCTTGTTGTATTTCGTTATGAACCATAGGCTTGACTATTTCAGCTAGTTGCTTTGACATGTGATATATAAACTCATTTAGTCCTGAGTCTATTTGCTGCTTGATGAATAATGTTGTCATCATTATTGGTTGTGATTAATTAGCATCATCCATTGATGTCCCAACCTTATCAGTAACTGGTGTAATGCTCAAACAAACAGGGGTATTAGGAGTTGTTTGTGAAGGTGGTGGTGTCCCTCCTGACACTGGAGTGCCCCCTATTTTCTTTTCTTCATTCTTCTTAAATGGTTGAGTCTCCATATTTCCTAAATGCTTTCTAGAACGTAGGTGCATACGCCAACTGTAATCTCGACCGGGAGAATCAAACTTCCCAATATGCTCGCCTTCTTTGGACCCACTATGCATGCCAAATTTTTATCGGATATCTTGGTGCTAGACGTTGTCTCGGCTAAATCAGTTACAAGTGATTCCCTTATCAATCGAAGGCGTTAAGAAAGGGATTATGTTTCTTAACTTGCGGGTTCCTAAGCTACTCCAAAGAGCGTCTAGTGTGAGAAAGTGAGAAAGAAAACTAAGTTTGCTGGAAAGTAAAATGAGAAGATAAATGTAGAGAAAAATAAGTTGTATTGGATTTATTCATGTGTCTAAAACTTGTATGTACAACTACACATTTGTAGACAAAAAATGTAAACTAAACTAGTGGCCACTAAGTCCTAAATTCTACCAACGTGTGCATAATGGCTGACAAAAATGACCTACTAACTCGACTACCAGCTAACAGCTACCCACGTTCAACAAGAAATTCTGATATTTCCAGCGCATCTTCATATTTATCGGTTATCAACTATTTCTGCACGTTCTCCTTTTATCTTCAAAAATAATATCACCTGGGTAATTTGATTCAGCAATGACTCTATATCTTCAATCCATTATCCTCGGAACAAACAATCCTGAGTATTCCAACTATCCAAAAACTACTTTTCTTTAATTATCTTTCATGTTCGGTTGTCATTAATACTTTATTATAACTTTGCAAGTTAGGGCATAATAACTTCAACTTAGTAAATTATTTACCGATGCGTTAACATATGCAAAGATTTCCGACTCAATGCATCCGCCACCATGTTGGCCTTTTCTGGATGGTATTGTAGATTGAATTCACTCTTCCAGTATGAATTCCATCCATCTCCTTTGCCTTATGTTCAACTCATTTTGGTCGAATGGATACCTTAAGCTTTTATGGTCGCTAAACACACTGAATTTAGCCTCATAGAGATAATGCCTCCATATCTTCAATGCAAACACTATCGCAACCAACTCTAGGTCATGGATTGGGTAATTCCCTTCATGTACTCATAACTGTCTGGAACCATACGCCACCACTTTCCCTTCCTACATGACTACACAACTCAAGCCTTGATACGATGTGTCACAGTATACATCGAATGACATTGATGGATATGGCAAGACTAGTATTGGAGATGTTGTTAGCCTCTTTTTTAGCTCTTGGAAACTAGCCTAACACTCTTCTGTCCATTTAAACGTTTTTCCTTTTCTCATCAACTACGTCAAAGGTAACGCAATTTTCGAGAATCCTTTGATGAACCTCTTGTAGTATCCTACTAACCCGAGAAAACTCCTGATCTCATTTACCGTTTTAGGGCTTTCCCACTTCACCACAGCTTCTACCTTTGCAGGATCTACTGCTATGCCATCCCTGTTGATCACATGTCCAAGGAATTGTGCCTCCTCCAACTAGAACTTGTACTTAGACAACTTGGCATAGAGCTGGCTATCCTTAAGGATGTCATCACTGAAAATGGCAACCAACTTATCAAGGTACGGTTTGAAGATCTTTGTTCATATAGTCCATGAACTTGGCTAGAGCATTAGTCACACTGAAAGGCATAACTAGATACTCATATTGGCCGTACCGATTCTTGAAAGCTGTCTTCGATATGCTATCATCTTTCACCCTTATCTGATGATAACCGGATCTCAGATCGATATTCGAGAACACCGTTGCTCCCCTTAACTGATCCATAAGGTCATCGATTCTTGGCAACAGGAACTTATTCTTGATCATTACTTTGTTGAGCTGCCGGTAGTCCATACACAGCCTTGAACTACCGTCCTTCTTCTTGACAAACAAAACTGGTGCTCCCCACGATGAAACATTGGGTCTTATAAACTGCTTCTTCAACAAGTCATCCAGTTGTTTCTTCAGCTCTACTAACTATGTTGGGGACATTCGATAGGTTGTTATCAAAATCGGTCTGGTTCCAGGTGCAAGATCGATTGCGAACTCTATCTCACTCTTAGGTAGCAACCCTGGCACATCATCCGGGAATACTTCCGGGAAGTCACGCACTACCGGCATAGCATCCAAACTAGGAGTCTCCTTAGCTTTCAAAGAAAACAGCACCTTGCATTCTCCTGATTATACACCTCCCTACATACCATCATTGACAAGCAATGATCCAGATGGCTCTGAGAAGCGAAGGTTCTTATTTGAACAGTCTAGTACAACGTGGTTGGCCAAAAGCCTGTCCATACCTAGGATAACATCAATATGCTACATAGGCAGACAGACTAGGTCAACAAAAAAAGACCGGTTCTCAATAACCACAGGACATTGTTAGCAAACAAGTAGATAGGTTAGGGAATTGCCTGTAGGTTTAGAAACAGTGAGATATGGCAAAGATGAAATAAATAAACTCAAATGATCCATACACGCTAACGAAATAAAAGAATTTTTAGCCACTGAATCAAATAGAACAGACAAGAGTTTCCTAACTATTAGGCACTTACCTTGTAATAGATCGGGACATCGCGAGGCTTCAAATCCTCTCACAGCAAACACTCTCCACGTTGTCTGAGGCCTACTCTGCTGGTTCACCACTTGTTGTTCCGTCCCAACACTCTGAGTTCTTCTTCCTGGTTGTGAGGATTGATTCCTCCTATCATTCCCCTGCCTGTAGTTGCTGGCGTAGTGGCCTATCTTGCCATATCGACAGCAGTTGACGTTGGGCGCTTGAGGACAATCCCTGATCAGATGCGGTCCACTGCATTAAAAACATGTTGTAAACCTCGGTTGTCCTTGGTTGGTGCTTCCTCTTCCAGTATTGGTTGTTTGTTGATTCGGGCAACCATAAGGGTTCGCCCGCTACTGGAACCTTCCTCCTCGACCTCTCTGGTCATTCTTTTTGATTGGTCTACCACTTCATGTTTGTGTTTTTATAGTTCCAGCTTGATCATGCACTTCCAGTGTTGTGCACTTCTCTATTAGTTATGGGAATGATCTGATGCTCAAAGTTAGCATCGTCCTCTTCAATTCGGGTCGCAACCCGTCTTTGAACCTTCTGCACACCCAGTCTTCATCTGGATGCAACTGATAGAATTGAGAGAACTTCAGTAATGCCTCGAACCTCATAGCGTATTCTCCTACAGACATTTGTCCATGTTTTAAGTTTAGAAACTCCTTCTCTTTATCTTGATGAACACTCCTTGGAAAATACTTCTCCAAGAAGATCTCTCGGAACAAGTCCCAAGTCAACATCCTTCCTTCAGTCTCCAACAACTTTTGCTTGTTCCACCACTATGCCTCTGCTGCTCCGACTAATATGAAAGCAGCGTATGTGACCTTTCTGTCCTCTCGACAGTGTATGGCCACAAAGAACTTATCGATTTCTTACAACCATATCTCAGCAGCCTCCAGATTGTACTCGCCATGGAACTGTAGAGGATTTTCCTTCATAAAAGCATTTAGACTGATGTCTACCATCTCGTCTCCCCTCACAGGGTGTAGTTGTTGTTATCTAGCTTCCCTCTTTTCCTGTCATTGAATAAACTGGGCGTTCTGTTGCGTCTATTGCAGCATTGCAGCGGCCAAATCCCTTATGGCCCTCATAGCCTCATTCTGATCTCCACCACTTCCAGTTCCAGAAGTATCACCATTATGGTTAAAATCTCGGTTCCAACTGGTGCGCTTCCTCCTGCAGTACGTCTTATACTGATTCCTCTCGCCATTACTCCTTGCAAAGAGGAAACATTAGCCTCGATTCATAAGACATACAATACTAATCAGCAGATATACATATTATATGTCTCAGGAATAAAACAATTATCACCCTCGATAACCTGCGTATCAGACACTTTACCTCATCTCTAAACACAGTTAGTATCTGATGTGGATCCAACTATCAAGCCAGTACACTTCCTAAGCCTCACAGTTCGATTAGAATCGAACTGCTCTGATGCCACCAAATGAGACAACCCGTTGTCCCATTAAAGTACCTAAGTAATAACTAACCTTAAACCATATTATAGTCGTTAGTACGCTTTATCAAAGAAACGAAGCGAAGCGAAAAAAGGATAGCAACAGAAACAAAAGTAAAGCACACATAAATAGATCAGAGTAACAAAACTAAGAAAAGATAAAAGATATATATTCATGCATGAGTTCCCCCATCAGTAGGGCTACAGTAATATATACATATGGAGTACATCAAAAGATGACTATTAAACAAAATACATCAAAGACAAAGAAAAACTCTCAGACTGACAACACTCACTAGCACTACTCAAAATACATCAAAAATACCTCACATCATGCCCCCTAGCATAGACGCACTAGAAGGATTACGTCATTAATGACGTTGATGCCCTGAACTACCCTGTCCTTCACCGTAGGTGCTCTTATAAACCCGCAAAGGCACATACTTTGATGAGTAACTCGATACAACAATCCTCCATCATCGATACTTCCGAAGATACCGTTCTGATCTCCGCCCCTATCCGCGTAGCACAAAACTTCGTCGGACGGTGACCTGAGAAGACTCTGGCTCTGCCCACATCCGCTCCTGTACTCGTGGCCTCGGTGGCTACCACATCTCTGTGAAGGGTAGGTGTTGCACAACTCGATACGGTCCTATGATGTCTCCCAAAGGTGAAGCATAGTTTCTGAACCGTATACTGACGGGGCCGATATATACAGTTAGGAACATAGCAGGGTCAACCTGTCATCCTTGATCATCATGGTAGATGATCTCGATCTCTTCTAGCACCTGAGTCCTCGGTGCCGTCGTCACGAAGTGGTGTAGCCTTCAGTCTATCACCCTCTAGCTGCTCGTCCTCTACTCGGTGAAGAGCAATAAAACATACACAAAGAAGTATAGGGAGATAAGAAAATGTATATCATCAAACATGGGAGAAAAGCAATAGTATAGTAGGTATACATCTAGCATGCATCAAATATAAAGAAAACAACCATGTCTCGAGTCATACATCACATCCATCTCAAAAGCTTTACTCTCAGATCAAACCTCTACGACGGATAATAATCCTTATATGCTTGTCAGTTGATTTCATCACGTCCCTAATTGGACATCCCTGTTGGGACAAATCATCATATCACATCACGTCTCCAATTAGACATCCCGTTTTGGGATAGGTGGTACACATCACATCCCTATTTGGACATCCCCCATTGGGACAGGTGGAACATATCTCATCACATTTCATAGTCCACAATTGGACATCCCACTTTGGGACAGGTGGTACATGTCACGTCCCCATTTTAACATCCCTCATTGGGACAAGATAGAACACCGTGCTATGATATACAACAACCTCACGCCTAAGCACTCAGGCACAGCCATGATGCATTGCATCCATAGGAACATCATCACAATGCCTTGCATCCACGAGCCACAACTCCACACTCAGAACCACGACGGTATCAACCCGAACAAATCATCAACCTTACCATAGTCAACATCCAGCAATTCAACAATACTAACAACATCACAACTATAAGCATGCTAATATACATTTCATCACATATACAGATAATCAGGTAGTCACATAGGCAATTTAGCATGCATATCGAATCAACCTCGTCTAACCTAGGGTATCATCTTAGCGGTGATAGCCCGAAAGATACCTACACCTAGGGTTTAGTTTATCCAGGACTTAACCTCTAGTAGGGTTTAAGGTTCCCATACACATGTATACATTCTATACTACACTTGCCTTCCCGACGATAACGATTCTTTCTCCCCACCTGATAATTTGTATGAATGCGACCACGAACACAATCACGATTACAACACCACCACAAGTACCATGCAGCTGCCACAGTCACCAACCTCCAGCCACAGTCCTCTCTTCCAAAGCTAGCACCAACACGGCCTCGAACTCTGCCCTAATCATGGGAACACCATGGAAGCAACATCATTAACCCTAGGGAAGTTCCTACACCAAGAATATCCAAGGGGAAAGCTCGAAGAACACGAAAAACACGAAGCACTTAAAGGTTGACGTGTTAGAGATTCGAGCTTACCTTCGAGAAATCGAGAAACCAATTGGTGGAGCTAGTAGTACTGGAAGCCCTTATCACAATGTGGTAGTCGGAATCATGATCCGATGCCTCAATCGACCTCAAACCTCACTTTCTCTTTCTAAAACCTCTGCCCTCTCTCTATAGCTCTAAAACATGGAAAAACCAAAATGATTTTCCTACTAAGTTAAAAGAGAAGAGAAAGATTAAGTGGTTTTGCCAACGTTAAAGCGTGCCAGTCCCCCACGCTTGAGCGTGGGCAAGCTCTGGCCTGGGCTTTCTCCACGCTTGAGCATGGCCTCCTGATCGCCACATCTCCTGCCATACGTTGATCCGTGTTAACATGTGCACCTGCATGCGTTCAACTTCCCACGCTCTGATGTGTGACTACCCACACTCAAGCGTCAATGATCAACATTTGAGCGTGGGGTTTCTCAACGTCCAAACGTTGGGAGCTGATTTGACCGGTTCTTTCATGATTTTCCCCTTTCTGAGCTCGTTCCAAGGCCAAATCGTCTCAATATGGCTTCCTCAACACATAAGGTGCATAATTAAGCCCTTAAATATGATTAATTAATGTCCCACACCTTAACCAAGAAAACGAAGTGTTACAAGGATCTCGAGTTCTTTTACCATTTTAACAATGAGCGGTATTGGGATTTCGACTACTCCAGATATTGCGTTAAATATACGGGACTGATTAAGGTCTACTTTAGTGCATGGGGATCACCGAGGAGCTGCTTGATCGGAGACTTCTGAATCGCCCAGAGACTTCCTTTCGAGAGGATGCGGAGTAGGCCGTGGGAGTATCACCATGACTCAGATACTGCCTGGTATTCTCATGCTACTTCTCGCAGAGGTTTTGTGGCTCGAGGCAGAAGCGTTCGAGAGCAGAGAAGGATGCGAGACTACAGAGTCGGCGGGTGGTGATGTCTAGGTCCAATATAATTTGAAAGCTAGGAACATCATCACTGCAGCTCTAAGCTACGATGAGTTCTATAGGGTCTCAAATTATAAGACCGCCAAGGAAATGTGGGACACCCTTCAATTGACCCATGAAGGTACTACCGAGGTCAAAAGGGCTCGAATGAACACATTAACCCATGAGTATGAGCTATTTAGGATGAAACAGGGTGAAAGCATACATGATATGCAAAAACGATTTACCCATATAATTAATCATCTTAGAGCTCTTGGGAAGTCCTTGAATAATGAAGATTTAATTAATAAGGTTCTTAGATGTTTAAATAGAAGTTGGCAACCTAAAGTTATAGCTATATCTGAATCTAGAGATCTATCTTCTATGTCTTTGGCAACTCTGTTTGGAAAATTGCAGGAACATGAGCTCGAACTAAATCGACTCATTGAGAATGAGGAAACCGATAAGAAAAAGAAAAGTATTGCTCTCAAAGCAAGTATCAATAAAACAGAAGAAGAAGACGACCTTGATGAATGTGATAGCCTCGATGAAAACGAGGAAAATATGAGCCTAATGGTTCGAAGGTTCAAAAAATTCATGAGACAGAAAGGCAAGGCAAAACAATTCTTCAATCCTCAAAAGAAAAATGAGGGGGAAGGAACTTCCTTCAATCCAACATGCTACAACTGTGGCAAAAAGGGTCATATTAAACCCGGCTGTCCTCAAGTCTAAAAGAAACATGAAAAATCAGATAAAAGGCCACAGAAGGATAGAAAAGCAAGAAGAGCTTATATTGCGTGGGATGAAAACGACATGGACTCCTCCGACGAATCGGATAATGAAGAAGCAAATTTATGTCTCATGGCCAACCATGAGGAAGATGAGGTAAACAATTTTGATCTTGAAACTGATTTAACTTATGATGATTTACTTATTGCCTGTGAGGATTTAAATGATGAAAATGTTAGACTGCGCAAAAGCATTTCTTCATCTAAGAAAAACATTTCTTTTTTGGAAACAAAAATAAGTATTTTGAACAGCGAAATGGAAGCTCTTAAAGAAAAACAAGTCGTTCCAATCGAAACCTCCCCATGCACTTCTTGTGAAAACAAAAAGAATGAAGTTTTTAAGTGTGATGAATGCAGCGTTTTGAAAAATGAAATCGAGGATTTATACAACACGCTTGCAAAATTTACTATAGGAAGAGATAATCTAAATGTTCTTTTAGGAAATCAAAAAGGTACTTATGACAAAGCTGGTTTGGGCTTTCGCCCGAAAATTCATGAAAAATCTTTCAAAAAATTCTTTTGTCCAAACAACATATCAAGTAGCCCCTTTGTCAAATGTTTTCACTGTGGTAGGAAAGGACACACTGCTTCTATTTGCAATGTTAGGAAAAATAAAGAAGTGAATGGCATAAAGACATGGCTTCCAAAGGGCGTATTACCCAAAGCTAACTCTCAAGGACCCAAAATAATTTGGGTACCAAAGGTTAAAACTTGATTCTGTGTTGTAGGTGTGCTTGAAGGCCGAGAACTCTAATTGGTATCTTGACAGTGGTTGTTCAAAGCACATGACGGGAGACAAAAACAAGTTCTCCTCTATATCATCCAAAAAGGGTGGCTATGTTTTCTATGGTGACAATAATAAAGGTAGAATTCTGGGTATTGGTACTATTGGTAGAAGTCCTAATCCCATCATAGAAAATGTTTTGTATGTCGATGGCCTAAAACATAATTTACTAAGTATAAGCCAACTTTGTGATAAAGGTTTTGAGGTAGTGTTCAATTCGTCTAAATGTATGGTCATGGATTCTCATAACAAACAAACTAAATTAATTGGACAAAGAATTGGAAATATCTACATGGTTAACTTGGATGAATTACCTTCAAATGATGCATGCTGTCTTATTAGCAAAGATGATGAAACATGGTTATGGCATAGGAGAATAGCTCACATTCACATGGATCATCTAAATAAGTTGGTTCGCAAGGACTTAGTAATTGGTCTACCAAAGATTCGTTTTGAAAAGGATCAGTTGTGTGACGCTTGTCAAAAAGGAAAACAAGTAAAGGCCTCTTTCAAATCTAAAAACGTTGTTTCAACAAATCGGCCTTTACAGCTTTTACATATGGACTTGTTTGGTTCATCTAGAACTATGAGCTTTGGTGGTAATTACTATGCGCTTGTTATTGTGGATGACTACTCTCGCTATACATGGACATTGTTTATTTCTTATAAAAATGACGCTTTTGCTGCCTTTCGGAAACTTGCTAAGGTTATTCAAAATGAAAAAGGTTTAAACATTGTATCTATCCGAAGTGATCATGGTGGTGAGTTCCAAAATGAGGCATTTGAGGCCTTTTGTACTGAAAATGGAATTGAGCATAATTTTTCCGCACCAAGAACTCCACAACAAAATGGAGTGGTGGAAAGGAAAAATCGGTCTCTTGAAGAGCTAGCGAGGACGATGCTCAATGAGACCAACCTTCCCAAGTATTTCTGGGCAGACGCGGTAAGTACCACATGCTATGTCATGAATAGAGTCCTTATAAGACCTATTCTAAAACTAACACCCTATGAAATTTACAAGGGAAGGAAGCCCAACATCTCTCACCTTCACGTATTCGGATGTAGATGCTTTGTTTTAAATAATGGTAAAGATAACCTTGGCAAATTCGATGCTAAAGCTGATGATGGTATCTTTCTTGGATACTCAGTTTCTAGTAAATCTTTTAGAATTTATAATAAAAGAAGTATGACCATAGAAGAATCTGTGCACGTTTCTATTGATGAGACTAACCCAAAATCTATGGTAGAAGAAAGTGTTGATGATCTTGCAGAACTTTTGGGAAATAACCACCTTGAGGAACAAATATGTCAAGAGAAAAAGGATGAAGATCAACCACCTCTTAGTATCGATGATTCACCTCACTCAAATCTTCCAAGAGAATGGAGAACATCAAGACACCATCCTCTTGACAACATAATAGGTGATATTTCAAAAGGGGTAACAACTCGAAACTCTCTTAAACATGCATGTCATTACATGGCTTTCGTATCTCAAATTGAACCTAAAGATATTGATGATGCTATCATTGATGAACATTGGACTCTTGCCATGCAAGAAGAGTTGAACCAATTTGAAAGAAACAATGTTTGGGAACCTGTTCCCAAACCTAAGGATCAGTTAGTCATTGGGACTAAATGGGTCTTTCGTAACAAGCTTGATGAAAACGGTATAATTGTTAGGAATAAAGCTAGGCTTGTCGCTAAAGGATATAATCAACAAGAGGGCATAGATTTCGATGAAACCTATGCTCTAGTGGCTAGATTAGAAAGCCATCCGCATGCTTCTTGCATTTGCATGCATTATGGATTTCAAACTTTTTCAAATGGATGTAAAAAGTGCTTTTCTTAATGGTTATATTCAAGAAGAAGTCTATGTGGACCAACCCCCTGGTTTTTCAAATTTCGAATTTCCTAATCATGTCTTCAAATTAAAAAAGGCTCTATATGGCTTGAAACAAGCTCCTAGAGCTTGGTATGATCGTCTAAGCAAGTTTTTACTGAAAATGATTTTGAAAGAGGAAAAGTGGACACCACTCTTTTTATCAAAAATAAAAAGCATGACATTTTACTTATTCAAATTTATGTGGACGATATTATATTTGGTGCAACTAATGAATCTTTGTGTAAGGACTTTTCTAACATAATGCAAAATGAGTTTGAAATGTCAATGATGGGCGAGCTCAACTACTTCCTTGGGCTTCAAATCAAGCAATCAAAAGAAGGAATATTCATAAATCAAGCAAAATATTTCAAGGAGCTACTCAAGAAATTTGGAATGAACAATGCCAAAGAAATATCCACACCAATGATCACCTCTTGCTACCTTGATAAAGATGAGGAAAGTAAGTCGGTTGAAGTAAGTAAGTATAGAGGTATGATAGATTCACTTCTTTATCTCACAGCAAGTCGCCCCGATATAATGTTTAGTGTTTGCATGTGTGCACGTTTTCAATCTAACCCTAAGGAATCACATCTCACAGCGGTAAAACGCATTATGAGATATCTCATTGGCACACAAAATATGGGTTTATGGTACCCTAAAGGTGTTGATTGCACTTTAATTGGGTACTCGGATTCAGATTTTGCGGGATGCAAAATGGATCGAAAAAGCACTAGTGGGACTTGTCACTTGTTAGGAAACGCATTAGTTTCTTGGCATAGTAAGAAGCAAGCCAGTGTGGCTTTGTCCACTGCCGAAGCGGAATACGTAGCGGCAGGTAGTTGTTGTGCACAAATAATTTGGATGAAGCAACAGTTAAATGACTATGGAATAAATCTTAGAACTGTTCTAATTAAATGTGACAACACAAGTGCCATAAACCTCACTAAAAATCCGGTTTATCACTCTCGAACCAAGCACATTGAAATTAGGCATCACTTCATAAGAGATCATGTACAAAAAGGTGATTGCATGATTGAGTTTGTGGAAACATCTAAGCAACTCGCAGATATTTTTACTAAACCATTGCCTAAAGAAAATTTCTTCTTCATAAGAACGGAATTAGGTATTCTTAATAAATCATGCATTGAATGAAATATCTTATGTGCATCATAATATTTTTGCCCTTGTTTTTTCCCTTGTTGAAGTGTGTAAACATGATACATGCTCTATGTGCTAAAATTCAAATTTCTTTAGCCATAATCGATTATAGCATAGGCATAATCGATTATTCACAAGTCAGAGGACCAGGAATCGATTATAGTAATCGATTACAATTGAAAGGGGGAGAAAAAAAACAAATGTCAGACGAACCATAATCGATTAGGCTAATCGATTATAAATGAAAGAACAAGGAAGGAGAATCGATTACATAATCGATTATATCAACCCAGAAGAGAAAATCGATTATATATTCATCTCAACAATCTCAAATAACCGATTAGATAATCGATTATTCAAAGACCCAGAATATAATCGATTACATAATCGATTTCGCGAATGCCAAAAGTCTGCCACTAAAGGAATAATCGATTATGAGGCACTCAATAATCGATTATGGGTCATGGATGAGCCAATCAGGAGCCAACACGGTAAGACATAATCGATTATGCTCAATTACATAATCGATTATGAAACCGATTAAAAGGTCAGTAATGTTCATTTTGGTCATTTCTCTCAGCTCAAACTCCGTTTTTCCTTCCTCTTTTCTCTGTTCTCTCACTTGTTCATCTTGCAAGCTTAAAATGGCTTCCAAATGCCAACGAAGCTTCATTATGAATCCCGGGCAGCTGAGCTCAATCCAAGTAGAGAAATATTTCTCAAATGCCGGTCAATCTGCTGAATTTGTTAGTAGCTTCCAGAATAGGGAGATTCAAAAACCCCGCTTTCTGGATTTGGAGTTTCTCCGAGGGGAAGGATTCCAATTTCTTGGGCTCCTTGATGAAGCTCTTCTCACTGAATTTCTCTCCACCACAGAGAATATCTATCCCGAATTGGTGCGAGTCTTCTACTGCAATCTTCGGTTAGTTGATGATGTGCTCATCTCTGAGGTATGCCATAAACCCATTCGTTTATCTTCTGCTGATTTTAGGAGGATTGTTGGGGTGCCATCTATTGGCACTAAGGTCACTGCTGAGGGTCCTGCTGCACCCTTGGATTCTGAGTTTGCTCGGCTTGACGCCACTAGAGCACTTTTGAGAAATCCCAGTGAGGCTAATGATAGAGAGATTACTGCTGGGCAAATGACTATAAAAAGTAGATTGCTGCATTATACTATTGCTAGGTTGCTATTTCCTAGAAGAAGCAACTTTTCTCAGTTATTAAAAATTGATGTTGTGTTGATGTGGCTGCTGCAAAATAAAAAATCTGTGAACTGGGCTGGTTTAGTTATGCAACATATGTATGATAATAGAGCTGGAGGCTCTCTGCCATATGCTCATCTTATTACTCGTATTATGCAACATGTTCGGGTAAATTTTTTTGGTGAGGTAAAACTGGATGGAGTAAAATATCAGGCCATGTTTAATCAAGGAACACTTAATCAGATGCAGCTGCATTTTTATGACAATGAGTGGGTGCATAAGCCCAAGAGTTTGAAGCAGGCTAAGTCTAGGACAGCCGCTGGGCCATCTTCTCATGGTGCTGGGACTTCCTCTCAGGCTCCTCCTCCTCCTCCTCCTGCTACCTCCTCGGAGATGATGGACATGGTTCAGAATATTCTTATGGAGGTCCGAGCTAACACCGATGGTATTAACCAGTTATCTCTTCGGATGGAGAACTTGGAGCATCGCTTTACGGAGGCCCAGATCATCATTGATAGCCCCATTCGAGCATCGCCACAGCCTACTCCTGTACATGATGCATCCATCAGCAGCAGCGATGAAGATGAGGATGATGATGGTGATGAGGAGGATTAGTTCCTCTTTTTCTTTTTTTTTTTCTTGGACTTTTTATTATGGACTGTTTCTAACTTTCCTGAATATATGCCTTGCTCTTGTTTGCACTTTTCCCGCTTTTTTTGATAATGCCAAAAGGGGGAGAGTTATATGATTGCATAGTTCAGGGAGAGTTTGCATGCTTTAGGGGGAGTTGCTATTTTTAAATTTTGCGTAAAAATAAGGCTTAGAGTATTTTATCTGTGCATTAACTCTGATTTCTTAAAATTCAAATACTCTATCTCGTCTCTAGAGCAAATCCCTCCTTGAGATGTTTGTCATCATCAAAAAGGGGGAGAACGTGAATATATGCCTTGACAGGATTAATCTAGTTTTTGATGATTGACAAAAGGAATCGGAAAGTCAAGTATACAAAAAGCGGAAAAGAAGATCAAGGAGATCAAGTGCTTCAAGACTGGGTTATGGGAATTTTATTTCTTGTAATCGGTGTTTACTAGGATCTCTTTGTAAATGGTTCTAAAGCTCTCACATTTAAAATCAATCACACACACACATTACGTTAACTTAAAAGGCTTTTACTAAAAATAATAGAAATTTCATTATAGCCGTTAAGTTTTCAAAAAATAATGTACATAATCGATTATGCATATGTCATAATCGATTACACTCAAATCAGAGAAGTCATAATCGATTGTGCATATGTCATAATCGATTACACTCAAAACAGAGAAGTCATAATCGATTATCCTAATCGATTATGTTGCGAAAGTAAATTAGCGCGTTTTTTTTTTCTCTCAAGGGATAATCGATTATGGCCATACCATAATCGATTATGAAGCGACTGCCTTGTTTTTTAAATGGGCTTAACCTAATTCCTATGGGCTTAAAAGTTTTTCTATAAATAGGAATGCCAAGGCAACTCTAAGAAAACACGAATCCTATTGCGCTCTGAAACTCTGTTTATTTTATTACTTATTCTCACATATTCACTTTTGATTATTTTTTTGAATAGAGAGCTTTACATATCATATAGTTTGAATTGTACTTTGAGCTTCAATTTGTAATCGTTATCTGCACTACTTGAGTGCTACATTCTTCTTCTACTTCTTCTTGTTCTTGGGTGTGAATCCCTTTTTCTTTAAAGAGAAACAATATCTCTTGAACTTGAGGCTCTTGCACAAAGGGAGGTGATATCCCATTATTTTGTGTGGAGAGTGCTCTTGGTTTGTAAAGGTTTCTAGCTGCACCTGATTTAAAAGCTAGTTATTGAGTGAAAACCCTTGGTGTTGACCTTGGGGACTGGACGTTGGCCACAGGGTATTTAGTGGCCGAACCAGGATAAATCTGCGGCTCTCTCTCTATCCTTTCATTATTGTCTTCTACCTTACAGCAATTTAATTTATCGCATTTATTTTATTGCAATTTAATTTATCGCATTTACTTTATTGCAATTTAATTGAAGCGATTTATTTTATTGCTATTTTCTTTCTAGAATTTATTATTCAAACAATTTACTTTTTTCAGTCATTTATCTTCAAGCGCCGTAATTGTAAAAAGTTTTTTCAAAAACACATATCTCCCACAATTCACCCCCTCTTATGTTTGAAGTCACTTGTCAACAAAATCCGGAGATGTTTTAAATGTGGTAAACACGGACATCAAGCTAACAACTGCGAGCTGAAGGAGTTCTATGTTTCCGATGCGGGAAAATATGACATTTCATGAGGGAGTGCCCTACACCACAAACCAAGCCGACTATCAACAATGTTCGAACTGCTAGATCCATAGTGAGGGGAAGAGTGTATACCATGAGTGGCGCTGATGCCTCCCTATCTGACTATCGCATACAAGGTAGTTGCATCATAGCTGGTAATCTCCTAACTATACTATTCGGTTCGGGTGCGACACATTCGTTTATCTCATTGAATTGTGTGAGACAATTAGACTTGCCTGTTTCTTCGCTGTCTTTTGATTTGATTGTCACAACTCCAACTACTAAACCTATTACTGTTAATACAGTATGTTTGAACTGTCCTATTACTATTCATGATAGGAACTTCCTTGTTGACTTAATATGTTTGCCTTTGACTCAATTGGATGTGATCCTAGGCATGGATTGGTTATCTTCCAACCATATCCTTTTAGACTGTGCACATAGAACCTTAGTTTTTCCTGACCCTGAGATTTCTGGATTTATAACTGCCAACCAAGCAAGAGCTTCTTTGAAAGAAGGAGCTTAGGGATACATGCTTCTATCCTATTTAGAAAGCGAGAGGGACGTTGTCTTGAGCGATGTGCCGGTTGTGAAAGATTTTCCGGAAGTTTTTTCGGAGGGCGTACTAGGTTTGCCACCTATGAGGGACATCGAGTTTGCGATCGACTTAGTTCTCGGATCCGGTCCGATCTCTATAGCTCCTTATAGGATGTCACCTATGGAGTTAGCCGAGCTGAAGACTCAACTAGAGGATTTGATGTCCAAGCGATTTGTGAGACCAAGTGTGTCCTCGTGGGGAGCACCAGTGTTATAAGGGAAGAAGAAGGACGAGAGTTCAAGACTCTGTGTGGATTACTGTCAACTCAACAAGATAACGATCAAGAACAAGTATCCTCTATCCCGCAAAGATGATTAGATGGATCAACTTCAGGGAGCCGCTGTCTTTTCAAAGATTGATCTAAGATCTGGTTATCACCAGATCAGAGTAAAGAACGAGGACGTACCTAAGATTGCTTTCAGGACTCGTTATGGTCACTATGAGTACCTCGTGATGCCTTTCAGAGTGACGAATGCGCCTGCTATCTTCATGGACTACACGAACCATATTTTTCGTCCTTCTTAGGATTAGTTCGTTGTTATATTTATAGACGATATTCTCATCTACTCGAAAGGTCCCGAGGAGCATGAGGACATCTACGACAA
The DNA here is from genome assembly GCA_039655645.1 of Ammopiptanthus mongolicus. NCBI lineage: Eukaryota > Viridiplantae > Streptophyta > Magnoliopsida > Fabales > Fabaceae > Ammopiptanthus > Ammopiptanthus mongolicus. The sequence continues at coordinate 28,890,111 of CM077349.1, read as the reverse complement.
GTTCTACAAATCTTTCACACGGAGAAGCTGTACCCAAAGCTACCCAAGTGCGAGTTTTGGCTGGATGAAGTCAAATTCCTTGGACACGTGATTTCGAAGGAAGGAATTGCCGTCGATCCTACAAAAGTAGAAGCAGTACTTTTATGGGAGAGACCCAAGACTGTGACAGAAATCCGCAGTTTCGTTGGTCTAGCTGGTTACTACAGAAGGTTCATCGAAGGATTTTCGAAGATTGTTGCGCCGTTGACTCAGCTAACAAGGAAGAACCAACCGTTTACGTGGACTTACAAATGTGAGGAAAGTTTTCAAATAATGAAGGAACGTTTGACAACCTCACTAGTGTTAGTACTACCTAAGCCAGACGAACTGTACAAAGTGTACTGTGATGCTTCGCATCAAGGATTAGGATGTTTGCTTATGCAACATCGGAAGGTTGTAGCGTATGCTTCACGCCAGTTGAAGATTCATGAGAGGAATTACCCGACGCACGACCATGAGTTAGCTGCTGTGGTTTTTGCACTAAAGATCTGGAGACATTACTTGTATGGATCAAAGTTCAATGTCTTCAGCGACCACAAAAGTTTGAAGTACCTGTTCGATCAGAAGGAACTTAACATGAGGCAGAGAAGTTGGATGGAGTTTATTAAGGACTATGACTTCACTTTGTTGTACCATCCCGGGGAAGCAAATGTCATTGCAGACGCTCTGAATTAAAAAGCTAGAATTGATAGAAAAGTTTCATGATCTCGATCTGGCTGTGGAAGTGAACCATGAGAGGATTAGCTTGGGAATGATCAAGGTATCTAGTGGACTGATGGAGACAATCCGTGAACAACAAGCAACTGATGAGTACCTCCAATAGAAAAAGGAGTTACTGGGACAAGAGAAAGCTGCAGAGTTCAGTTTGGGAACTGATGGCATCTTGAGATGCAATGGACGAGTTTGTGTACCAAGCAATCCGGAGATGTGGGAAATGATTCTGGACGAACCTTTGTGTTCACACTCATACGTAACCCTCAGTGTATCAAACATTTGAGTGGATTGGTTTAAAAGTAACCTTTGGCCTAAACATTTTCATGCCATTCTATCGAAAGATTTTTTAGGACTATTCCTTGAGTTGTAACATAGACAAATTCCTGATACTGAAAGTTTCTTGATGAAACTTAGTCGAATCACTTTTACTGTTAGTAACTGTGATCCAGTCTGAGATTTTTGCTAGACTGTTTACCTTTCGATTCCCTGATTTGTTAGAGAATTCTTATGAAAGAAGGGACTTTATTAGAGTCATGGTTGTAAACATGAATTAGCTATTCATTTTTACACTCACGAACCTACTGAAGCATCTTTTTACATACTGGATATTCTTGTACTCGTTTCCGAGAGATAAAATCCTTCTATATACTTTCCTATGAGAGTAAGACCAAGAAAATTTCTTTTGTCGGAAGGTTTCTTCCCTAATCTTCGAGGGCCGAGTAGCGACCAAATCCAACTGTTTGCCCTCAACTCAAGTGGACAACCAAGAAGACGTTTCTATCTTTGAAGGACTGGGTGGGAGTAAGTGTATTGCTCTAACTACGAACACCCAGTCAGCAATATAGATGAGAAGATATAGGTGTTATGTTAAAGTATGGTGTGGTGGATGAGTTGTGGAACCTGGGGATCAAGGGGACCCTGTCAACTTTTGAGTCGCGAAATTTCGAGGACGAAATTTTTTTTTTATAGGGATAGTAATGTAACACCCCGATTTTCGAGTTTTCCTAATTAATCAGTATTTATGAACTTATATTTTATTCGAGGCCTTAGAAATGGCAATAAAATATTCTGACCAGATAAAAATGACCAGATAAAAATGTCCTACACAACCATAGGAAGCCATGGTTAAGTTTCGGGCGAAAGCTCAAACAGAGTCCGGTCTGCGTTTTTCACGGATAGTAACCTTTTTTCTACTATCGAGACCTAATTTGGACTCGTGAACGAGATAGTAAGTCTCGGGATTTTATTCTCTACATCTTTGATAAAATCTGTCCTGACGACTAAAGTCGGGAATAATATATTATATTCGGGCGAATACTCGAACTGGGAGACAATTGGAGCTGTAAAGGGATTTACCGTGATCCGCTACGGATAAGATTCATTTAGGAAGATGTGCTATGACTCACCAATGTCATCATTACATTTCTAGAAATATCTAGATATTTATAAGGGAAATAACCAAAATCCCCTAGTCTTTGATAGAATTACCAAATTACCCTTTTTGCTTATTTACAAGTTTGCCATAGGATGAAAATATAAATACCTCTGCCATTCTCTCAGTAGGCCTTTCGGCCATTAACTCTCTGTCTTCTTTCTCTCACTTGTTCTTCATGTTCTTCATGAGTTCTTGAGTTTTCATCAAAAGTTCTTCACAAAAAACCCTAGTTTGATCTTCAAAAGTTGAAGTTTTTGAGAACTTGTTTCTTCTTCACTAATCTTTGATCCTAGGAGGTATGATCCTCATCTTAACTCTCTCATCGCTCTATTTCATCTCTTGAGTCTTGAACGAAAAGTTAGGTTTTAAATCGAATTTCCAACAATGGCGGCAATTTTGAAAATTTTCAAAAAAAAAAAAAAAAAGCTCTTATGCTTTATTCGGGCGAAATATTAAATCGGGTAATTAACGGAGGTGAATACGGATTTACTGGGACCCGCTAACGGATAAACTTGAAGTCACATTAGGTCAAATCACCCAGGAAGGTGTGCCAGTGACTCACCATTGTCATGATGAAAATGAGAATATCTGAACACGTTCACATTGAGAAAAGACCGTTTTGCCCCTAGGAACTGATAGAACTACGCTCGTGCCATGTGAATCATCATCATTATCATCATGATATCCAACAAAATATCTAAATATTTTGGTGACTTTAAAGGTGAAAAGACCAAAATGGCCTTAACTTTTTCCTAAATGGCATTGTTGTCCCTAAAGGAAAAGACTATTTTGCCCCTTAAGTAAACAATTTTGGACCTTCTTACCCCTCCCATACCCCACACCTATTTCACCTTCATGAAGGCCATCAATCACTTTTTTCTACAACTTCATCTTTCTCCAACTTTCTTTCATCTTTTTCAAGTGAAACCTTAACCAAAAATTGTGAAGAAAAGTGTTGAATCTTTGGCCATATTCCTCATCCAAGAGATGAATCTTGTTCTCCTTGATCCATAAGCTTTATGTTCTTCATTCATTTCTTGATTCAAGGCTATGAACATCATGCTTCAATTCTAAGACTCTTTGATAAAAAATCTCTAGAAAACCATAGAAAAATCCTATGATCATGAAACCAATTTCTATGAACTCATCATGATGCATAGGTTTATCGTCTAGAAGCATGAAGCCAAAATAAAATTTCTCCCCTTTTTCCTTCATAAGGCCGAAACCCTAACTTGTGAGGGTAGAGGAATTTTGCTTCAATTTTTAGAAAGTAACAATGGATTTCATCTTTCTATTACTATATGTATTTGAATCCAAGAGATTGAAGCAAAATGAAATCCCTAGCCTAGTTTTCTATATATGACCGAACCCTAACATAGATTGGTTGGGTGAATTTTGGTTGATTTTATTAACTTTTAATTTTGATTTATTGTGAAGGATCAAACTGTGATTGATTGTTCTAGGTTGTGCGAAGGAAATCGGATTTGGAATGGAAAGCCTTTTGGGAACTAGCTTGAAATATTCAAGAGGTAAAGGGAGATTTCCCACAATGAGTTTGATGGTCCCATAAGCTAGTTTGTTGGATGTGTTTGGTTGTTATTTGAAGTGATGTGGTGATTGTTATTTGAGAATATACTATATGTTTGGTACAAACTTGATATGTTGGTGAATATGAGATTGAATGATCAAATAATATTGTGATATTAACTATCTGGGATAGGATATATATATATATATATATATATATATATATATATATATATATATATATATATATATTATGTTGTTTTATGATTTAATGCCTATATATGTATATCTTGGATTGTGATTTTCTTGACTGGATTGGTTGAGAGCATAGCATCGGCTATAGCTTAATAATGAAGATTAAAACGCTTAAAAGCCTTAATCAAAGTTTTAAAATGTATTCTGAAATCAAATAAAAATCTTGAGAATCGTTTTGTCTTATCAAGGAAAGAACTTTTTTTTTTTTTTTTAAATGTTAGATCTTTTCAAAAGAAAAAGTCCTTTTAATGAAAGTCCATTCAAATGCTTTCTTTTTCGAAAAATGTTTTCAGATGAAGAAACCTTCAGAAAATAGATTTACAAAGAAAAGAGATTTCTTGAAAATAGCTTCTTTTGACAAAATGCTTTAATTCATGCTAATGAGATTTTTAGTTTTGTTTTCCAAGTTTTATATATGAGAATAAGACCCGGAAGAAAAATGATGATTACCCTTTCACTTTGTGAAGTCTTCAAACCTAGTGACCGAGACGTCGGGCTAGTGTTTTGTGAATTGACCACTCCGAATATGTGTCCTGTGTTTTGAAAGAACGGGCTAAATGTCCTTTAAAATGAGTCATGAGCTGTTTGCCTTGACAACAAAGAATGAATGAAAAGAAAACAGATCACTTTTTGTGTACATACATGAATCGGCAGACATGCTATTAAATCGAACAACAATCCATTATGGTTGAGAATATGAGCCAGTTAAGACCACTAGGTCAATAGAGGCATGCTGTGTTCGAAACTCCATAAGAGGCTGAGGCATCGCGACCCCGTGCCGTGGTAATCGGCTGCCAAATACGGATGAACTCGATCAGAGACTGGACTATTCACGATATGGTTGAGACGTGATACCCTTGAACAATTGGAGTTCGGACCTAAATTGAGAGGCCGACTCATGATAACAATTGTATTATGGGAGTATTCGTGGCTTATCACTCGATGAAGGGAAGTTAGGAATCTCCGGAGAACATGAACTAGAAAGACGATATTGGAGTTTCATGCATTATTATAACTCATGATAATGTCTGAGATATTAAGTTATATGAATATCTGTTAATACAACCATATTTATATGTGGATGTATGTTTTGTTTGTCGCTTGTGCGGCTATCGTGATAAACTTGTGAAATGAGTATCTCATATTTGCCTGTACATATTGGACACCCTATTATGTTTTTGAATACATGTACAGATGTTGCCAAGAGGTCCCCTCGGACAGTTGAGGACTTTGATGGCGGAGTCCCATGAAGATGAAGAGAAGGAGGATCCCTTCGGAATCCTTTGGAAATCGGAGCTGACTTTGGGGTTTCCCCCAATGGTTACTTTTAGCCCGACCTGCAATTGAGTCTTGCCTTTTTGAAGCAGTCGTATCTTATCTTTTGTATTTATGTTGACCTAATATTTTAAAGTCTGTACCCTGTGATAGTAGACCAGGATTTCTACTACTAGTTTAAATTCTATTTCTAGAAAACTTGTATGCTCCGTCATTAATACCCCTATGTTTATTTTCGGTATGGATGTTTAGTATTGCTGTATGTTATGAGATTTACTCCATCTTTCCTGTACCTTAATTTTTATATCGTGAAGAAAATTTTTAAACCCATGTTTCGAACATAGTTATTTACTTAAAGTATTTTCTGAAAGCAACCAGCTTTTATTTGATTATGTTTTCCGCATTGAGTTTGAGACATAGCACCGAGGGGGTGTTACATTATCTGAGATGGTCGAGTCTTTCGGGAATCCTTGGGGAATAAGTCTGTTATGTTTGTGTTGTGTGACCTCTGTTTGAACTTTGGTTGAATATTTTCTTTGTTGAAGCAATGTGTGTTGACACACATGTATATGTTTCCTTAAGAGGATATGATTGGTTTGACTTGTACGAAAGACATGAATCTTAGAGGCGGTCGTGGTGGAGGTCGTGGCAACACCAACGACGATGACGGTCGCGGCACTACTGACACCAATGCTGATAACAATATCAATCGGGCTATCCAAGCCATGGCTAATACGACGGCAACTGTTGCCGAATAATCGGCTACGATGGCTCAACAGAATCAACAGAGAGCTGATCTTGTCTCTAATAGAAGAGGTTTAGTTGACTTTCGGCGTCATGATCCTCCACAGTTTCATGGGGATTCTGATCCGGAGAAGGCTGATTTATGGCTACAAGAATTGGAAAAGATGTTTGCTGTTCTGCGCTACCATGAGGGAATGAAGGTTACCTATGCTGCCTTCCTGCTTTTGGGAGATGCAAAATACTGGTGGAGAGGAACCAGACAACTGCTGGAAGCCAATAACCAGGAGGTCACTTGGGAAGTATTTCACACCAGGTTTCTAAACAAGTACCCCAGAGTGCCAGGACTGAGAAAGAGCAAGAGTTTCTGAGACTACAGCAAAAGGACATGACCGTTGGAGAATAGGCGGCGAAGTTTGAATCACTCGCCAAATATTTTCGCTTTTTCCAAGCCCAACCTGATGAAGACTGGAAGTGTGAGAGGTTTGAAGGAGGCTTGCGTTTCGAAATCAAGGAGTCTGTGTTACTACTCGAGATTCGCAACCATCAAGCATTGGTAGAGAAGTGTAGAAAAGTTGAGAAGATGCAAATAGGAAGGGACAACACGAGCAATGTGGGAGGACCGTCTAGGTCTAGGAACCCGAACCAGTACCAGAACCAGAAGGGGAAATAGTCCCAGAAGAAGCCATATTTCCGACCCCAAGGGAGTAATCGGAATCAACCATCCTATCGCCCTGTCACTTCTTCCTATGGTGGTGGAAGTGGGACGACCAGAATCAAGGACAAGCCCAGAGATGTTTCAAGTGTGGGAAACAAGGTCATACGACTGAAAACTACGCGCTGAAGGGAGTTCTATGTTTCCAATGTGGGAAGATAGGACATTTCACAAGAGAATGCACTACACCAAAGTCCGAGTCGGTCATCAACAATGTACGACCTGCTAGATCGACGGCGAGGGAAAGAGTTTACACCATGAGTGGCTCTGATGCTTCCAAATCAAACGATCTCATACAAGGTAGTTGCAACATAGCTGGTAATCTCCTAACTGTACTATTTGAATTGGGTGCTACACATTCGTTTATCTTCTTGGATTGTGTGAGACTTTTGAAATTGCCTATTTTTTTCGTTGTCGTTTGATTTGATTGTTTCTACCCCAACTACTAAGCCTGTTACGGTAAATTCAGTATGTTTGAGCTGTCCTATTGTTATCCATGATAGGAAGTTTCTTTTTGATTTGATATATTTGCCATTGACACAATTGAATGTGATCCTAGGCATGGATTGGTTATCTTCCAACCATATCCTAAGACTGTGCACATAAAACCTTAGTTTTTCCTGATCCTAATATTTCTGGATTTTTAACTGCCAACTAAGTAAAAGCTTCTTTGAAAGAAGGAGCTCGGGGATACATGCTTATATCCTATTTAGAAGTCGAGAGGGACGTTGTTCTGAGAGATGTGCCGGTTGTGAATGATTTTTCGGAAGTATTTCTCGAGGATGTTCTCGGCTTACCACCTGTGAGAGATATCGAGTTTTCGATTGACTTAGTTCTGGGATCCGGCCCGATCTCCATCGCTCCATGCAGGATGTCACCTACAGAGTTACTCGAACTGAAAGCTCAATTGGAGGATTTGTTGTCTAAGCAGTTTGTGAGACCGAGTGTGTCCTCATGGGGAGCACCATGGTTGTTAGTGAGGAACGACGGAGGTTCAAGACTCTGTGTGCATTACCGCCAACTCAACAAAATAACGATCAAGAACAAGTATCCTCTACCACGCATAGATGATCTGATGGACCAACTCCGAGGAGCTGCTGTCTTTTCAAAGATCGACCTGCAACCTAGTTATCACCAAATTAGAGTGAAGACTGAGGATATACCTTAGACTGCATTCAGGACTCGTTATGGTCACTATGAGTATCTCTTGATGCCTTTTGAGTGACGAATGCACCTGCTATCTTCATGGGCTATATGAACCAGATTTTTCGTCCATTTCTAGATAAGTTCGTTGTCGTATTCATCAATGATATTCTCATCTACTCTAAAAGTCCTGAGGAGCATGAGGAAAACCTGCGACAAGTTTTACAAATCCTTCACGAGGAGAGGTTATACGCAAGGCTGTCTAAGTGTGAGATTTGGCTGGATGAAGTAAAGTTCTTGGGGCACGTGATTACGAAGGAAGGAATTGTCGTTGACCCTACGAAAGTAGAGGCAGTACTTATATGGGAAAGACCTAAGACTATGATCGAAATCTGCAGTTTCGTTGGTTTGGCTGGTTATTACAGAAGATTCATCGAAGGATTCTCAAAGATCGTTGTGCCGTTGACTCAACTTACAAGGAAGGACCAATCTTTTGCTTAGACTGAGAAATGTGAGGAAATTTTCCAGAAGATGAAGGAATGTTTGACAACCTCGACCGTGTTAGTGTTACCCAAACCAGACAACCCATACGATGTATACTGTGATGCTTCACATTAGGTTTTAGTATGTGTACTTATGCAACATCGGAAGGTTGTAGCCTATGCTTCGCGTCAGTTGAAAACTCATGAGAGGAATTACCCAATGCACGACCTAGAGTTAGCTGATGTGGTTTTTGCACTAAGGATCTAGAGACACTACTTGTACAGATCTATGTTTGATGTCTTTAGTGACCACAAGAGTTTGAAATACCTGTTCGACCAAAAAGAGCTTAACATGAGACAGAGACGATGGATGGAGTTTCTAAAAGACTACTATTTCACTTTGCTATACCACCCTGGAAAAGCAAATGTCGTCGCAGATGCTATGAGTCAGAAAACACTGCATATCTCTGCAATGATGGTTAAAGAGTTAGAGTTGATTGAGCAGTTTCGTGATCTCAATCTTGTTATGGAAGTGAATAATGAGATGATTAGTTTGGGAATGATCAAGGTATCTAGTGGACTGATGGAAACGATCCGAGGACAACAAGCAACTGATGATTACCTTTAAGAGAAAAAGGAGTTACTTGGACAAGAGAAGGCTACAGAGTTCAGTGTGGGAACAGATGACATCTTGAGATACAATGGACGGATTTGTGAACATAGCAACCCAGAGATAAGGAAAATGATTCTGGGGGAATCACATAAGAGCAAGTTAAATATTCTCCCTGGATCAACCAAAATATATCAAGATCTGAAACAGAGGTTTTGGTGCCCAGGAATGAAGAAACAAATGGCCGAGTATATAGCATCATGTCTGACTTGTCAGAAAGAAAAAGTAGAGCATGGTGGAATGCTTCAATCCTTGGATATGCCCAAAGGGAAATGGGAGAGCATCTCAATGGATTTTGTGGTACGTTTATCGAGGACTTCTAAGAGTTTTGATTTGATTTGGGTGATCATTGATAGGCTAACGAAATCGGCACACTTCTTACCTGTTAAGATCAACCACACAGTAGAGAAGTTAACCGAGCTATATATCAGGGAAGTGATCAGACTACATGGGGTACCATCAAGTATCGTTTCTGATAGAGATCCAAAGTTTACTTCACGTTTTTGGCAAAGTCTACATCAAGTGTTAGGAACAAAGTTGAGATTGAGTTCAGCATACCACCCTCAAATGGATGGACAGATAGAGAGAACGATACAATCTTTGGAAGATTTGCTGACGGCTTGTGTCCTAGACCATCGTGGAAACTGGGATGATCTTTTGCCTCTGCCTCTTACCGAGTTCACATACAACAACAGTTTTCATTCTAGTATATGGATGACACCCTATGAGGTTCTCTATGGACGAAAGTGTCAGACACCGTTGTGTTGGTACCAGGATGGAGAGAGTATGATTTTGAGCCCCGACCTTATGCATCAGACAATGGAAAAGGTTAAGCAAATCCGTGAAAAGATGAAGATGGCATAGAGTAGACAGAAGATCTACTCCAATAGGCGAAGGTGACCTCTCGAATTTCAAGAAGGTGAACACGTGTTACTGAGAGTCACACCCACGACTGGGGCAGGTATAGCTATAAAGTCTAGAAAAGTCAATCCTAAATTCATTGGACCTTACCAAATTCTTCGTCGTATTGGTCCAGTAGCTTACAAGATTGCCTTACCCCCTTTTCTCTCCAATATTCATAATGTTTTCCATCTCTCACAACTTAGGAAGTATATTCCTGATTCTTCCCATGTAATCGAACCCGATGTAGTACAATTACGAGAAAACTTGTCTTATGAGACATCACCTATTCGAATCGATGATAAGAGGATCAAGCAACTCAAAGGCAAACAAATCTCCTTATATGTGGGAACTGAAGGACTAGATGAGATTACAATATCCCAATCTTGTTCCAGGTACGCAATTTCAAGGACGAATTTTTTTTAGAGGGGTAGTAATGTAACACCCCAATTTTCACTGCTTTTAATATCGGTAATTTATATAAATATATTTTATCTGAGGTTTTATAAAATGAAATTAAATAAACCAAGATCATATTTATACTCTACAGCATCATAGAAAGTTATGATTAAATTTTAGTTTCAAAATTCAAACGGAGGAAGGTCTACGTTTTCACTGACAATAAGATTTTACTGATCAGAATACCTAATTTTGACTCATGAACGAAACAGTTAGGTTTTAAATCGAATTTCCAACAATGTCGGCAATTTTGAAAATTTTCAAAAAAAAAAAAAAAAAAAAGTTCTTACGCTTTATTCGGACGAAATCTTAAATTGGGTAATTAACGGAGCTGAATACGGATTTACCGGGACCCTCTAACTAGTAAACTTGAAGTCACATCAGGTCAATTCACCTAGGAAGGCGTGCCAGTGATTCACCACTGTCATGACGAAAATGAAAATATCTGAACGCGTTCACACTGAGAAAAGACCGTTTTGCCCCTAGGAACTGATGGAACTACGCTCGTGCCATGTGACTCATCATCATCATCATCATCATGACATGCAACAAAATATCTAGATATTTTGGTGACTTTAAAGGTGAAAAGATCGAAATGCCCTTAACTTTTTCATAAATTACATTTTTGTCCCTAAAATAAAAGACTATTTTGCCCCTTAAGTAAACAATTTTGGACCTTCTTACCCCTCCCATACCCCATGACTATTTCAACTTAATGAAGGCCATCCGTCACTTTTTTCTACAGCTTCATCTTTCTCCAACTTTCTCTCATCTTTTCCAAGTGAAACGTTAACCAAAAATTGTGAAGAAGTGTTGAATCGTTGGCCATTTTCATCATCCAAGAGGTGAATCTTGTTCTCCTTGATCCATAAGGTTTATGTTCCTCATTCATTTCTTGATTCAAGGCTATGAACATCATGCTTCAATTATAAGACTCTTTGTTCAAAAATCTCTAGAAAACCATAGAAAAATCCTATTATCATGAAACCAATTTCTATGAACTCATCATGATGCATAGGTTGATCATTTAGAAGCATGAAGCCAAAAGAAAATTTCTCCCCTTTTTCCTTCATAAGTCTAAAACCCTAACTTGTGAGGGTAGAGGAATTTGCTTCAATTTTTAGAAAGTAACAATGGATTTCATCTTTCTATTACCACATGTATTTGAATCCAAGAGATTGAAGCAAAATGAAATCCTTAGCCTAGTTTTCTATATTTGGCCGAACCCTAACATAGATTGGTTGGGGGAGTTTTGGTTGATTTTATTAACTTTTAGTTGTGATTTGTTGTGAATGATCAAACTGTGATTGATTGTTCTAGGTTGTGCGAAGGAAATCGGATTTGGAACAAAAAGCCCTTTGAGAACTAGCCTAAAATCTTCATTAGGTAAAGGGAGATTTCTCACAATGATTTTGATGCTCCCATAAGCTAGTTTGTTGGATGTATTTGGTTGTTATTTGAAGTGATGTGATGATTGTTATTTGAGAATATACTATGTGTTTGGTACATACTTGATATGTTGGTGAATATGAGAATGAATGATCAAATAATCTTGTGATATTAACTATCTTGGATTGGATATATATATATATATATATATATATATATATGTTGGTTTTTGATTTAATGCCTATATAGTATATCTTGGATTATGATTTTCTTGACTAGATTGGTTGAGAGCATAGCATCGGCTATAGCTTGATAATGAAGATTAAAATGCTTAAAAGCCTTAATCAAAGTTTTAACATGTTTTCTGAAATCAAAGAAAAATCTTGAGAATAGTTTTGTCTTATCAAAGAAAGAACTCTTTTTTTTTAAAATGCTAGATCCTTTCAAAAGAAAATGTCCTTTTAATGAAAGTCCATTCAAATGCTTTCTTTTTCGAAAAATGTTTTCAGATGACGAAACCTTTAGAAAATAGAATTACAAAGAAAAGAAATTTCTTGAAAATAGCTTCTTTTGAGAAAATGCTTTAATTCATGCCAAATAAATTTTGAGTTTTGTTTTCCGAGTTTTATATACGAGAATAAGACCCGGAAGAAAAATGGTGATTACACATTCACTTTGTGAAGTCTGCAAACCAAGTGACCGAGATGTCGGACTAGTTTTTTGTGAATTGAGAACTCGGACTATGTGTCCTCTGTTTTGAAAGAACGGGCTAAATGTCCTTTAAAATGAGTCATGAGCTGTGTGCCTTGACAGCAAAGAATGAACGAAAAAGAAAACAGAACACTTTTGTGTACGTATATGAATCGACAAACGTGCTATGAAATCAAACAACAATCCATTGTGGTTGAGAATATGAGCCACTTAAGACCACTAGGTCTATAGGGGCATCCTGTATTCGAAACTCCACAAGAGGCCGAGGCTTCGCGACCCCGTGCCGTGATAATCAGCTGCCAAACATGGATGAACTCGATCAGAGACTAGACTATTCACGATATGGTTGAGACGTGATACCCTTGAACAATTGGAGTTCGGACCTAAATTGAGAGGCCGACTCATGAGAACAATTGTGTTATGGGAGTATTTATGGCTTATCACTCGATGAAGGGAAGTTAGGAATCTCCGAAGCACATGGACTAGAAAGATGATATTGGAGTCTCGTGCATTATTATAACTCATGATGATGTCTGAGATATTTTTATATATTAATATCTGTTAATACAACTGTATTTATATTTGGATGTATGTTTTGTTTGTCACTTGTGCGACTATCGTGATAAACTTGTGATATGATTATCTGACATTTGCCTGTACATGTTGGATACCCTGTTGTGTTTTTGGATAGATGTACAGATGTTACCCAGAGGTCCCCTCGGACACTTGAGGACTCTAATGATGGTGTCCCATGAAGATGGAGAGAAGGAGGATCCCTCTGGAATCCTCTGGAAATCGGAGCTGACTTTGGGGTTTCCCCCAATGGCTACTTTTAACCCGACTAGCAATAGAGTGTTGCCTTTTTTAAGCAGTCGTATCTAATCTGTTGTATTTATGTTGACCTAATATTTAAAGTCTGTACCCTATGATAGTAGACCAAGATTTCTACTACTAGTTTAAGTTCTATTTCTAGAAAACTTATATGCTCTGGCATTAATAACCCTATGTTTATTTTTGTTGTGGATGTTTAGTATTGGTGTATGTTATAAGGTTTACTCCATTTTTTCTGTACGTTAATTATTATATCGTGAAGAAAATTTTTAAACCCACGTTTCGAACATAATTATTTACTTAAAGTATTTTCCGAAAGCAACCAGCGCTTTTATTTGATTATGTTTTCCGCATCGAGTTTGAGACGTGGCACCGATGGGGTGTTACATTTTTCTTGTATGTCATGACATTTAGGACATAAGAGAGATATTGACATTATTCATGACATACGAATAAAAGATATGGGACTGTCGGCCTCTTATGTACTCCATGAATGTGGCTCATAAGTCATAAGAGAGCTCCAGAAATGAAGAATATAGAGAAGGGGAGGAGCTTATAAAACTTGTAGTGTGAAGGATAAGATCATGAAGGAGAGTTATTTATAAGACAGTTTATTTCAATAGATCAGTGCGTTGGTTCAATAGATATTAAGACAGAATTGATTATGGGCAATTTTCTATGTGTTGAAGATTGAATATCGGGTTATTTGGGTAGAGTTTTATTATACATTCATGAATTGTGTCAACTGACATGTAGAAAGTTGGTCACCTATATCATTTTTGTTTTTATATGGGGTGAAAAATAGCATTTCCTCAAGCAGACGCTATCATAGTGACAAGGAGAAAGATAATGTTTCCTCAAGCAAATGTTATCATAGTGACATGGTAAAAAAACAAACCACTTTTTATAGCGCTTCTCCAAATAAGCGATATAAAAGGTGGTGCGCTTTATTAAAGGATCAAGATATGAGGTGAAAATATATATTTTAATAGCGTTTCCATAGGGAATTGCTATTAAACATCTGCGTGCATTTTTTTGCTGATACCCCAAATTTCTTTTCATTGGAACAAAAACAAGTAGCAGTATTATATTTTTGAGAATTAAAGCCTGCAAAAAATAGATATGAAGCAAAATTCCTTTCATCATTGACAACAAGAGTTACAATTTGCCACAATATTTGGGAATTGACATGGAAAACCATAAATTCAAAGAGAAATTACATACTTGAGTTACAAAGCTGAATCTTCTGATACAAAATTACATAATCTCATTTCTAGTTAAAAGAGCTTATTGAATCTTCCAAGAGCTATTGAAAGCAAAGGAGCTGTGGAATCTTATGATTCACTTGGGAGATGGACAAGTAATACAAAATTTGCCTGCCCTCCAAACTTCGATTGAAGATCGAAAGAGAAGCAACTTGGCTTCTCTGGTGATGATAGAGCACAAACCCACAGTGGATTTTATTACGACTCGCTTCCTCTATTTTGGGTTTTATTTTGACTCACATTCTGGATTTTATTGAGTCATATTTCTTCCATCTTTCCCACACGAGAAAGGAAACTCCCTCAATGAAGAACATGACAGATTGAGAACGAGAGTTGATAAAATTTGAGTATGAATGATGAGAATACAAAGGGCAATTATTTATAAGAGAGATATTATTAAGCTACAAAGCAACAGATCAAATGAATGAATTTAGGAAATTGTGCGTTGAATATCCCGTTTCGTGTGCAAAATATTGTTGTTCATTAACTTCATGGACTATTTTAACTAATATGCAGAGAGTTGGTCACCTACGGGGTTTTATTTTTAATCGAATGAAATATAGTGTTTCCTCAAGCAAATGCTATTGAAGTTATTCCTTTAACAGGGTTTTCTTGATAAAACGTTATTAAAGTTATAATGTATAATAGCGCATCTTCGACGAAGTGCTGTAAAAGGTGGAGCACATTTTTCTAAAATAAGGTATTGGGTAAAGATAACGTTTATTTGAGGAAATGTTATTACTAGTTTATATGTTAATAGTGTTTCCTCAAGGGAAGCGCTATTATAACTTTCGCGCATTTTCTTAGAGTGCTTCCTCCAGAAATCGCTATTAAGCAGGCGCTATTATATCTCGAATATGGCATAGTGAAACCAACCTTTGATTTTCAAAACACGGTTTTAAACATTAAAATGAGGTTTTGAATCAATTAGCTTCAATAGTTAAAAATGGAGAAAATTTCATCTTTTTACACTTAATGTGTAACATGGTTTTAAAAAACATTTTAAGAGAAAAACCTTTTCAATTTTGTTTACAATACTTAACATGTGCTGAATTGTTAATCTATGCATTGATAATATCTTTTATCTGATAGTGCCAGATAAGATGTGATATAATGAAGTATATGCTCATATGTTGTGTCGCCTGGTTTTTACATATGCTATATGTTGTGTTGAAGTCGAGAATCTCACCCTATTACTTTGTATTGTTTTGCTATGTGCCGTCTTATTTTTTTTATAAGATTACGATGTCGGAACTTCATTCGATGCTTCTAGCATACCTTTTTGTTGTCACGACTGACAGTTTTTAGTGTAACGTCCGAGCTACTTTCCTAATTGATGACTATCCCCAAAACCAACACGGGTCTTTTTAGTGTGCTTTGTCCTCATTCACACGCTTCCTAGGAAAACTTCCCAGGAGGTCACCCATCTCAGAATTTCTCAAGTCAAGCATGCTTAACTTTGGAGTTCTTAAGTGATGAGCTCCTGAAAAGAAAATGCATCCAGTTGTTATAGGTAGTATCAATCAATTTCTTTAAGCCTTCCTCAACTTTACAATCCCATATCTGCACAGTCTCATGATCTTGCTCGTTTCGGTTTGAAATCTATCCGTTCATATGTCCCTCCGCCTAGAAGCCTGGCCGAAGCCACTCTTTGTTTGTGATTTTTGCACCAGCGATCACTCTCCCAACTCTTCAGTCTCGGGTGTCACATTCAGGGTTGGACGATTGACTACTAGGGCGGGCCTGTGGTTGTGCCATCTTCACATTTTAGGTGGTCCGTGATGCTGGTGTTGGTATCTTTTTGTTTGATATTCCTCTTGTCGAGTCGATTATGTCCGACGATGGTTCATGGGCTATTAGGTGGTCTTACACCTTGGGTCATTCTATGTCTTTTCCCTCTCAAGGGAAAGGGCTTATCCTGAAGGAGTTGCATATGAGGCAAGCCAGTAGTGATCTCATATAAAGCTCCTGCTAGGCCTCGATTGTTGGATCCCCTTCCTCCCAGTGTTAGGGGAAGGCTTTGGGATAGAGTGGTTTAATGGGCTGCACATATCCAATCCAATCCCTCATTTAAGGAGGAACCGGAGTGGAGATTCAGGGGTCGTGCCGGTGCATGACTCCTCTGTTTAGTGTTCTTATTTGGACAGTCTAGGATGTATTTACTGTGTTTCATTTTGGGGAGATGCACCTCCAAGTACCTTATCTTTCGGGGCTGCATCTCCATATATTTAGGTTAACTTAAGATCTTTCTATGTTTATTTTCTATAGTAGGGTTGGGTTTATGTAAACCTTTTTTGAACTTAAGAAGACAAGTAATGAAGTTTTTTCAGATATCTTGCACGTGCAATTAGTTATCGGCGTTTATATTCATATCTTGCACGTGAAATTAATTATAAGTGCCTATCTATCATACATTGTATGTGTAAATAGTGACAAGCACTTATATCCATATTTAGCGCATGTAAATAGTTATGATTATTTTAAATACTTATATCTTGCAAAAAGGAAAAATTGACCCCGTATTTTCTAAATAATTTTATTAACCCGTTTTTTGGCCTTAAAATGTCAAGTAAAATGTAGTGCCCAGGAAGGGTGTTAAATGTATGACTTTTGTTCTTACATGGGCCGAGAAAGTCTTCAGCTCTTAGAGGTCAACACCTTTCCCGCTAGACCAAAAACCATTGTCGGAATCAAAGTGATGATGGTTTCTGACCCTCAATATTTTGATATTAATAAAGTTATTAAATTAGATGAACAAGTCAGTTATGATTTGACAAGTTTTGTTTGTTGCACAGGAAATGAAAATCCAATGATGTTCTCAATTATAATGTCTATCTTAACTGATTCGGTACATGGTTTAAAGTCTTCATTCTAGTTCTCTTAAACATATTGGACTTAGAATAAGTTGTTATAGATTCCAATCAAGCAAATTCAAAATTCAAAATGATCGTCCATACAGCTCAGAGTAAATTCAAAATGCTATACGTACGAAGCTTTTAATTTCCTGAGAACTTGGTAGGCAACATGGTACACATCAAACTCATAAAAGCAAGTCACCATCTAAAAAGGGTATGTTGCACTGATATGACCAACCTGAAAAAGGAAAATCAAAAAGGAAGAAACTAAGTATTAACTAACCTTAGTCGTATTATAACCATTAGCGCGCTTTATTAAAAAATGGAAGCAGAAAGAAAACAAAAGCGAAAGCACGCAAACATACACCAGATAACTTTGTACATAAAGCATGCAAGGTTTGCCCCATCAGTAGGGCGATAATATTGTATACATCCACTGTACATAGAAGTAAAAACATAACTGAAAATTACATCGAAGGACTACAAAGAAAACTCTCAGCGGATGCATGGTGGCACCACACCCTCAGTGGCATGGATACCTCGAGCAACCTTGGCCTTCGCCATACGTATGACGGCAAACCCTCCGAGGTACGTAATAGAACGAAGAGTTGGACACGACCATCCTCCGTCATCTGTAGGTCCTCAAATACTGCACGCTCCTCCGTCTCCATTCACGTAGCACGAACCCTCTCCGACTACACACGTGCAACAACTCTGACAAGGCTCACATCAAGTCTTGGGCATGAGGTCTAGGCGGATACCACGTGTGTGAGAAGGGTAAGAACTGTATCACTTTGAAGGTTCCAACTACGTCCCCAAAAGGTAGGGTGTTGAACCTGAACCGTAAAATGATAGGACCAGTGTATATAGTCAGGAAAGTGGCAGGGTCCACCTGCCAGCCGTGGTCATCATGGTAGATGATCCCCAGATCCCCCAACACTGGGATTTGCGATGCCATCTTGACGGAAGGGTGTCTCTTCGGGTCCATCACCCTCTGTCTGCTCGTTGTCTGCTTGGGGATGGACAACAGAAACATACAAAGAAGAAGCAGGGAGATAAGAACATATATCATCATAAAATAGGAAAGTATTAGTAACATAGAATATAAACATGTCATATGCAATAGATAAAGCAGGCAACCATCTCTTGAGTCAAACACCAGCAACCATCTCAAAATGCTACCTCTAATAGGGATACTAACCCCTTTACGCATGACGGCCGATTCTCTCCGTCCCCATTTGGACAGTCTCCATTTGGACAATATAAATTCACGTCCCCAATTGGATTGTCCCCAGTTGGACGAGTTAGTTTGTCATGGTAACTCTTCCGCTCGCTGTGACCAATAAAATTGTATCACCAGTCCACTGTCCTAGACAGGTAGGATTATCTTGGTCGCCTCAGAAAGTCCACCTTTGACATGGAACAACTCAGGGATTAGTCGAGATAAGTAGGCTTGATCGGGCGTCACGACATGATAGGAGCAATCCCATACGTCATTATGGATCGGTCTCAAGTCCAGTTACATCCCCAAGGCCCATCTTAGACTGCCCTTTCCACTTTCCATACCTGAACTCGGGTACGCTAACCTCGTATGATTATTGTAGCCCATACTACAATCATATAGCTCTGCCACTTGGCAAAATAACATGATATGCTATGCAATATCCATCCATCACGAGTTGATATCGGAACCTCACACCTAAACACTTGGCCACAGCCACGATTATTTGCATCCACGAAACCATCAACATGACTTGTGTCCACGAACAACAGCTCAACGATCAGAATCTCAATGGTATCAACCCGGTCAACTCAACAACCTCACCTCACAGTCATGAACATCCATCAACATATGGTAACATCATTCAATCAGCCAGCACGCCCATATAATTAAACATATAAGCAGATAATAACCTAGTCAAGTAAGTAGCTTAGCATGCATAGGAAAATCATCCTCAACAAAAGCAGCATCTAACCTAGGGTTTAGGTACTTTGGTCCAGGGCTCAACCTCTAGTAAGGTTCAAGGTTTCCTTACACATGTAAACATTCTACTCTACTCTTGCCTTCTGGACGATATTGATTCTTTCTCCCCACATGAAAACGATTAGTATGAAGACCACGAACTCAACCACCACGAGCTCACCATCACCACCATGAAAGCCTCTCTCTCTCTCTCTCCACCACAAACTTGCAGCTACGGCTTCTTCACCAACACGAACACCACCACGTCCTCGAACTTTGCCCTTATCATGGGAACAACATGCAAGCAACATTGTTAACCCTAGGGCAAACTCAAAACCAAGAAAGATTTGAGAAAAAGCTCAAAGCACACGAAGAATAAGAATGTCGATGTATCGACGTGTTAGGTATTCGAGCATACCTTCGAGGAATCGAGAAACTGATCGGTGGAACTTGAAGATATCGAAGCCCTGATCTAACAGTGTAGTCGAAAACACGTTCTGACGCCTCGATCTACCTTGAACCAAGCTTCCTCTCTCTAGAATCTATTTCTTCTCTCTAAAACTATATGAACTTAGCTCGGGAAGATGACTTTCGTGTGGGAGGAAATCATAAAGAAAAACTTTTTATTTTTCTTGATCTGCTGAGCATGCTCTATCGTGCTACTTTTGGACGCTTAAGTTTCCCAACGCTTGAACATGGGACTCCTCCATGTTTGAGCGTGGCGCGCTGGTCGCCACGTCTCCTACCACACGTGCATACAAACTGACACACATACCACCACTCATTCACCCTTCCACGCTTTGATGTGCACTTACCCCACGCTCTAGCATCAGCAGTCAACGTTTGAGAGTGGGCTTTCCTGACGTCCAAAAATTTCGTTCTTCCACGTTTTTGTAGTTTCTGAGCTCATTCCAAGGCCAAATTGTCTTAAATTTGGGCCATGGCTTCCTTAAAACATAAGAAATATAGTTAAGCCCTTAAACCTATTTAACGTATGCCCCACGTTCTAAACAAGAAAACGTGGTGTTACATTACTACCCCCTTAAAAGGAATTTCGTCCTCGAAATTCAGCATACCTTCAGAAGAAAACTTGGGTATTGCGGTCGCGTGATCTCCTCTCTTTCCTAGGTGGCATCTCTGGTTGCTGCATCCCATATAACCTTGAGTAGGGGAATTTGCTTTCCACGGAGTTTCTTCGTCCTTCGATCCTTGATCCGTATAGGCAGCACCTCATATTCTAAGTTATCTCTTATCTGTTTTGATTCAGGCTCTATCACGAGTGATGGATCGAGATGGTATTTTATGAGTTGGGATACATGAAAACATCATGGATTTTGGATAGAATGGAAGGTAAATCAATTTGGTAGGCAACTGGACCAATTCGACGAAGCATTTGAAATGGTCCAACGAATCTAGGGGTAAGCTTTCAAGATTCGATTGCTCTGCCAACTACAGTTCTTGGAGTGACTCTCATAAATACATGTTCACCTTCTGGGAACTCCAAGGTCTCCTCCTCTTGTCACTGTAGCTTTTCTGCCGATCCTGTGCGACTTTCATCTTTTCCCGAATCTTTTGGAATTCTTCTGTCGTCTGTTGCACCACCTCTAGCCCCAACAACTGATTCTCCCCGGTATCATACCAACAAAGCGGTATCCTGCACTTTCTTCCGTACAGTGCCTCGTATGGTGCCATGCCAATACTCGAGTGAAAACTATTATTGTACGTAAAATCAATAAATGAAAGGAAATCGTCCAAACTTCCTATGTTTTCCAAAACACATGCTTTTAACAGATCCTTCAAAAATTGAATTGTCGTTTTAGACTGACCATGCGTCTGTGGATGATAAGCAGAACTCATCCTGAGTTTAGTTCTCAAAGCACTGTTGAAGCTCTTCCAAAACCTAGAAGTAAATCTAGAATCCCGATCCGAAATTATATTTGAAGGTACTCTATGAAACCTCATAACCTCCTTGATGTATATCTGGGTTAATCTTTCCAAAGAATAACTTTGGTTTATAGGCAAGAAATAAACACATTTCATAAGCCTATCCACAACTACCAATATTGCATCGCACCTATTTTGCGTCCTTGGCAGTCCAGAAACGAAGTCCATTCCAATAATATCCCATTTCCATTTTGGGACGTCTAATGATTGCACTAACCCTGCTGGCTTCTGATGTTAAATCTTTGCCTTTTGACACACCAAACAGGATTGGACATACACTGCTACCTCCTTCTTCATCCCTGGCCACCAGAACATTCCCTTTAGGTCTTAGTACATCTTTTTAGCCCCTGGATGAAAACTCAGCTTACTTTTATATGCCTCTTCTAGGATCATTTTTCTAACTTCTCTATCCTCTGGCGCATATATCCTTATCCAAACCTTAGGATTTCGTCAGTACCTCTCTTGAACTCTGAAGTCTTACCCTCTTCTATCATCTTATTCACTTCTCGTTGGTACTGATCTTCTCTTTTCTTCCTCCATATTAAGTTCAGAAAATCACTCATGACAATGACCATCCCGAAACTCATCTTGTCCCTAGACAAATCCACCTCCAGGTTTAGATCTCATAATTGTTCTAGCAACTCCAGCTCTATCACCATCATTGCGGACATATGCAAAGATTTCTGATTCAATGCATTTGCTACCACATTCACCCTCCCTGGGTGGTATTGCAGGTCAAATTCATAGTCCTTTATGAATTCCATCCATCTCCTTTGCCTCGTGTTCAACTCCTTTTGGGCGAACATATACTTTAAACTTTTATGGTCACTAAACACACTGAATTTAGCACCATAGAGATAGTGTCTACATATCTTCAATGCAAACACTCACAGCCATCTCTAGGTCATAGTTTGGGTAATTCCGTTCATGCACTCTTAGCTGTCTGGAAGCATATACAACTGCTTTCCTTTCTTGCATGAGTACACAACCTAATCCTTGGTATGAGGCATCACAATACACATTGAATGACGCTGATGGACCTTGTAAGACTAGTACCAAAGATGTGGTTAGCCGTCCCTTCAGCTCTTGGAAACTAGCCTTACACTTTTTTGTCCATTCAAACATTTTTCCTTTCCTCACCAACTGCGTTAGAGGTAATGTAATCTTCAAGAATCCCTTGATAAACCTTTTGCAGTATCCTGCTAGCCCAAGAAAACTTCGGATCTCGCTCACCGTCTTAGGGCTCTCCGACTTAGCCACAGCTTCCACCTTTGTAGGATCTACTATTATACAATCCTTGTTGATTACATGTCCATGGAATTGTACCTCTTCCAACCAGAACTCATACTTAAGACAGCTTGGCAAAGAGTTGTCTGTCCTTAATTACTTGAAGTACAACCCTTAGAAGCTCTTACTGTTCTTGCTTGTTCGAGGAGTAGATAAGGATGTCATCGATGAAAACAACAACAAACTTATCAAGGTATGATCGGAAGATCCTATTCATATAGTCCATGAACATTGTTGGAGCATTAGTCACACCGAAGGGCATAACTAGATACTCGTAGTGCCCGTACCGACTCCTAAAATCCGTCTTCGATATATCATCTTCCTTCACCCTTATCTAATGATAACAGGATCATAAGTCGATCTTAGAGAACATTGTTGTTCCCCTTAACTGATCCATAAGATCATCGATTCTTGACAACGGGTACTTATTCTTGATTGTTACCTTGTTGAGTTGTCGGTAGTCCACATACAACCTTGAACTCCCATCCTTTTTCTTAACAAACAGCATCGGCGCTCCCCACGGCGAAACACTGGGTCATATAAACTACTTCTTCAACATATCGTCCAGTTGTTTCTTCAACTCTTCCAACTCTATTAGGGACATTCGATAGGGTGCTATCGAAATCGGTCCGGTTCCTAGTATGAGGTCCATTGCAAACTTTATCTCTTTATTTGGTGGCAACCCTGGCACATCATCTGAGAAAACTTCTGGGAACTCACGCACAACCATTAAAGCATCCATACTTGGAGTCTCTTTAGCCTCCAAGGAACACAACACCATGCATCCTTATGATTGTCCACCTCCCGATATACCATCAATGGTAGGCAATAATATAGATTGCTCTAAAAAGCGAAGGGTCTTGTGTGAACAGTCTAGCACTACATAGTTGGCCAAAAGTCAGTCCATGCCTAGGTTAACATTAATCTGTTACATAGGTAGACATACCAGGTCTACAAGAAATGATTTTTTTTATATAATAATTTGGCATTGTAAGCAAACAAATAGAGTAGTTAGGGAATCACATGTAGGTGTAGAGACAGTTCAGTCATATGGTAAAAAAGAAATAGGTAAACCCAAGTGATCCATACATGCTAACGATATGAAAGAATGTTTAGACCCTTGATCAAATAAAACAAATAAGAGTCTCCTAGCAATTAGGCATTTACCTTGTATCAGGTCGGGGCATCGAGAGTCTTCAGATCTTCTCACAGCAAGCACTCTCTCGCTTGTCTGTGGCCTGTTCTGTTGACTCACCACTTATTGTCTCATTCCAGCATTCTAAGTTCTTCCACCTTGCTGCGGAAATTGATTCCTTCTATTATTTCCCTGCCTGCATTCGATGGCATAATGGCCCACTCTGCCACAACGAAAACAGTTGACATTCAGTGATTGAGGATAACTCCTGACCAGATGCGGTTCTCCGCATCGGAAACACGTAGAGAACCTTGGTTCTTCTTGACTTGTAATTCCTCTTCCAACACTTACAGTTTGTTGAACTAGGCGGCTGTAAGGCCTCGCCCTTTACTGAAACTTTCCACCTCGGCCTCTATGACCATTGTAGCGGATTGGTCTGCCAGTCCTTATCTGTGTTTGCACTACGCCGGTCTGACCATGCCCCTCTAGCACTATGCACTTCTCTATTAGCACTAGAAAAGATCGGATACTTAATAGCAACATCACCCTTTTCAGCCAGGGCCTCAATCCGTCCTCAAACCCTTTGCACACCCAATCCTCAACGGGGTGCACTTGATAGAACTGGGGAAACTTCAGTAACTCCTCAAACCACATGGCGTATTCCCCAATTGATCTCAAATCCTACATCACACTCAGAAATTCTTTCTCCTTCTCTTGTCTCACGCTTCTCAGAAAGTACTTTTCGAGTAAGCTTTCCTTGAACAACACCCAAGTAAGGACTCTTCCTTCTATCTCAAGTAACCTCTGCTTTTTCCTCCACCTGGCTTCTACTACTCCGATTAGCATGAAAGTAGCATACATAACCTTCATGTCCTCTCGATAGTGTATGGCCACGAAGACCTTATCAATCTCTTGTAGCCATTATTCCGCAGTTTCAGGATTGTACTCCTCATGAAACTGTGGGGGATTCCCCTTCATGAAGGCATTCAAATTGATGTCTACAGTTTCATTTTCCCTCACTGGGTATAGTTGCTTGATAACTCTTTTTATGAAGAGTTATTTGTACCATTTTCACTTGTGTTTGTGTGGTCTTTGAGTATTTTGAGTTTATGTTTTTAGTGTTTTAGTGTGATTTTGTGTAAAGTGTGTTTTATAAGAGTCTTTTGGGAGTTTTCATGTTTTGGTGTCTTTTAGAACTGTTTCGATGATTAATTGAGAGTTTTTTTGTGCAGAGCAGTTTTTGGAGAATCAGGAGCTGAACTGGAGACGTTGCTCTTTACTTGTTGTAGCAATCGTAGCTGAAGTTGGTTTGGATAAAGGACAAAAGCTCAAAACATTCTCTTACATGATGAGTTGTCCTTCGCTGATAAGGACAATGACCTATACGTGGGACTGATATTTAGTGCATTAAACTTAGGGAATTGGGCCAAAGACACTTGTACTAACCTACTTTTAGCCCAAAAAGGATGACAGAGGAAAGAGCCTTGAGACATTTTGTAAAAGCCTAAATAGGGGACAGCCAAGGGAACAATGATCTGACATCATCTTCCCTATTGGAGCAAGGATAGCAGCTGCGCCCCTTTCTCTCTCTCCTCCATTGTAATGGCCTTTTTTTTTTTTTTTTTCCATTTCATGTTTTTCTCTTTGTTTTGTAAGCTCAATATGAGCTAAACCTCTTGTAGCTATGGGATGTTGAACTTGTAATAGATTTCTAGTAAATGTTATGTTATGCTTTGCTATTGTATTTTCTATAAATCTGATTTGCATTGTGTTTTAATTAAGCTTGATCACCTTAGTTAGAACTTGAGCTCATGGCTGCTTGGAAAAGCTAAGTGTAGCAGAACTGTTTTATAGATAAGAGTAAAATAATTAATTGGAAAATGAAGATGAAGAATGATTTAGGAATGAACATTCTAACTCTTAGGCTAGCCGGAGCAAGCTTAAGTGAGGAGTGAATATAACTAATATGGACCTAGGAATAGGAGGCGT
The DNA here is from genome assembly GCA_039655645.1 of Ammopiptanthus mongolicus. Classification (NCBI taxonomy): domain Eukaryota; kingdom Viridiplantae; phylum Streptophyta; class Magnoliopsida; order Fabales; family Fabaceae; genus Ammopiptanthus; species Ammopiptanthus mongolicus. The sequence goes on along the minus strand of CM077349.1, from coordinate 28,864,387 downwards.
TTATTGAAGTTCATCTCGAAACTGTTGGAAAACAAACTTTCATTTCCTGGAGCCAAATTGTCGTAGCACTGCAAGCGCATAACTGAACTAGATTGAAGTTGCAAGGGATATTTTTTCCATAGTTGTTTTACCCATGCTGTTAACAAAACTGTTTTTACTGCTCAAACATTTATTTTCCAAAATTGTTCTAGACACACACTCACACCAACTATTTGTTACTCTTTGTTAATCTTAATTAATAGAACCATTAATTCAAACTTGGTACTTAATTCACCATATAATCCTCGTGGGAACAATCTCACTTACACTTTATTACTTGTTACATGATTGTGTATACTTGCACATCACCCGTTTTTAACCAACATTGCTGCTACCTTTATTCTCTCTTCCCAACTTTACATAAACTGAGTGTTTTGCTGCGTCTGTTGCAACATAGCAGCGGCCAAATCCCTCAGGGCCCTCATTGCCTCAGAAGTTTCTCCACCACTTGCAGTTCCCGAGGTGTCACCATTATAGTTAAAGTCTTTCGTCTCCACAGGTGTACCTATTCCTCTACAACGTCTTTTGCCGTTTCCACAAGCCATTCAACTTCCTGTTAAAGAAATTGTTAGCTCCTATTCATAAGACGTACAATATCACATATGAATGAAACAATTATCACACACGATAACTCGCGTACTGGACACTCTACCTCATTTCTAATATAGTTGGTACCCGATGTGGATCCAACTATCCAAATCAATACACTTCTTAAACCTCGCAATCCGATTAGAATTGAATTGCTCTGATACCACCAAATGAGACATCCTCTCGAACATCCCATTTAAAAGACTCTCGATATAATACCATCAAATGAGACAACCCGTTGTCCCATTAAAGAACAAAAATTATTACCTAAACTTAATCGTATTATAACCGTTAGCAGCTTTAGAAAAAATTGATAAAGCAGAAAGATAAACAAAAGCAAAAGCACGCAAACATACACCAGAGTAAAGCACAACTACTACATATAACTATGTACATAAAGCATACAAGGTTTGCCCCATCAATAGGGCGCTAGTACTGTATACATCCAATGTATATAAGTAAAAACATAACTGAAAAGTACATCGAAGGACTCGAAAGAAAACTCTCAACTCACCAACTCTCACCCGCCCACTCTCAAAATACATTAAAATACGCTCACCACACCAAGGACAGACGCACTAGCGGCACCAGACCCTCAGCGGCGCGGATACCTCAAGCTAACACGGCCCTCACCATATGTATGAAGGTAAAACCGCATGGGTACGTAATCAGATGAATGGATGGACACGACAATCCTTCGTTGTTTGCACGTCCTTAAATATTGGTCTCTCCTCCATCTCCGTCCACGTAGCACGAACCCTCTCCGACTAGTCATGTGCGATGAATCTAGCAAGGCCCACATCTGGTCCTGGGCACTAGGTCTGGGCGGATACCCTATGTGTGAGAAGGGTAAGAACTGGATCACTCTAAAATACATAAATCAGACAACACTCAGGCAACCATCTCTCGAGTCAAACACCATCAACCATCAACGATCACAAAATACTCTCACCCTCAGAACAAACCTCTAATAGGGATACTAACCCCTTTATGCATGTCGGCTGATTCTCTCTGTCCCCATTAGGCTGTCCCTAATTGTAAAATTGGAATGTCCCCCATTGGACAAGTTAGTTTGTCATGGTAACTCTTCCGCTCTCCGTGACCAATACGAGTGAATCACCAGTCCATGGTCCCAGATAGGGAGGGTTATCTTGGTCGCCTCGGAAAGTCCACCTATTACTTTGAACAACTTAGAGATTAGTCGGGATAACTACGCTTGATCGGGAATCACGACACGATAGGAGCAATGCCATCTTTCATTGTGGATCAGTCCCGAGTCCAGTTACATCCCCAAGGCCCATCTCAGACCCCTCTTCCATTTTCCGTACCCACACTCAGGTACACTAACCTTGTATGATTGTCGCAGCCCATACTACTATCATACGGCCACAGCCACGAAGATATGATAACATGATATGTCATGCAACATCAATCCATCACAAGTTGATACCGGGACCTCACACCTAAACATTCATCCACAGCCATGATACCTTGCATCCACGAAACCATCAGCACGGTGCCTTGCGTCCACGAGCCACAACGCAACGATCAGAACCTCAACGGTATCAACGCGACCAAATCAACAACCTCACCTCACAGTTAACAACATCCATCAACATATAATAACATCATTCAAACAGCCAGCATGCCAATAGCTCAGTTAAGCATATAAGGAGATAATCAAGTAGTCAAGTAAACAACTTAGCATGCATAGGAAAATCATCCTCAACAACAACATCATCTAACCTAAGGTATCGTTTTAGCGGTGATAGCCCCAAAGATACATATACTTAGGGTTTACATACTTTTTCCAAAGCTTAACCTCTAGTAGAGTTTAAGGTTCCCCTACAAATGTAAACATTCTACATTACTCTTATCTCCCCACCTGAAAACGATCGGTCCGAAGATCACGAATTCAACCACCATAAGCTCACCACCACCACCACCACCATGCAAGCCTCTCTCTCACTTCGCCACCAACTTGCAGCTGTGGCTACTTCACTAGCACGAAAACCACTACGTCCTCGAACTTTGCCCTATTCAAAGGAACAACACGCATGCAACATCGGTAACCCTAGGGTAACTCAAAACCAAGAAAGATTCGAGGAAAAGCTCGAGGAACACGAAGAACACGAATGTCGACGTATCGACGTGTTAGGGATTCGAGCTTACCTTCGAGAAATCGAGAAATTGATCGGTGCAACTTGAAGATATTGAAGCCCTAATCACAACGGTGTAGTTGAAAACACGTTTCGACGCCTCGATCTACCTTGAACCAAGCTTCCTTTCTCTAGAATCTATTTCGTCTCTCTAAAATCTCTGAACTTAGTTGGGGAAGATGACTTTAGTTTAGGAGAAAATGAGAAATAAACTTTTTTTTATTTTCTTGATTTGCTGAGCACGCTCTAGTGTGCTGCTTCTGGACGCTTAAGCGTCCCTATGCTTGAACGTGTGACTCCTCCACACTTGAGCATGGTGCGCTGGTTGCCACGTCTCCTGCCACCCACACGTGTACCACCACACGTACACCCTTCCATGCTTTGCATGCACCTACCCCATGCTCGAGCGTCAATGGTCAACGTTTGAGCGAAAGCAATCCCAACGTCCCAACGATCACGTCTCCTGCCACACGCGCATAAAAACTGACACGCATACCACCACGCATACACCCTTCCACCCTTTGAAGTGCATCTACCCCATGCTCGATCGTCAACGGTCACCGTCTGAACGTGAGTTTCCCAACGTTCAGACAATGGGCGTTGATTTGACCCGTTCTTCCATGTTTTTGCACTTTCTGAGCTCGTTCCAAGGCCAAATTTTCTCAAATTTGGACCATGGCTTCCTCAACACATAAGAAACATAATTAAGCCCTTAAACATGCTTAACTTATGCCTCACACACTAAACAAGAAAATGGTGTTACAAATGGTCTTAATGGAACAGTTACAAATAAGGCCTTTATAGAGAAGACTCATGGCATAGGAGAAGACAAGCAATTGATATACAATGTACTAGTCTTGAGAATAACTCAAGAACCTTAGTTCTAGTTAGAGAAATAAGATATTTTTCATATTGTATACAAGTCTCGAGAGCTATCTAAGCTTACTCGGGATATTGAGTTCTTGTACAAACAATTTGGCGCCTACCGTGGGGTTGAGGAAAACTTCCCCGGCCACATATACCACTACCATATTGTCATATACTCAATTCAGGCTTATCCATCGCCTCGAGGTAGTGGCTTATGAACCGCACAATGCATGTTTTACCGTCCGCCGTCGAGTTTGGACACTGTCGAATTGGACTTGGGCAACTCGCTAAAGCATCAAAACGGTTTATCAAAAACCACAGTTCCACGAACGAGGAATTTCAGATCTAGACTATCATCGATTTGATTTGGACATTAATAAATTGCCTTCAATGGCACGACCAATACCAACAATATACCAGGAGCGGCACCGCCAAGAACCGCTAGAGTCTTGCTCCCATCAGTGAATCGGAGAACAAGCTGCAACAAAGCAAGAAGAAAAGGGGAAGCAGGCATGTCTAACACCCTTCTCGGGCACTACATTTTACGTGACGTTTTTAAGGCCGAAAAGCGGGTTAATAAAATTATTAGAAAATGTAAGGTAAATTTTTCTTTTCAGCAAGATATAAATATGAATGCTTGTAACTATTTACACGCACATGCTAAGTGAAAATATTTCATAACATAGGTTCATAAGTTCAGAAGGGATTTACACAAACACAACCCGACCACAGAAAAGAAATAGGGAAAGATGCAGACTTAACAATAAGATTTGAAGGCGCGAGCGTGTAGCCATGAAAGATAAGGTACCTGAAGACGCATCTCCACGAAATAAAAGTCAGGACAACGAATAGACGTCCTAGACTGGCCAAATAAGACCACTAAATAGAGAAGTCATCCACCGAAAAACGCCTGAATCCCCACTCCAAGCCCTCCTCAATTAAGGGCGGAATGGATCGGGTAGGGACAACCCAGTTAAACCACTCAATACAATATATTCAAGATTTAATAGCGTGTGATTTTGGCATTTTATAGCACTTTCAGGCGCTATCTATGTTGGCGCTATTGAAAGTTGAAAACAAGGATTCGCTTCTAAAGCAGTGTCATAGATTTAACTATAATAGTATATGTCCAACAAAACACAATTGTAGTTCACACTAAAATGCACATCTAGGAAGCAGTGCTGACGTGGGTTTATAATAAAGATAGCGTTGACTTAAAAACACACTATCTTAGTTATCCAAAAATGAAAGCGCGATTTCATTAAAGTGTTATCTTAGTTTTAACTACGATCGTGTTTTCTAAAACAAACGCTGTCTATTAGTCAGCTTTTTTGTTTAATTGGTATTTTCACTGCTTTCTACACATTCCCTTATATTCACCAGTCAAAAACATCATTCATCAATCAGAAAGCAACATTCAGCATTCAAAAAACAGCTTCCAACATGCAACATATAAAAAAGGCTTAATTGCACTTTGTGTCCCTCGGGTATTATAATTGTGCAATTTTAGTCCCCTGGATTTTAATTGCGCTAATTGAGTCTCCTAGGTATCACGATTGTGCAATTTTTGTCCTCCAGGTTTCAATTGCCCTGATTGGATCCCCTAGGTATCACAATTGTGCAATTTTGGTTCCCCGATTATCACAATACTGCAATTTTCAATGTCAGTAGCCTATGTGGCCCACATGGGACTGATTTGACACTTAGTGATGTCAACTTGACAACTTACAAGACATTCTTATGTGGCATCATTGACATCTCACACACTTTCATGGTCAAATGCACATTACTAAGTGCCACATAGGTATGACACGTAACCTGCCAAGCTGACCTCACTAAGTGTCAAATCAGTCCCACATGTGTTTCGTAAGCTATTGACGTTAAAAATTGCACAATTGTGATACTTGGGGGACCAAAATTGCACAATTGTTGTACCTGGGGGACCCAATTGGCGCAATTGAAACCTCGGGGATCAAAATTGCACGATCGTGATATTTGGGGGACCCAATTGGCACTATTAGAACTTTAGGGACTAAAATTTCATAATCGTAATACCTCGACATCAAAAGTACAATTAAGCCTATAAAAAAAATAGCATTCAGTATTCAACATTCAAAAAATAGCATTCAACAATCAACACAAATCATATCCCTAATCCAATCAACAAAATCGATTATAATCAAACTTCGGTTTTAAAAACATATATGATAATGCAAAAACAAAAACATATACTCCAATGAATATATCGAAATTTGATAAATTTTAGTTTGCTTCCTTTTTTGCACTAACAAAAGCCCGTCGATAGAACTGCCATAACATTTTGAAGTTGAGACTTGTACATCCATCAAGAAATATCACAAATGCCTATTAAAGAAAAGCCATTATACCTCCATACAACAAAATATTAAAACAGTCCTCCATGTTGAAAGTACTATTATGCATTAATGAAATAAAAAAAAGGATCTAAAAGGACAATGACAACCCTTCACTATTGTCTTCTTGTCATCCATAATAAGCTAGTAACAGGAAGCAAGTTCCACTCTTCTATGTATGAATCTGCATATTGAAAGAACTATTGTGCAATACTGAAACAAAAAATATATATCTCAAAAGACAATATAAACTTTCACTAATGTCTTATAGTCGTTTAGAATAAGCTAGTAACAAGAAGCAAGTTCCACTCTTCTGTGTTTGAATCTGCATGTTGAAAGTATTATTATGCATTACTAAAAAAAAAAAAAAAAAAGTCTGAAAAGCCAATGAGAAACCTTCAGTAAAGTCTTGTTGTCACCGAGAATAAGCTAGTAACAAGAAGCAAGTTCCATTCTTTTGTGTCTGAATTTGCATGTTGAAAGTACTATTATTCATAACTGAAACAAAAAAAAAATCTGAAAAGATAATGACAAACCTTCACTAATGTCTTGTTGTCACCCACAATAAGCTAGGGCCACATGTTTGCTGCTTGGTGAATCGATTGAGTAGTCTTCAAATTCAAATTGGCCAAACTCAACCTACAGAATCAAAAAATTAATTACCCACACATGTTTTGTAAAAGGTTAAAGAAGCAAATTAACTAAATAAAACACATAGGTTGGTAAGAAGAACTTACAGTTGAACCTTCCAATATCAACTTCTCAGGGAGAGGGAATTTTCGAAAAAGTTCAAGAAACCACATATACTAAACGTAACTCCCATAAGTTTGTGCACTCTAAGTAACCCTAAGTAGTCATTTAACTGCCATTTCTAGGAGTTTGATGCACTATAAGTAACCGTAAGCAGTCATTTAACTGCAATGAAATTACTAAAATTAATCCTAAGTATTTCAAATGATAGTGGTGAAAAGACTTACCAGAGAAGACGGAGAAAGTTAGTTTCTAGGTGGAGGTGGTGAATCGACTAAAGAGTTTGAGAGAGGGTTATAGAGAGGGAGAGTGAGAGTTTGAAAGTGCGTGCGGGTTTGAAATAGTGGACAAAGACCTTTAATTGCGACAGACCATACCTTTAATAGCGCTTTGTGTAAAACGCTATCAGAAATGTATACATTTAATAGAGCATATCTGGGGAAATGCTATTATATCTTGATAGTACAAATTTTAGCGGAAATGATACCAAGTGACAGAGCACAACTGCATGTGATCTCTTCGTCTTCTCCACCAATGTTGTAACTTCTATCTGAAAACGCATGACTACACGTCTAAATCTTCTCCGTTAACAGCACGACTTCAAGCCTTGTCCATTAACTGCACGTCAGCTCATGTGTATAAATAGAACCGTTCCATACTCTGATACCATTCCACATTCAGAAACCTTTCACTCTTTGAAACCATGATAACCTGCTGGTTTATCTAGATTAACTATGATTAATCAGGGGATCTGATAGGAATTGTTGAGTATATTCTCAACTTTACCCATGATTGTCTTTGTTTGTTTTTAAGTCATCTCTTGAGTCTTTTTAGTTGCTTTAGTACTTTTTCTATACTTTTGAGTCAATTATGCATAATTGGGTATTCATGCTTTCAAGTACTTGATTATAGTCCAAAAGTGAAGCTGTGGAAGCAAGGGAGTGAAGAAGAAGATAGAAGACTAAAAGACTGATGCATTCAGGGAGGAGTCATTTGCCTCGTGAATGGGATCTCGCCTCGCGAATGGGCATTGTTAGATTAGGATTTAATTTTACCTTGTGAAAGGTTTCTCGCCTCATGAATTTTCGCGTACAGGATGTACATAAATCAGTTTGTAAACATAATTAGGTTATCTTCTTTACCCCTTAAGCTGCGATTGGCTCAGGATAATTTCGAATTTCGATTTTGATCAATTTTTGTTATGGATATTAGAGTTAATTCAATTGATTTGGCTTTTGTTTCAATGATTAGTAGCTAAATTCCCTATTCTAGGGTGAAGATATAGCAACTTATGAAGGTTTGGCTATGTTATGGCGACAGATGGCGACTCCACTGGGGATTGTTTAAAGAGAGTCAGACCTGACATAGTTATATGTGAAAAACTGTTTTTATTTTAATTTATTTATTTTACCCCTTTAACATTTTTTTTTTTACTTATTTGTACATATTTTTGTTATTTGCATATATGATGCTTGAATTAAATTTTAGGGTGGAAGACTTTTGTTTATATTGTATATTTAGTTTGTTTTGCAGCTTAGGTAGCTTTAAAGTTTTGCTCCCTTCACACACCATACTTACACTTTAGCACACACCTATGAATGGGGCCCTATACCCGGGCCTGAATGAAGCCTGGGATGAGAGGAGGTTGTTAGTGGTAACCATTTTGGATCAACTTCCTAGCTGGTTATCACGAGAATCTCATCTAGAGTGTACTCTTTCATGGATATTCCACACCTAGTAATTCACCTATCGTTGTGGTTAATATTCTGAAAGGGACTTTAGCTCTAGAAACCAAAGTCAGTGAGATTATAGAGCCACCCAAGAGAGCTTTCACAAGATACAAGACCCATAGACCATTAGGCTAGAAAACCTCCAATTTTAGGTGAAACCATTTAGGACACAGGGAGCATTATATTCTTCAAATTCATTTTCAAATCATTCATTTTAAAAATTATAGCATTACACCATTGCATAAAAAAACTACATTCATGCATGCATTTTTGTAACACTGTTTGTGGTCATTCTTCCTTTCTTTCTATCATTATCAAATTATATCATTGTGCATCTGCATACACATTTTTTAAAATATACTGCATCATCATTCTTTATTTTTTCCTTGCATACTCATGTCATTTTTTATTATCAAAAAAAATAAAATGGTAAACAAATTGTTTTCTTGGCATCCTTATCGGATTCGCTCCCAATCAAGGATCATGGATAAACTAGAGCTGATGATGGATAAGGCCAATCAGTTGAAGGAGCAAATGTCCAAGGTTCTAGAGATCCTACAATCTCAAGATAACAACAAGAACACAGACGGGGCATCCTCGGCGGCGAACAAGGATAGCAACAAGCCACGCCTTCTCATCCACCTAGCTTCAGTTCAGTGCTTGAGAAATATGGTCTTAATCCTCAAGGAATGTGGGTACCACTTTCAGCTTACCAACAGTGTTCCATACAACCACCAGTCATCAATCCTCAAGACTCCCAATCACAATAATTCCCACTTTATGGCCTCCCACCTGGCTACAAACCACCAAAGGCCACCAACTCTTTAGAAAATAATCCTCAGACACTTGCTGCACAGAACTTAAATCGACCACCAGGCTCTGGCTTGAGTACTGAAAGGTTCAGGTTCAAACTTCATCACCTGTTCTCATGACATATGGCCTTCCACCTGGTTATATTCCACCCCAAGTTACCAATTCCCAAAGACACAACAACATTTTTCGTTTTAGGTAACGCTCGAATAGGCAACAAGTCAAAGATGATGCCTAAAAGTACATTAGCCAACAATTTAGAACTATTGCCATAGTATCTATGTCTTTGGCAACACTTCTTGCTTTATAACGGTTGCCTATTACTATAGTATAGGCAACAATTATGTGAAAAATGTGGTCAGAAGGTAAAAAGAAATGTTGCCTCAAACAATAGGTAACGCTCGAATAGGCAACGCTGGGAATTGTTGCCTGAAACATTAGGCAACATTTTTCTTTGCTATGGCTACATTTTTTAATTGTTCCTATATAGCAAAAATGTTGTAGTGAGAGCTGGCATGCCTGTAGGGACACTTGTGGTTAATACCCAAAATCCTACCCTGATGTTTTAGATCTTTCCCTTGTTCCGGATGTAGTCATACCTCTCAAGTTTAAAGTGCCAGATTTTGATAAATACAAATGGACTACCTGTCCATGAAGTCATTTGACCATGTATGTTCAGAAGACGGCATCACGCCCTTGATGATAAGATGTTATTTCACTTCTTCCAGGACAGTTTGAATGGGGCAACTTCAAGTTGGTACACACATCTAGAACGAGCCTTATCAGATCTTTCAAGGATGTAGCTGATGCCTTCATGAAACAATATAAATACAACATCGATATGGCTCCAGACAGGATGTAGCTACAAAATATGTCGAAAAAGGACAACGAGAACTTTAAGGAATACGCACAATGATGGAGGGAATTAGCTGCTCAAGTAGAGCTCTAATTGGATGAAAAAAATATTGATGGAATGTTCACTGACACACTTCAATCCCCCTTTTATGACATCATGATTGGAAGTGCATCATTGAATTTATCAGACATGGTCATCATTGGAGAAATAATTGAGAATGGGATGAAGATTGGTAAGATCTTCGAGACTTTGGTTGAGGCGATTGATCCAAAGAAAACCCCATGGTCACCAATAGATTTCGCATGAGGGTAACTGGTTACTCCATTAAGAATTGTGATGGTTTCGAGATCTCTGTCGTCACAAATGATTCACATTCTAGCGGTTGAGGTTTGCAGTCCTCCTAATTTTTTTAAATAATCAATTCTAGATTGATTTATCAATGGTTTGCCATGAAAGATGGATAGTTATATTGATCTCACAATCTCTTCAATCATGTGATTCCTGAACTATGCTCACTTTCTTAAATCGATAATGTAATGGATTTGCATGCATAGCTTGTCTCATATACTCTTTACATCTCCATCTACATCATATTACTCCCTCCATCATTGTATTTTTCTCATCATTCTGGTCTCACATACCTTTTTTTTTTTCTCTTCACCGAATACCTTCCATGTTTTGGTCCATGGGACTCATGTTCTTAGAAATCTTTTGTGGGACATTAATGAAACCCACATGTAAAAGTGCCCACTGCAAAAAAAAAAAAAAAAAAAAAGCCAAAAAAATGAAAGAGAAAAAAAAAAGGAAAAAATAAATAATCACTTGGTGTGCACCATCTATTTGTCTAAATTAATTTATTTTTAAGATAAGCAATCACGGTTTGAGATAAAGATTGGTCATCTTTCTTTATCCTTCCCAAAATATAATCATTATCCCTTGCCACCCTTTTGAGCTAGAAAATTCTCTTCAATGAACCTTGAACAAGGACCAACCTAAATAAAGGGCAAGCATGAAAGAAATGATGAGCAGAAATAATGAAGTAAGAATGTAAAAAAAAGAAGGAAAAGAAAGAAAGAACGTGGATGAAGGATAAATGATAAAGCAGAAATGGAAGAAAAGAAAGAAAAGTAAAAGAAAAGCAAATGCTCTTGGAAAGAGGTAGTTGAAGGAACCTGTTTGAAAAACAAGAAAGGGGGTTGAATTGTGTTTCTTAAGATTTTAAAACTTTTCGTGAGCAGATATAAGTTTTCGCAAAGGTTGGACGGTTAGAACGATAACGGACGCAATAAGAACCCAATTCAATCCCAAGGAGTTAGATAGAAAATAATCTAAAGCAAAGATAAGGGAGAGAAAGGAACACGAAGATGTTATCCTGGTTCACTCTTCACCAAAGAGCTACGTCCAATCTTCTCTACTTGAGAGCTTTATCCACTATAACAAAAACCCTTTGTTACAAGTATTCAACTCCTCTTCAGGAAAGTATTCTAAACCTCTTCAGGTATGTATTCTAAACATCTTCAGGTAAGCTAAGTATTCATTCTATACGAGCCTCTTCAGGCTTAACCAATTAGGTTTTCAAACGATTTTTTGTTCTACTAACTCACTGAGTGTGAGAAACCTAAAACTTAAAACTCTTGAATAAAACTCTACACAGAGAGTGATATAAAAATAAAGATCAGATTTAGATTTTCAAGCTTTGAGTATTTCTCTTGATTGCTTTGTGTGCTTGACTATTTTTCAAATCTTTGAATCAGTTGTGCAGCACTTCGCTTATCGTTCACTAGTTCTTTTTGTTCTTGTTGAACATCTTCAAGATCAGAGTTATTTATAGCAGTCTTCCTTTGATCATCTTTAGTCTTCAATGGATGGAAAAGAATCAGTTCTGATTCAGCATTAAATGCTTTAGTCCATTGAGTCTGATAACTTCCTTAAAACTTCTGTTCAGCAAAGTAGACTATCAAGCTGGATAGCTAGAAATGGGACTGACATATACTCTTTTTAATCGAAAGTTGCTTTTTGTCTTTCTCAAAGGAGAAGGTCAACTTCTTGTGTCAGGGAAAGTCTGGCTTTTGCTTTTGTTTGAACGAGTGTTATAGGGAATATTTGTCCAAAGGATATAAGATTTTTACCTAGAATAATTAATTAAAAGCTTTCCATATGAATTCGCGCTAAACAAATAAAGCATTGTTGGACTATAGCGATTACATAATAACGGGAAGAGTCTTTGGACTCAAGACCTTATAGATACAACTTATTATCGTCTGGTTTGATAGAGAGTTATTCTTGTTTAGAGTTTGGACGAGTGAAAGTCTTTGGACTTAAATAGTCTCTAGACTTATATATATTTTATCCTGCACACTTAAGATAAAGCATTAGTCCATAACAAATCTTTGTTCATCTGAAATTAGTCCTTTGTTAACATCAAAACTTAAGGGATTAATGGACCATAACCACTTTGGTTCCAACAATCTCCCTTTTTTTGACGATGACGAAACATACTAATTTGATTGAAAAAAGTTTTCTAAAGAGCTGAAAAGCTCCCCCTAAGACAAATATTCTAACCATATAAAGCATGTAAGACAGAGTAGACAATCAAGCAAGCAAGCATATATATAGCAAGACTATTATGGAAAAAAACATACTACGAATATGAATTTTATATCTATATCAATCGAACCATTTTTCTCCCCCTTTTTTGTCATCAGACAAAGGAGAGAGAACCACATCATAGTCAGTTTTTGAAAGAAAATAAAACTAAACAACAAAAAATATTTTAAGAAGGAGGAGGAGGAGGAGGAGGAGGTTGTTTGTGGAGAAAGTTCTGAAACATGGTCACAATTTGTTGAAGCAGAACAACATTGTTAGCTTCTATAAACCTCTGGACGAACTCCTGAAAATCCGGAGGAACAGAAGAGATAGAACTTTCAGCCGTGGCCTTTGTTGCTTCAGCATCTCTCTGATCAAGAACTACACTGAGGGCCTGAGAAGGAGATGGATCAATAGGGTGGACCACGGAAAGGGGAATAGGTTGAGACCTGGAGGGTGCAGAGTCTGTAACTTGTTCCACTTCCTCTACATTCTTTTCAGAGCAAGGGTCCTCATAGACGATCTCTGTGTCCCCATTTTCATCGTAAACAACCGGTGGTGGTGCAGGAAGGGGTGCAGCGGAGTTAGGATCATCTTGAATGGCAAGTTTGGGCGGAGGTGGAAGCACCTCAAGGATGATCTCAGCATCATCATATCTATTTTCTCTCTATCTGGGTTTAGGTGTTGGATGCACGTCTCTTGGATACAGCGATATACCAAAGATGTCATCCATTATGAGAAAGTCAGCATCAGAGATTCTATATTGTCTGGGAAATACACGAATACTCTAATTTTCCTCAATAGAAAGACCAGAGGAGGACACTTCTTGAGAGCATCTCCATATGAAGTTTTCCCAGTAGATCCGAGCGTCTAAGTTAAACCTCTTGAAAGGATCCTTCTGCCAAATGTGGGCTAGATTTACTGAATCATCTCTGGGTCTTTTCCAAAAGAGAGGATCAAAGGCATTTTTGTAAGGCAGCATCCAAGTCTCAAGCCTTTTGCGTCCATCTTTATTTTTATTTGGGTCCAGAATAGGAATTCTTGGACAAGCTCGAGGAGGAACAACTCCTACCCTTGTTTTAGAGCTTCTGGTCCAAAACTTCATTGGTAGGTTGTGATGGATCTTGGCTTCTTTTGACATGTCGCAATCTTTTCTGACAGCGTAGTAAGGAAGAAAGTCTCTGACATCAGAGTATTCTTTCCAGGATGAGGGATAGCTTGGAATGAACTTGACGTATTGATCAAGGAAGATGTTTGTCAGACCATACGTCCTTGATCTTCTTTCGTCTGTGGTTTTGCAACCTTTCTTCTCTTCATTCAGAATGAGACTACATGTCTTTTGACATTGTAGTGGCAAAGCCTTGTCCTTGATAAGATTTGGGTAAATTTTCTTTGGAGGAAACTTCTTCTTCTCAAGGCAGACAACCAAAGGTCCAAGAGCAGTATACATCTGAGTTGCCGGAGGACTAGTGGGAGTATAAGGAATGGGGTAGTAGCCATATTCAGGAGGTGGACCAGAGGGGTTTTTCGGTGGAGGAGAGGGTGTTTCGTATTGGTACTCTGGTGGAAGAATAGGGCTTTTGGGGTGTTGAGAGGTAGAGGGAGTTGAGTGTTTGATGAAGAGAGCAGGGAACCTTCTTTGAATGTCAGCCCAATTGGATCTTTCATTTCTGAAGGTAATTCTGGGTATCCGTTTGTATTTTCTTTTTGGGTATATCATTTTGGGGTAAGGTGCACCATAGGGTTGAAAGGGGTGGTCTCCCCATGGTATGAACCAGTCTTGGGTATCGGATGGTGAAGGAAGGGTTTGTCTGTGGGGTAAGGTGGAGGGTGAGAAGGGTATGGATGGTTGACAGTCCAGGATTAGGTCTTCAACCTCAAGGGGTTTCTCAGCAGCAGGAGTAATAACTAAACTGGACCGAGGTTCAGTATTACCTTCGGATTTGGATCTGGTGGTCCTTGCCCTTGTAGCAGTAGGCTTAGGTTGAGAGGCTTCAGAAGCAGACTCCCTTCTTGGACCTTTCACCTTGGAGATAGGCTGATCGTCCTCATTTTCATCATCAATAGAAGCTAGAACCAGCTTCCTTTTTCTTAAGGATTGGACAGTAGGCTTTGGACGAGCAGAATAAGTTTTAGCTTTTGGACGAGCAGGCTTTGTTGAGCATCCAGCTGAGACTTGTTGATCAGACGCTTCATCAGAATCTTGCGTCTGAGCTCCTTTTAGCTTTCCATCTTGCTTGGACTTCTTGTGACTGTCCAGTTGCATCATCACCAAGCTTTGTTTGCTGAAATTAGGTTAATGCTCACTGTCAATTCCATGAAAACCGTAATATTTGAGTCTTTGTTCTGGATTCAGATTAATGAGGTCCTCATAAACCATAAATTTCTCAAATATTCTTGACAGAAGAGCAGCATAGATGATAGAGGTATTTTTCCCGGAGCCTTCAATGGCGTATTTGAAGTATGAGAAGAGAAAGTGTGGAAGATTTATCTGCCTCTCCAAAATCAAATGAACTAGGCAGAATTGATGTGCCTTAGAAACATTGTCCTTCGACCCAACTTTGTGAAGGATAGATTTGTTCAAAATCTGATGAAGAACCCTAGCCTTGTCAGTCATTTTTGAGGCTATCAGCTTGTCTGACAAGTTCTTCATGAGACATTCTTTAATGGCGTCAGAACCTTCGAGTTCGTCCTCACAAGTTATTCCCGATTGAGCACACCCAATGGCGTTGGAAATAGTTGCTTCAGAGACAATGACTTCAGTGTCAATCACCTTGTTTCTGATTTCCCTTGCAGAAATGGTAGGGTTTGTCCAGAACTCCCTAACCAGAACAGGGTAGATGACAGGAGAACCCAAAGAAGCTTGACCAACCAGCAGCATGAATATTTGGTAATACATCTATCCCATTATCAGCAAGAAACTGTAGGTTGAACTTGAATTCCACTAGAACATTAGCAGTCTGAGCATTAAAGTTCTTTCCTTTTCCTTTAGCAGCAGCGATGGAGGATGAAGTTGCCATTGTTTCAGAGAATGGGTTTTTCACAGAGAAAGAAAAGAGATTGAATATGAAGAGATTGTAAAGATTCAATCTTTAAAAAGTTTTAGATTTTATAGAGAAAAAGAAAAGGAGAAGAGAAAACCGTTCGAATTTTCAAAGAAGAGAGAATGTGGTGAAACGACGTGCGTTAAATGACTGACACACATTCCAGACCTTGAAACCGTAAAAAGCAGTTTTGTAATTAACTGAAAACTAAACTGACTCAGTTAAAGGAATAAGAATTAATTTTTCATTCGACAAAGATTTAGTTCAATTAATGCATTGGACGAGCAAGTGATACATATATTGGACTCACATGTATTGGCCTAAGGCAATTATTGGACGCATGCATTGGACTCACAATTAATCAATAAAATGCCTGTTCAGATATTTCCTTATGTATGTGAACCTATCTTCAGCTAAAGGTTTGGTGAAGATATCTGCCTCTTGATGCTCAGTATCAACAAATTGAATATCAATAATTCCTTGTTGCACATAATCTCGAATGAAGTGATGCTTGATTTCTATATGCTTTGCTCTAGAGTACAATATGGAATTTTTAGACAGATTGATAGCAGCAGTGTTATCACACATTATTGGAATGTTACTTACAAACACGTTGTAGTCTTCCAACTGATGTTTAATCCAAAGCACTTGTGAACAACAACTTGCAGCAGCAATGTACTCAGCTTCATCAGTTGATAGATCAATTGTCTTTGCCTTTGGCTTGACCATGAGACTAGATTAGCTCCAATGAAGTGACAGACTCCACTGGTACTTTTTCTTTCTATTCTATCTCCAGCATAGTCAGCATCACAGAATCCAACTAATCTGTATTCATCAAATTTCTTACACAAAAGACCCAAATTAGTAGAACCTTTGAGATATCTAAAGATTCTCTTAACTGCTAAGAGATGAGACTCTCTTGGATCAGACTGAAATCGAGCACAGAAGCAGGCACTAAACATGATATCTGGTCTGGACGCAGTTAGATATAAGAGAGAGCCAATCATAGCTCGATATAGCTTTTGGTCTACCTTTTTATCATTGCCATCCTTGTTTAGTACGGACGTTGGATGCATTGGTGTATTCATAGGTTTGCAATCATCCAACCTGAAGCGTTTCAGAAGCTCCTTTGTGTACTTCGTCTGACGAATGTACACTCCGTCCGGTGTTTACTTTACTTGAAGTTCGAGAAAGAATTTTAATTCTCCCATCATACTCATTTCAAATTATTTCTGCATTAGGTCAGAAAATTCTTGACAAAGAGATTCATCAGTTCCACCAAATATTATATCATCAACGTAAATTTTTGCAACAATAAAATTATTTTTGCTTAACTTTCTAAAGAGAGTTGTCTCCACTTTTCCTCTTGAGAAACCATTCTCCATTAGGAAAGTGTTGGGTCTCTCATACCAAGCTCTAGGAGCTTGTTTGACACCATATAAAGCTTTCTTAAGCTTATATACATACTTAGGATGGTTTTAATCTTCAAAACCAGGTGGTTGAACAACATAAAACCATTCAAGAAGGCACTTCTTACGTCCATTTGATAAAGCATGATGTTATGATGTGCAACATATGAAAGTAATATGCGTATGGCTTCTAGTCTAGCTACTGGAGCAAAAGTTTCAGTATAGTTAATACCTTCCTCTTGAGAGTAGCCTTGAGCAGCTAACCTTGATTTGTTTCTTACAACTTTGCCATCTTTGTCCAACTTGTTACGATAGACCCACTTGGTTCCAACGACAGACTTATCCTTTGGCAGAGAGACCAGTGTCCAAACTTCACTACGTTTAAACTGGTTGAGCTCCTCTTGCATAGCGACCATCCAACATTCATCCATTAAGGCTTCATCCATAGACTTTGTTTCCATTTTAGTGATGAAGGCTGAGTCAGCTTGTTCTCTGAAGCTTGACCTTGTCCGGACTCTATCATTTGGTTTTCCAATGATTTGATCCTCAGGATGATAAGTTCTGAATTGCCACGAATGCAGAGTGTTAACCATTTGCTAAGACGATAAAGCGTCCTGAGTTGCGTTTGATACTTCGTCCTTGTTAAGCGTTGGACGATCTTCTATATCGTTTAGATTCGTATCTGCAAAGGAATCATCTAGCTCTGATAATCTCTTATCAGGCTGTTTGTCATCAAACTTAACATGGATGGATTCTTCAACAACCAATGTTCTAGAGTTATAGAGTCTAAAAGCTTTGGACGTTTTAGAGTACCCTAACAACATTCCATTATCTACTTTGGCATCAAACTTGCCAAGTTGATCCTTAGTATTTAAAATAACACATTGACACCCGAAGGGGTGGAAATAAGAATTGTTGGGTTTGCGTGCTTTCCACAATTCATAAGGAGTCTTATTCAAGATAGGTCTAATGTATATTCTGTTTTGGATGTAGCAGGCAGTATTTACAGCTTCAGCCCAGAAGTGTTTAGGAACAGAATTATCACGAAGCATTACCCTGGCCATCTCTTGAAGAGATCGGTTCTTTCTCTCAACAACACCATTCTGTTGTGGTGTTCTAGGGGCAGAGAAATTATGATGAATATCGTTTTCATCACAGAACCTTTGGAAAAGCTCATTTTCAAATTCGCCTCCATGGTCACTTCTGATTGAGCTTATACATATGCCTTTTTCATTATGGAAGCGGTTACAGAATATAGTAAAGATCTTGATAGACTCATCCCTGTGAGCAAGGAACTTAACCCATGTCCATCTAGTATAGTCGTCTACTATGACAAGCCCATATTTCTTACCACTGACAGAAGTCGTCCTTGTTGGACCAAACAGATCAAGATGCAACAACTCTAGTGGTGTTGAAGTACTAACAATGTTCTTGGACTAGAAAGAGTTCTTAACTTGGTTTCCTTTTTGACATACGTCACAGAGAGCGTACGATCTATACACAATCTTTGGTAGACCTCTTACGAGGTTATGCTTGTTTAGTCTTGAGATTAATCTTAGACTTGCATGACCATGTCTTTTGTGCCAGATCCATCGCTCATCTTCAATAGACACTAGGCATGATACACTTTGATTTGAGAGTTCACCCCAAGTTAATCATATAAGGATTATTTTGTCTCTTGGGAATGAATAAGATGAACCCATCAGGGTTCTTGACCACACATTCACCTTTATTGATGGAAACATCAGACCCACAGTCACATAATTGACTTATGCTAAGCAAGTTGTGTTTTAACTCTTCAACCAGAAGAACATTATCAATAGAGGGAAAAGGATGCTTACCAATCTTACCAATTCCAACTATCTTTCCTTTCTGGTTGCCTCCACAGGTGACCCACCCACCAGTCTTCTCACTTAGTTCTTGGAACATAGACTTTTATCCCGTCATGTGACGTGGTCATCCACTGTCCAAGTACCAGGACTGGGGTCTTCTTTGTGTTGCTAAGCAGATTTGCTACAGGGATTATCATGTTCTTAGGTACCCAGATAGACTTGGGTCCTTTTTGGTTAGTATGGTCTTCGTCCATGCATATTATTTTTCTTTTTATGTATGCATTTCGAAAAGACATGACCACTCTTTCCACATAAATTGCAATAAGTATTGGATGCATGCTGTTTGCTTTCTTTTTGCTTTCTATGAAATTGAAAAGTCTTATGATATTGATTGGTCCTTGGTACTTTTTGAGAAGCTGCTTCTTTCTCAGAGTCATAGCCTAGGCCAGACTTATCGTGAGGTGATCTTGAATACCTCAATATCAAGTTTAGCTTCTCTGAACCTCCAACAAGCTTTAATACGCTTTTGATTAGGTCAGATACCTCTTGTTTTAGTCTGGTTACCTCGTGAGGTTCACTAGACCCATAGGTGAGTTTGTCAGTTAGACTGACATTCTCAGCTTTCAGCTTATTGTTTTCGTCAATGAGCTGCTTATGTTGCTTATTGGCATCTTCCAACTCTTTATTTACTTTTGAATCTTTTTTTTAAGCATAATATATTGATGACGCATTAAAGAAGAATCATTAAGCAGTTCATCATATGCTTCTTGTAGCGAATCAGAAACAGATACCTTTTCTTCTTCCGATTAAGCGTCTGACGAAGTTTTTGCAATTAGACAGAAGTTTGAGGTAGATGGACTCCTGGGACTGAACAGTTGTTCTAATGCATCCGGCTTCTCCTTAGCAGTTTGGAATTGCAAGACCATCTCCAGTCTTGATCGATCAAGAGCGTTGATGAGACACCAGTTGGCATAAGCATTTAGCGAGCATTGTCTGATATCCTCATTCGTCCAATCAGCTTCAGGTTTGGTCGCTGTTGATTCGTCATCAAGAGTGATTGTTCGACGATGATCTCCATTGGTGAATATATTCCACAGTTCATAATTTTGAGCTTGGATGTATATTTGAAAAACTTATTTCCAATAAGGATAGTCCATTCCTTTAAAGACGGGTGGAACATTCCATCCTCTTTCAGAGATAGCTTCCTAAGCTGACCCTACTTACATAGGATAATCCCATTGTAACCTAATTATTTATTCCTAAAACATGTGAAGCAATTTAAAACTTAGGGTGCATAACAATATAAACAACCCATAGCTAGCAACATATCCATAGGTATACATACCATTATTTTTAATTACATATATCAGAGTGCGCGTATAAGAAAGATACAAAACCAGTCACACTAAAAACCACTAATATATTATTCCATTCCTCTCACCAAAATATACTCACAACTCTCATACATACTGTACTGGCCAGGCGCTAATATAAACTATCCTCTATTTCTGAATTCTTCACCACTGGCATCGACGGATCTTCCACCTGCAATAGGTTCATAGGGGATACCTTCCTCCTCAGGAATATGATCCTCAACTGCAGTGTCTTCTCCACGAGCCATAATAGAAAACATACATAGAAAAATATAGGGAGATAAGGATCTAACACAAACATCATATATGGGAAAGAAGCTTATAGAATAACATATATGAACATCACACACATCACATAAGCATATACACATCCACACATCACATAAGCATGTACACAAACATCTCCCAATTACATCACTCAGGATCAATACTTATACTATATGTATCTCATTCCTACATGCATGTCTACTGATATCTCAAATCTCAATCTCAATCTCAGAAAATCATAGTTAGTTGTCCAGGCTTCAGCGGGGATCACGACACGATAGGAGCAACCCTATCTGTCACTTGTGATAAGTCCCGAGCACGATTACATCACCAAGATCACGAAGATCGTCCCTTCCGTAATCCTTACCTGCACTCAGGTACACTAACCTCGTGTGTCCCATACCACACGCCTCGCCACTTGGCACATGATTATGCTATGCATGTCAACCATCACTTGTGCCACCAAAATCTCAATATTCATCTCAATCCTCAAATCACTTTATTCATGATACCATTGTATCCATCACTTTTCCTCACATATGCATTGTGGCACTTTGAGTCACTATCCATATCATCATCAATCTTAAAACATGCATACATGATATTCAATATCTCAATATACCAATGCAAACATATAACATCATACAATTCATATTATCAAGCATATCATTCTAAGCTCATAAACACATAAAGCATATAGAGCATACATTCACAATCACACCAAACATGTCAATCATCCATCCAACAATAGTTGTCTAGCCTAGGGTATATTCTTAGTGGTGATAGCCCAAAGATACCTACACCTAGGGTTTAGGTACTTTGTCAAGGCTCAACCTCTAGTAGGGTTTAGGGCTACCCTACATATGTCAGTATATATTGTTCTACTCTTGCCTTCCCAATGAATGTGAGATTCTTTCTCCCCATCTGATATCAACGTAGCAATGATCACGAACCCACAAGATCCGTCATCGCACATGATATCAACATAGCAATGATCACGAACCCACGAGCACTTGCTCACGGCCGCAGTCATGTTCTTCCACCGGTGACCGTACACGCTTTAGAACGATTGAACACGGTCTAATCCTTCACAGTAAACACAATCAAATTAGTACATTCAACCAAAACACACCTAGTTCTCATGAGTTAAGTTTCGGCCCCTATGTAGAAAATTATGCTAGAAGTGTTAAAATTTCACAAACTCTTGGATCTATAATCCTTAAGCATAGATAACACTCCTGTAAGTCTTTTTATTCAAGAATTTGAAACAAAACTCAAGATTTGCCAAGCATAGGGTTTCGGCCTCTTCATAGAACATGAGACTAGGAAAGGTTTTTGATTCAATTCTTTTGGGATTCAAAGGCATATAAGTATAATAGGATCAAATTAACACTATTTTAGCAAACATTGAAACAAAACTTCATGATTCCACAACATAAGGAATTCGACCATGCCATAGAAAATTAGGGTAGGATTACAATCATTTGAATTCAAGGACATCTAAGTGTGATAGAACTCAAATCAACACTTCTTTAACAAAATTTGGAACAAAACTCCATGGATTCATCATTAGACGGCATTTGGCCAACTTACATAAAAATGGGTTAGAGACATTTTGTGACTAAAAACTCTTGGATTATGATAGAAGATCATGAATCTAGATCAAGAAAATTGGTTTGACATCAAATTGATTTTTCTACAATTTTTCATGAATTTTAGAAGATCAAGAACAACTATGACCACATAGAGTTTTAATGGATAGAAATGGAGATTTAGATCTTAAATAAGAGATCTATACCTCTTAGATGATGAAGAAGATCAATCTAAGCAAGTTTGCTTCACAAAGATCTTGAAGAAACCTTGAAGAATGGAGAGAAAATGGAGTTAGAAGCTTGAAGATGCTTTGAAGTGAAGGAGATGAAGAAGAAAGAAAAGGAGAGATTAAAGAGAAAGAGAGATGGCATGAGGGAGATATATATATGAAGGACAGGATAAGGATAGAAAAGATAAGGATAAGATAGACTTAAGGTTAGAATGGATAATTCACCTTAGGAACAAATTGGGATTTTATCAAAAGTTCTACTAAAACTTGAACACTTGAACTTAAAGAAGAAAGTAAAGGAGAAAGGAATATATATATATATATATATATATATATATATATATATATATATATATATATATATATATATATATGGACTATGTATGAAGGAAGGGTAAGGATTGTATAAAATTTACTTAAGGGCAAAAAGGTCATTTCCTTTGGGAGCAAATTTGTTATTTCTACACCATAATCATTACTATGGTGAGTCACCTATGTGACTCACCTATTTGCCATCATTACTATGGTGACTCATCTAGGTGAGTCACTCATGTAAAGATTACTTTGTGGATAATAAGGTGAGGTGTCATGTTGAGGTGTCCCTGAAAGTGACGTGAAGTTTATCCATTACCGGTTCCGATGATACCGTATGCAGACCAGGTTTTGTTTGAGTCTTCAACCCAAACCTTAACCATAATTCTCTACTAGTAATGTAGAGTAAAACAATATCTGTGTTGTATCCAAAAAGTGCATCCATAGAGATAAAATCAAACACCGGACGAGAGACGCGATTCCTGAATGTGATTAGTCAATGGATAAGTCATCACCATGACTCATCACTATCATGATTACGCCACCATGACTCACCACCATGATTTATTCATGTCATGATTACTTGTCTAAAGTAGTCATGATTACTCCCCAAAATATCTTGATATTTACAACTTTGCCACTGTGACTCAAATAAGATTCGTATACTTTATCGATTTGAAAATTGGGATGTTACATTACTATCTCCCTTAAAAAAAATTTCGTCCTCGAAATTCGGTATACATTGTAGAACAGACTCGGATATTGTCGTTGTCTGTTCTTTTATCGCTGTAACTCTTCTGTCTATCTTGTACGGCTTTCATGTTGTCCCTTATCCTCGTGATTAGTTCCATCTTTTTCTATACCACATTTGGTCCTAAGATTTGATTTTTTTTTTCCGTCATTCCAACACTGGAATGGTTCCAGCTTCTTGTCTGTTTCCACACAGAAGCTTTTAATAGATCTTCCACCTTGTAGACTCCTCCAGAACCTTGGTATAAATCTTGATACTTGAAGGCACTCCATGTAACCTTACTATCTCTTTGATACAAATCAGGGTTAGTCTTTCCAAGGAATATCTTTCAATGATGGCTAAGAAATGTGCAAATTTCGTTAACCGATCTATGATTAACCAAATTGCATCAAATCCTTGTGGAGTCCTTGGCAATTCCGTTATGAAGTCCATTGCTATGTCATCCCTTTTTCCATTCCGAGATATCCAGAGATAGTAATATTCCAGCCGGCTTTTGATGCTCAACTTAGCTTTTTGGCACATTAAGCAAGATAAAATGTATTCTGTTATTTCGTTCTTCATTCCAGGCCACCAAAACATCTTCTTCAGATCCTGATACATTTTTGTGGCACCGGGATGAAAACTTAGCTTACTTTTATGGCCTTCTTCTACAATCATCTTCCTAATTTCTATATCCTTAGGCACACGGATCCTTTTCTTATATCTAATAACCCCATGGCCATCTATATTAAACTCAGAAGTCCTATTCTGCTCTATTAACTTTTTCATCTTTTGGAGATCTGATTGGATCCTTGCTGCTCTCTAACCATCTTAAAGAATTCATTGGTTACTGAGATCATACCTAGGTACATTCTATCCTTAGATATCTCCACTCCCAAACTTTCTCTAAATTGTTCTAGCAACTCTAGTTCTTTTACCATCATTGCAGACACATGTAACGATTTCCAACTTAATGCATCTGCCACCACATTAGCCTTTCCTGGATGATAATGTAGATCGAATTCATAATCCTTTATGAATTCTATCCACCTCCTCTGTCTCATATTTAGTTTCTTTTGATCATACAAGCACCTCAAACTGTCCCAAAGGGTCTGGTAACACCAACATTGGTGACGTAGTTAACCACTTCTTCAATTCTTGAAAACTAGCTTCACACTCAGCTGTCCCTTCGAATGTCACGCCGTTCTTCGTCAATCGCGTCATCGGTAGCAAAATCTTCGAGAAGCCTTCTATGAATCTTCTATAGTATCCAGCTAATCCAAGAACTGGACTACTGTCTCTACTTGTCTGCCTTGCATCAGCATGTAACTCAATCCTTGATATAAAGCATCCTAGTACTTTTCAAGACATCCATTCAATTTGGAAGCTCCAATACAATTGAAATCAATATTCTATCTTTCCACTCTCGAAAACTCTCTCTACAATCTTCCTTCCTTGCATATACTTCGCCCTTTTTGGTCAATTCAGCTATTGCATTTAGTCAATCCTATTAAAATCCAACTTCCACATTCAAAGAATTCACTGAAATTTATTCCTTCAACTACTTGTCCCAAACTTAACTCCCACAAACAAAACTCACACTTGTCCCACTTGGCAAACTACTATCCTTCTTACAAGATTTGAAGAATCATCTGAAGTCGTTCCACTTGCCTCTCACAATCTTGTGAATGGAAGAGAAAGTCGTAAAGAAAGACATTAACGAATGACAAGGAAGGAGAAAATATATAAATGTCTCACGTTACAAAAGAAAATTGAGCAAATTAAGGATATGAGAAGAGATCTAATATCTCAAAAAGGATTTCCAATAGGGTCTTGATTGTGAGAATGCCTGGGTACATAATCACAATCATAACTCTGCTAGAGTTCTTTCCTCCCAAGAGATCTATTACTAGGTTAACAATCGAAGTTTCCAATATCCTCAACTTTAGAAAAGTCAGAGTTTTACTAGAATGAACTAAAAGGACATAGTCGAAAGATAACCAATCCATTTCCACAATAACATCCGTATGAGACAAGGCAATCAAATTGAACACCAAAACAATATCAAATCAACTAAAGCGATTACGAACAAGTTTTGTGATGGAATGGAAACGATTAAATCAAGAATATAGACAAAATGAGAAAATCTGATCGTCACACATCATCATGAGAATTTACAGAAAAGGCTAAGATTTAGAGCAGGTAATACAATATTGGAATTACCTTCAATGAGATATGTATCCTCATGTAAACCTTCAATTGGTGAAGCCTCCACTTTATTCACTGCACAACTTCTTCCTTTCGCCTTCAACTTAGATGCTTGAACGTCATGGACTGCAGCTTCCACCTTCTGTGGTTTGCAACCCAAGACGAGGCGTCCCCGCACTTAGAATAGACTGCTTCTTTAAAGAAGTAGCTTCTCACTTTGAGTACCTCTCCAAACTCCATCTAATTTTTTTTTTTTTATTTTCACCAATGTCACAAATAACATTCCGTAACAGTCAGAACTCGAATGTTCTGATTCCTACTTACCCACTACCTTTATTAGCATCGTTTCCTTTCCAAAACAATATCACAATGAACACACATTGTCCTCTTTTGAAGACAATGACATAGAGCACACAGCACAAGCAAGGATAGAACTACATCCAAACCCCGACAAGACTCGATCAGTTCTCTTCTCCTTTCGATGTTTTCAGTTGCTGAACACCGATCCAGCATATCGGGGAATCTGGTAATCCCCAACTGTACCGTCTTCGAATCTATGGCACATCCACTCCTCAACCGGATACCGCGGGCAGAACTCTGAAAACTTTACCAGCGCCTCAAACCTCATTGGGTATTTCCCAATCGTCATGTTGCCTTGCTTCAGATTCTGGAACTCCTTATCTTTTTCCCTCCTGACCATCCGAGGAAAGTATTTCTCAAGGAAACACTCTCTGAACAATCCCCAAGTTATGGCTCTTCCTCCGGTCTCAAACAGCCTCTGCTTCCCTTTCCACCACATTTCTGCTCCTCTCACTAGCATGAAAAAAACATAGAAAACCTTCTGAGCTTCATCACAGTATATTGGTGCTCTTCAATGCACAGTTCTGTCCCCTCGGGATTGTGTTCCCTATTGAACTGAGGAGGTTGTCACCTCATGAAGGTATCCAACTCAGGGTCATTATTTCGAACATTCTGTTGTTATTGTTGTTGCTGTTAATTTTCCTGGGTCAATTGAATGAGTTGAGCGTTCTACTGGGTTTGCTGTAATATAGCAGCAATCATATCCCTCATAGTCCCGAGGGTTTCCAATAACTCAACTCCATTTTCATTATGTGAAGCTGCTGCCTCATGACGTCTATTAGGTCCTGTCCTACCTCTACCTCTACCACTACCTCGAGCCATTGGTTTCTTATTCAAGTAACCATTAGCTCACCATTCTATAGGTGTGACGTAACAAAACATTACTCTCTTTGGCTATCACATATTTCACAACAGCAATCAAACAAACACTCACCCAACATACATTCTACCCATATCTAATCATAGTCAGTATCTGAGGTGGATCCAACTAACAAGGCTAGTACACTTACTAACTCACACCGTGAGGTCCACATAACCCTAAAGTCCGGTTTAGAACCTAACTGCTCTAATACCACCAAAATGAGACGACCCCACTTACGTAGGATAATCCCATTGTAACCTAATTATTTAATCCTAAAACATGTGAAGCAATTTAAAACTTAAGGTGCATAACAATATAAACAACCCATAGCTAGCAACATATCCATAGGTATATACACCATTATTTTTAATTACATATATCAGAGTGTGCTTATAAGAAAGATACATAACCAATCACACTAAAAACCACTAATATATTATTCCAGTCCTCTCACCAAAATATACTCAAAACTCTCGTACATACTGTACTGGCCAGATGCTAATATAAACAATCCTCTATTTCTGAATTCTTCACCACTGGCTTCGACGGATCTTCCTCCTGCAACAGGTTCATAGGGGATACCTTCCTCCTCAGGAATATGATCCTCAACTGCAGTGTCTTCTCCACGAGCCATAATAGAAAACATACATAGAAAAATATAGGAAGATAAGGATCTAACACAAACATCATACATGGGAAAGAAGCTTATAGAATAACATATATGAACATCACACACATCACATAAGCACGTACACAAACATCTCTTAATTACATCACTCAGGATCAATACTTATACTATATGTATCTCATTCCTACATGCATGTCAGCCGATATCTCAAATCTCGTTCTCAATCTCATAAAATCATAGTTAGTTGTCCAGGGACCCCTTCCGCTCACCGTGACCAATAAGAGTGCATCCCGCTCCCACTCTTGGGAGAGGTATCTTGGCCGCCTCGGAAAGTCCACATGCGACGTGGAATACTCAAGGTCCAATCAGGATAACCAAGCTCCAGCGGGCATCACGACACGATAGGAGCAACCCTAACCGTCACTTGTGATAAGTCCCGAGCACGATTACATCCCCAAGATCATGAAGATCGTCCCTTCTGTAATCCTTACCTGCACTCAGGTACACTAACCTCATGTGTCCCATACCACACGGCTCGCCACTTGGCACATGATTATGCTTTGCATGTCAACCATCACTTGTGCCACCAAAATCACAATATTCATCTCAATATTCATCTCAATCCTCAAATCACTTTATTCATGATACCATTGTATCCATCACTTTATCAATATCCATCACTTTTCCTCAAATGTGCATTGTGGCACTTTGAGTCACTATCCATATCATCATCAATCTTAAAACATGCATACATGATATTCAATATCTCAATATACCAATGCAAACATATAACATCATACAATTCATATTATCAAGCATATCATTCTAAGCTCATATCAAGCATATCATTCTAAGCTCATAAATACATAAAGCACATAGAGCATATTCACAATCACACCAAACATGTCAATCATCCATCCAACAATAGTCGTCTAGCCTAGGTATAATCTTAGTGGTGATAGCCCAAAGATACATACACATACAGTTTAGGTACTTTCCGAGGGCTCAACCTCTATTAGGGTTTAGGGCTCCCCTACACATGTCAATATATATTATTCTACTCTTGCCTTCCCAAGGAATGTGATATTCTTTCTCCCCACCTGATATCAACGTAGCAATGATCACGAACCCACGAGCACTTGCTCACGGCCGCAGTCCCGTTCTGCCACTGCACCTGATATCAACGTAACAATGATCACGAACCCACGAGCACTTGCTCACGGCCGCAGTCTCGTTTTTCCACCGGTGACCGTACACGCTTTAGAACGATTGAACACGGTCTAATCCTTCACAATAAACACAATAAAATTATTAGATTCAACCAAAACACACCTAGTTCTCATGAGTTAAGTTTCGGCCCCTATGTAGGAAATTGTGCTAGAAGTGTTAAAATTTCACAAACTCTTGGATCTATGATCGTTAAGCATAGATAACACTCCTGTAAGTCTTTTCATTCAAGAATTTGAAACAAAAATCAAGATTTTCCAAGCATAAAGTTTCGGCCTCTTCATAGAACATGAGGCTAGGAAAGGTTTTTGATTCAATTCTTTGGGGATTCAAAGGCATGTAAGTGTAATAGGATCAAATCAACACTATTTTAGCAAACATTGAAACAAAATTCATGATTCCACAACATAGGGAATTTGGCCATGTCATAGAAAATTAGGGTAGGACTATAATCATTTGAATTCAAGGACATTTAAGTGAGATAGAACTTAAATCAACACTTCTTTAATAAAATTTGGAACAAAACTCCATGGATTCGTCATTAGAGGGCATTGGGCCATCTTACATAAAAATGGGTTAGAGAGCTTTTGTGACTACAAACTCGTGGATTATGATAGAAGATCATAAATCTAGATCAAGAAAATTGGTTTGACATCAAAATGATTTTTCCACAATTTTTCATGAATTTTAGAAGATCAAGAATAACTATGAACACAAAGAGTTTTAATGGATAGAAATGGAGATTTAGATCTTAAAGAAGAGAGCTCTACCTCTTAGATGATGAAGAAGATCAATATAAGCAAGTTTTCTTCACAAAGATCTTGAAGAAACCTTGAAGAATGGAGAGAAAATGGAGTTAGAAGCTTGAAGATGCTTTGAAGTGAAGGAGATGAAGAAGAAAGAAAATGAGAGAGTAAAGAAAAAGAGAGATGGCGTGAGGGAGATATATATATATATATATATATATATATATATATATATATATATATATATATATATATATATATATATGAATGCCGTGGAGTATGTATGAAGGAAGGGTAAGGATTATATAAAATTTACTTAAGGGCAAAAAGGTCATTTCTTTTGGGGGCAAAATTGTCATTTCAACACCATAATCATTACTATGGTGAGTCACCTATGTGACTCACCTCTTTGCCATCATTACTATGGTGACTCACCTAGCTGAGTCACTCATGTAATGATTACTTAGTGGATAATAAGGTGAGGTGTCATGTTGGGGTGTCCCTGAAAGCGACGTGAAGCCTATCCGTTACTGGTTTCGGTGATCCCGTATGGAGTCCGGGTTTCCTTTGAGTCTTCAACCCAAAACTTAACCATAATTCTCTACTTGTAATGTAGAGTAAAACAATATCTGTGTTGTATCGAAAAAGTGGATACATAGAGATAAAATCAAACACCGGACGAGAAACGTGGTTCCTGAATGTGATTAGTCAATGGATGAGTCATCACCATGACTCATCACTATAATGATTACTCCACCATGACTCACCACCATGAGTCATCCATGTCATGATTACTTGTCTAAAGTAGTCATGATTACTCCCCCAAAATATCTTGATATTTACAACTTTGTCACTGTGACTCAGATAAGATTCGTATACTTTACCGATTTTCAAATTGGGATGTTACACTTCCTGGGTTCTTTCTTTGGGAACAACAGGTTGTTCATCATCCGAAGGTTCTTTGTTTTGGAAGTTGGACCAAAGACATAGATTAGCCTCCTCATTTGTTTCTTCTTCTTTAGAAGAGTTGAGATCCTCCCATGTTACCATGAAGTACTTTTTCTTATTTTTGAAAGACCTCTTCTTGTCTTTTAGCATGGGACAGTCAGCTTTGAAGTGACCTGGCTTGTTGCACTCGTGGCAGATCAGCTGACTTTTGTCCTTGGGTTCAACATGATCTTTGAAGTTTTTCTTTTGAAATGGCCTTCTCTTCATCCTGTTTTTCTTTCTCTACATGTTTTGCATCTTTCTGGAGATGAAAGATAACTCGTCATCGTCCGATACTTCATTATGAGATTGATCAGCATCATCACTGGACTCATCAGCATTTAGAGCTTTTGAGTTGTTGGACTTCTGAGCTTGCAAGGCAATCCCTTTATTTTTCTTTCCAGGATTGTCAAGATCAAGCTCTTGCTCATGAACTTGAAGGGTTCCAACCAGATCATCCAAAGTTAAAGTAGAGATCTTTGGCCTGGGTGATTGCAGTAACAAGAGGTCTCCACTTCTTAGAAAGGCTCCTAACGATTTTAGTGACATTCACTTTGGTAGTGTAGAATTTCCTAAGGGACTTTAGATTGTTGATGATCATTTGAAAGTGACCCGTCATGTCCAAGATGGACTCTCCTTCGGCCATGGCGAACAATTCATACTGGCGAACCAGCATGATGATTTTAGAATCTTTTACCTTAGTGGTCCCCTCATGAAGATTTGACAAAGTATCCTAGATTTACTTTGCTGATTCACATGTGTGAATCTTCTGAAATTCATCAGGACTGACAGCACAAATTGAAGCATATCTAGCTTTATGATTTTCTTCTATCTTGGCTAGTTCAGCATCAGTCCAGTCATATTCTGCTTTGTCTGTCTAATCAGAGTTGAGACACACATTTGGACCATTTGTGATTCTTGCCCAGAGAGCTGAGTTTGTACTTAAGATGAAGCCTTTGAATCTCTCCTTCCAGTACAAGTAAAGGGTTCCGTTGAAGAACGAAGGTTTAGTCATGGAAGTACCTTCCAAAACAAGTTGACTCCCGCTTGGCATACCTTGTCCTGCCATATCTGCTATAGGATCTTTTCCTCTACATGGCTAAGTGCTCAACCCAAAGGCTGCGCTCTGGTACCAATTGAAGGAACCTGTTTGCAACACAAGAAGGGGGGTCGAATTGTGTTTCTTAAGATTTTAAAACTTTTCGCAAGCAGATATAAGTTTTCGCAAAGGTTGGACGGTTAAAACGATAACGGACGCAATAAGAACCCAATTCAATCCCAAGGAGTTAGATAGAAAATAATCAAAAGCAAAGGTAAAGGGGAGAAAGGAACACGAAGATGTTATCCTGGTTCACTCTTCACCAAAGAGCTACGTCCAGTCCTCTCTACTTAAGAGCTTTATCCACTATAACAAAAACCCTTTGTTACAAGTATTCAACACCTCTTCAGGCAAGTATTCTAAACCTCTTCAGGTAAGTATTCTAAACCTCTTCAAGTAAGCTAAGTATTCTTTCTATACAAGCCTCTTCAGGCTTAACCAATTAGGTTTTGAAAAGATTTTTTGTTCTACTAACTCACCAAGTGTGAGAGTTTGAACCTAAAGCTTAAAACTCTTAAATAAAACTTTACGCAAAGAGTGATATGAAAATAAAGATCAGAGTTAGCTTTTCAAGCTTTGAGTACTTCTCTTGATTGCTTTGTGTGCTTGACTATTTGTCAAATCTTTGAATCAGTTGTGCAGCACTTCGCTTATCGTTCACTAGTTATTTTTGTTCCTGTTGAACATCTTCAAGATCAGAGGTATTTATAGCAGTCTTGCTTTGATCATATTTAGTCTTCAACTGATGGAAAAGAATCTATTCTGATTTAGCATTAAATGCTTTAGTCCCTTGAGTCTGATAACTTCCTTGAAGCTTCTGATCAGCAAAGTAGACTATCAGGCTTGATAGCTAGAAATGGGACTGACATATCCTCTTTGTACTCGAAAGTTGCCTTTTGTATTTCTCAAAGGAGAAGGTCAACTTCTTCTTGTGTCAGGGAAAGTCTGGCTTTTGCTTTTGTTTGAACGAGTGTTACAAGGAATATTTGTCCAAAGAATATAAGCTTTTTACATAGAATAATAAATTAAAAGCTTTACATATGAATTCGCACTAAACAAATAAAGCATTGTTGAACTATAGCGATTACATAATAATGGGAAGACTCTTTGGACTCAAGACCATATAGATACTGCTTATTATCGTCTGGTCTGATGGAGAGTTATTCCTGTTTAGAGTTTGGACGAGTGAAAGTCTTTGGACTTAGACAGTCTCTGGAATTATATAAATTTTATCCTGCACACTTAAGATGAAGCATTAGTCCATAACAAATCTTTGTTCTTCTGAAATTAGTCATCAAAACTTAAGGGATTAATGGACCATAACCACTTTGGTTCCAACAGTAGTTTTAAAAGGGGCATGGATCCTTGCTCCTATTCAACCCCTAAATCACTTTTTTGAGCTTTATATCCTTCCTTTCATCACCTTTAACCTTGGCCATGTTACAAGCCTCAAAAAGACTATTCGGTTCAATGCAGCAAGACTTTGCTTTCAAGAACCTTATGCTAGGACATTTTCATTCCTGAAAACCCTACAATGGGGGCGTTCCATTCTTTAGTTTTGCTTATCAAGTACCCTATATTGGGGCAATTTTATTCTCGGATGCCTATGCTAGGGCAACCCCATTTTCAAGTTTCATTCTCAAGGGCCCTATACTAGGGAAATTTCATTCTCAAGTTTCAATATGAGGTGTCCTACATTGGGGCAACTTCATTCTTATATGCCCTACACTAGGGCAACTTCATTCACAAGTTAGCTGCGCACACAGGGGCAACTCCATTTTCAATAGATGCCCTATATTGGGGCAATTTTATTCTCAGGTGTCCTACACAAGGGCAACTCCATTACCAAATTCATTATCAGGTGACCTACACCGGGGCAAATCTGTTCTCAAAGGTCCTACCTCAAAGAAAACTTGTTCTCAAAAGTCCTACCATAGAACAACCCCATTTTCAAAGGTCTTTATTTGGGGTAATTTCATTATTAGGTGGCATATGTCATGCCAATTTCATTTCCAATTGCCTTACACTAAGGCAAATTTTGTCAAGATCGAATCAATGCAAACTAGGGCACCACCCTCCATATCACCTCTTTGAATTTTGTTTGTCCTCTAAGTTGTCAAACTTCCAATATTAATCAGGAAGTTGTTCAATTAATAATTTCCTTTCCTATCATACTTTTGAATCCGTGCATGTTTACTACATGATGCTTCAGGTAAGTTAACATGAGTTCAACATTACAATTTCACCATCTAATATTAATTCTTTGATGAACAACTCTAGTTACAATAGTTCTGAATACAAAGAGGAGAACAACATCCTCAATTGGCAATTTAAATAAGAGCATTGATACTCACCCTAAGGTTGGCAGAAAAATCTTCACTTCAAGAAAAAAAGAAAAAAAGAAAAAAGGAAAGAAAAGAGCTCGCTGAGCTGAAAAGCTGAAAAGGCGGCCTAGGGATAAGTTAGAGCGGCCCGGTAGGTTGAAAACTCGGAAAGAGCAACCTACGCCAAAGTTAAGGTCAAATACAAACAAAGGACAAGGAAGTCTCCTAAAGTTGATCGACTGGGATAGTTTAAGTTTTGAAGGCAAAATCATGGAATGCTACCAGGACATGAAGACTGCCAGAAAACCTCCCTAAGTTATTATTCTTCAGTAAGAAAATTATTGTGCTCTAAGCAAACTGAAAAAGACTTAAAATGGTTATCAGTTATTCCATGTCATTTCAACAATAAAATTCACCAATTTTGGGGAAAATTCACCAATTTCAAAAATGAATTCAGAGATGTAACATCAGTATGACTCATTATAAGTATAAAGGTAAATTGTATTTTAAAATACTAACAGACAGTCCAAGGGGAACAACTTCCTAGTAAAAGAGATCACTAGATGGAGCTGATGTTCTGCTAACGTGGCTTTTTGGTGAAGGCCAAATCTGATGAGAACAAATACTAGAAATCAAGATAATGTGGGTTCTGACGAGTTACGCGGTAATCTTGCAGTTAAATTGCTGTCTAAAACAAGCAGAGTTGACAAAAGTCAACTTCATGTAACTGATTTTCAAGACCTTCGCTTCATTTTGTTGAGAAATAGGTTGAAAGACGAAATATTATACGTGTATGAAACTACTAAGATAAATAAAGGTTTTCTATAAACAAACTATGAATGTTAAGAAAAAGTGAAGAAAAATAAGTAGGAGAAGAACATTCATTCACAAATGATGAACTCGGAAAGAAGTGTTGAACGAATAAGATAATATCATTGAAATAGAAAGGTGGAAGGGGTACTTGATCCTTGATCCGTTAATCTGCTTTGTGATCGAGATGTCTAGGATGTTTTATCAAGTTTCTAACCCCTAATTACATCGTATGAACAAGTATTTATAAGAAAACTACAAAAAAAACTACCTATCTATGTATTTGACACCTATATATGGCTGTTTTGCCCACTAAAATCTAAATAACTGCTTATTGACCCTTAAATGGTCTTCTGACAAAATAAACTCAGGTACACTAGATGTTTAATCTCGTCATATATTTTCTTTGTCAACATTAAATAGTCGGGTCAGCAATTACACTTAGTCATATTTTCTGGAACATCTTGCTTCAACGGCTTTTTTGTTGTTTATCTGTCTAACAAATGTGTCTGCAAATCTGCGCTTTCTTCTAATATCTCAAAACAATCGACGAATTTCTCCTTTTGTTGGCTTGGATTTACTTCTGTCAATTTGGGACTTGGCATCATTCTCACAACTATCTTTGTTTAATGAAATTCTTTGCCAACCAAGATCCTTAGTCGAAAATTACCTTAGAAGTATATCCTATCGATCACCCCTTTTCATCGAACCTTAAGATTTGTAATTTTGCACCTAATAGATGCCCCCCAAGTTTTACTATTTTTGACAATGGTGTTAGAAAAAGTCAAAACTTATCACATTCCAAAACTCAAAATATTTAAATTTCAAAATGGTGATAAAACAAAATCAATCATATCCGCCTCTTCCCTAAAAAATAGGCGTAATGATGACATGTTTGTTGCAATTCCTTGTAATTCGTGTCTTCCCTCTCTTTAAATAGCTTATTCAAAAATAGCTTATTCAAAAATGGGCATCACTTTACTCTCCTTGTATTCTCCAAGAAACCCTTCTTCGAGTACAATTTCTCCTTCCTTAGATCTTCTTCAAGTCATTTGCTGCAACAAACATGTCTTCTTCTTCTCACAAAGTTCTTTCTGCCACAACGAAGGCTCCCAAGCAGGTTACCATTATTGATCCTGTTCTTGATTGGTCTGCGTTATGGCAAGAGACCAACATAATCCTTCCAATCTCTAATGCTCCACTTTCATTAAACCTTAAACCTACTTTTCTTGGTCCCGTTCTTGATGAAGCTCATCAGTGTTTATTTCCATGTAAAAATCTTGATGAGGTTATTCTTGCTTCTTTAGACTCTATTCCTATCAACAACTTTAAGAAGTCTAATAGATTGTTTAGATTTCCAAACTTTCTGCTTATCAGATGTGGCTTAACAGAGTTCAAGCCACAAAAGAATAGTTTTGGAATGAAAGTGGGATTTTTGAGTTTATCCAACTCTACCGCCAACTAAAGCTTGTCCATTTTTCCACAATTGGTGCTTCTGTTTTCTTTTGGAACAAAACCACCAATAATTTTCATTTCCCTTATGGTATGATGAGGCCGGCACTATTCGAGGTTGCGATCATTACAGATCTTCAGCCCGATGGTCCCATCATGCATTCTGACATGAAGCCTGACAGAACAATCGACATTTATAGAGTTGGATCTCTCTCTAACTTCATCGACCATTTTAATTAAGAAAAGAGTGAAGTGACTGACGAAGAACATGTGGCATTTTTACTCTTATGGTTGTCAGCCTATGTTTTTTGCAATAGGTCAGCTGTTGTTTATACTTACTTCATACAATGTCGGCTTGAGCATAATAAGGTGTAGATGTGAGAATAATAAGATTCTTAATAGAGTAAATACCCAATTTGGTCCCTAAAATTGCAGGGTCGTATCAACTTAGTCCCCCACATTATCAATATTCCAAAATGATCCCTGGAATTGCAGAAAGTTAATCAGATTCGTCCCTCTGTTGATACTTGCATGGACTATAATGACATTAAGTTGGTAATGTCAGGGATGCATTTGCTACATTTTGCAATGCCAAGGATCATTTTGGAATATTGATAATGTTGAGGACTAAGTTGATATGACCCTACAGTTTCAGGGACCAAATTGGGTATTTACTCATTTATAATAAGATTCTTTGGCTGTCTACCCACATGATTCTTAATAAGATTTATAATAATCTTACTCACGGTTTCTATCTGGCCATTTGCTTGAGCATAATAAGGTGTAGATGTGAGCATCTTGATTGTCAAGAATTGGCATAATCCATAACTTTTTTACCAACAAAAATTATACCTTGATCAATAGTTATTGTCTGTGGGATCCCAAATTCACAAACTATATGATTTTCAATAAAGTCAATAATATCTTGTTGGGTCACATTTTTAAGAGGTGTGGCCTCAACCCATTTGGTGAAGTAATCAACTCTTACCAAAATATATTTATGTCCTTTCGACGAGACAAGATGTATCTGGCCTATCAAATCTAGAGCCCATCCTCTAAATGGCCATGGTTTGACAATCGAGTGTAATTCACCAGCTGAGACATTTTGAATATGCCCATGCCTTTGACATTCTTCAGAAGACTTGACAAACAAAATACAATCCCTAACCATTGTAGGCCAGTAATATTTATAACGTCGAAGGATCCACTTCATTTTATCCCCTACCTGATGAGCTCCACAAATACCCTCATGGACTTCTGACAAAGCTAAATATGCTTCTGTTTCAGCCAAACAAAGGTCTAAGGTCCCATCAGCAGATCTCCTATGTAAAAGACCTCCTTCAACCATATACTTCAACGTTTTGTATTGAATCTTTCTATTTATGTCTTGACATAGATTTTCCAAATACTCGATTACTGGGAATCTCCAATCATTTGGTCTTATCATGTCATTTACTAGAACATCCCCTTCATTTAAAGGATATAGGAGTTCTCTAATTTCTATCAAATTCGACAAAACTCTATTTGATATGTTATAACCAAAGGCTATTTGTGGTAACTCATTAGCTTCTTGGTTTAATTCCCTGGGGATATGTTCGACAGTGACATTGTCAAACTTGCTCATTAACTTGCCTACTACAACATAATATTTTGCCAAATTGTAACTTACACATTTGAATTACTGAGTAAGTTGTTTAATCACCAATTGAGAGACCCCAAAAATATGAACGTTTCTTGCTCCTCGTTTGACCAATAACTCCAGTCTAACTATTAAGGCTTCGTATTCAGCCTCATTATTAGAGAAAGAATACTTAAGTTCAAAAGGAACTTAGTTGGAGTATTTTGAGGATTGACTATTAGTACTCCTACTCCAACACCAACTTGATGCCTTCAGCCATCAAAATAAAGTTGCCAAGGTTTTAATTCGACAACATTTACATATTCTATTTCTAGGCCAGGATGTTCAACCAAAAAGTCAGCAATTACTTAGCCCTTGACAGCTTTTTCCAGAGCATATTGTAATGAAAACTCAGACAATGCTATGGTCCAGTTTCCAATACGTCCATTAATAATTGGCTTAGACAACATATATTTTATTACATCTATCTTTGATACCACCAACACATTACAAGGCATCATATAATACTTGAGTTTTGGCAGTATATCTTTTTTCAGCATCATTCAATACTCTACTAAGGTATTATATGACCCTTTCGACACTATTCTCGTCATCCTTGGCCAGTGGACATCCTATCGTGTCTTCTAAAGCTGATATGTACAACATCAACTGTAACACCCCAATTTTTTTTCGTGTTTTCTAAGGACAATGAACTCAATTAATGAGTTTATATTTTTATCTGTGCTTTAGAAAATGATTTTGGGAAAACTAAAATCATATTCATGCTTTATACGATCGTAGGAACCTACGGTTAAATTTTGGGCCAAAAACTCAAACGGAGCCCGGCCTACGTTTCACGGATAGTAGTGTTTTACTACTCTAAAGACCCAATTTTGACTAACGGACGAGACCATTAGTCTTAGAATTCAATCCTCTACATTTTTGTTAAAGTGTGTCCTGACGTTCAAAAATGAAAATAATATATTATATTCGGGCCAAGAATCGAACTGGGTGACGATTGGAGCTGTATAAGGGTTTCACGGGACCCATGAACGGATAATCTTCATGTCAAGTCAATGTCAAGTCATCTAGGAACTCATGCCAGTGTCATGATAGTTTTCAAAATATCTGGACGCGAAATAACCGAATTGCCCTTGGTCTTTATGCAAAATGACCAAAATACCCTTTTCTTAATTACTAAGTTACCAAGGTGAAAAAAAAATATCTACACTCACACTCACCTCACCTAGGCCACTCGGCCATTCTCTCTTCATCTCCCTATCTCACTTTTCTTTCTTTCTCTCTTATTTCTCCACTTTTCTCCATTGTTGAAAGTTAGAAAAGCTTGAGTTCTTGGTGATTTAAGCTTGTTTCTCTTAAGGAAATTTATCCAAGAGGTACAGACTCTCCCTCATCTCTCTCAATCTCTCCTTTCTCTCTTCAAAATTTCAATTTCATGGAGGTTAGGGTTTTTAACCCATAAACTTCAAAAATCCATAAAAAATTGTAGAAAAATCCTTTTAATACCAAACTAATTTCTTTGGCCTAGGTTCATGACATCCTTTCATGATCCAAGAGCTTAGAGCCAAGAAAATTTTCTAACCCATTTGGGTAGGAGAGGCCGAAACCTCCATGTAGTGGGGGAGTAGGTTTTTGTTGGTTTTTGGTGTTGTAAGTTTGAATCTAGGGTTATCTCACTTAGTTAGCGTAGTGTCCAAGAGATGAGAATTATTGGAGCACCCTAGCTATTTTTAAGGTCATAGGGCTCAACCCTAGAGGTGTAGAAAAGGAGAAATCTTTGTGTTTTTGTGTTAATGCATTGATTGATTGTATGTGTGTAGTAATCGGCGGATAATCGAACGAAGTTTCGGATCGATCAGGAGGTTGCACTTACTTTGGGAACCCAAGAGGTAAGGGGACAAACCTGAGGCATTCCATTTCCGACAGCTATGTGCTGCGTTTGTATATTTGGGGTGTAATTATTTAGCTGTGTTTGATTGTTTGTGATGTGATCTATTTTACTGCTAATAATTGCCTATGCATGATATACCTGCTTATATGTGAATGTATGGTATAGCAGTGGAATAAATGTATGGATGTATCGTGTGCCCTGTTGCAGGGATTATTGCATTAAAGTACCTAATACCGATTAGGATCCGACAATATGTAACCTAAGAGATTCAAAAAGCTTAAGACATGGATTAAGGAAAAATAATAATATTTAATTGTTTTTCAATTATTTTTAAGAGAAAAAGAAATAAAATAGCTTTTTGGAATAAAATAATAATAAACATTTGCTTTTAAGGATAAGTCGACTTAAAGGGCAAAATGGGAAAGAATTGGCTTTAATTAAGAAAAAATGAAGTTTTTAGGGTGAATAGTGTTTGGGAGAAACTTTATTGTTTTTTAAAATAATAAAGTTAATCTTTTGAGCAAAAGCGTTTTCGAGAAACGTAATTTCAAATTATTTAGTTTTATCCAATAAAAGAGTTTTTACAAACTGTATCTCAAGGTTTGTGTTCTATCGAAAAACGATGAAAAAAAATAAAGGGTCTTTAGACCAAGTTTTGTTTTATGGAAAACCGATTCTAAGGACTTTGTATAAGTCTCGGAGATTTGAGTTTTCAAGAAAAATATGGTTTTTGACTTGGAAACTAGAAACCGAGATGTCGAGGTTCTAGGGTTTTGCAAAAACACGTGGATCAAGGATCCGTGTTAGTGTGTTGGTCCTGCCGGCTTGGGGACAATCTTTGTGGTCCTGTAAGCTTGTGGACGCTTTTATGCTTTTGAATCCAAAATACTAGACTGGTGCATCGGTTAGGGATTTTGGGGTTCAAGCAGTTTTGGACTAAATGTCCTGTTTTGAGAAAAATGTTGTAAAGGCTTAAAGGGCCTAAGATATTATGGTGGTTGATAGCGTTGATGCTTCAACAAGGAAATATTGATACGACAAAGATAAACTGGCGAAAACAAAATGATTTTCTCATGCATTCATGTTGTTGGCAGACGTGCCGTGAAATGAGGGGACCTTGATGATAAAGGAAACCCGGGGGATGACTTTGTCATCACGTAACATTGTGCCTTGACGGACAATGATGCCATACGTGCCGTGTATAGTATGACTTATACATGGTAAGTACCACTGACATACGCACCCATGTATTATTTCCTGGGAGGTTAAGTGCTTACGTTTTACCAATTTATTTTGGTGTTAGTCATTGTTGTCTGCAAGTCAATGACGTTTGAGTCTAATCAACTCGTTGTTTTTGAATGGTGATGGGATTTCCAGAAATTAAGAACTGAATATTAGTTGACTTATGTGGAAGTGTTCATGCGTACGTTTTGAAAATAACGTTGACTGTGGGGCACGAAGCCCTTGTGTTTTTACTGTTGGTACCTTGATATATATTGTGTCATATTATGCATGATGATATTTTGTGAGATATGCTTATATGAATCTGTTGTGTGTGTTTGGGTATGTAGTTGTCGTTTTTGGATTCATATATTGGTTTCTCACCCTTGCAATTTTTCTGGATTGTTCTTCTTCTGGTTGGACATATATATGTATACTATGTACAGATGAATCTGGGGAGTGAAGGATTAGCCCACACGGGAGTCCGTTCTCTCACCTTTGATCACCGTGAGGACCCTGCCGCATGGGTCATACACCTGGGAGCCACCAGTGCGGCATATACGGGGCCGGTCTGCACTCTGCGCGGGAACACTGAGGTGGGACCTCAGGAGAGGGTCCATACAGTGGAGACCATCCAGATTCCGATACCACCGATTTGGATGATTCTTCAGTACCTGGTAGACCAGGGGGAGCTACAGCACAACATTCATGTCGTCCAACCCTTGCAGCTGAAGCCGCCTGTGACCACTCCCCCTCCTTTTGTTTTGGTGACCATGGGGCCATAGGAGGAGGAGGAGGAGGATCCTAAGGAGGAGGAGCTCATAGTGACACCCGAGTACCATCCTCTAGAGAACAGGGATGCTCCAGCCGGAGGAGCTGGGGATGTAGGGATGATTGATGGGGATGTAGTTTCCCCGGATCACTCTTCTGATGGGACCGTTGGGCCCTCTTTTGGAGGACTGTCCAATGGGTTCCACTAGTCTTGACCAGTGTAGGGTGTAGACTTTTCTTTTGAGGTAGCGATTTTTGGGTAGTCTGTTAGCGGCTACTGATGGCCATGAGTTTTATTGATATGGTTTCCAGACTATCGCTACCAAATTTTTAGATGTTTTAGTATCTTACTTTCACTAGTTTTATTTCGAAGGGACATGTTGTCCCCCGTTCTTTTGTTGTATATATATATATACATGAGTATCTGTCATTACTCTAAGTTGTTGTCATTTATAGTTATTAAATAAGGAAAAAAAATTTGCCACGATTTTTAGGACTTAATAAGATATAATAAATAAACTGTTTTCCGAAAGTAAAACCAGCAAGTTTTATTTAGCGTTTAGTATGTGTTTTGGGTTACAAATATGATGCCGGATTGAGGGTGTCACATCAACGATCATCGAGGCACGGGTGATATCATGACTGGTGAATTTGTCAAGTATTGCTTTATTTGGTCGAAAGCTTTTTGGTGACACGATTTCACAAACTCGTGGTCCGCTTTCAACTTGACTAATGCTGCAAAGATTCCGGTTCTACCTGACAAGATAGAAATGAATCTTTTAAGGAAATTCACCTTACCTACGAAAGATTACAATTCCTTCTTATTCGTCGGCGCAATAGCTTCCAAAACTGCTTTGGCTTTATTCTTGTCCACTTCAATTCCTTTTTTGTGAACCAAAAAACCCAAAATTTTGGCAGCCGACACTCCAAAGCTACATTATTCTAGATTCATTTTGATATTGTGTTTCCTCATTCTTTCAAATGTCTGCCTTAAATGATCATCCATAGTCTTTGACTTTACAACCACGTCGTCAATTTACACCTCCTCAAACTTTCCAATGACATCTTGAAATACGGTCTTCATTGCTCTTTGATAGGTGGGCCCATGCATTTTTCAAACCGAAAGGCATTACTAGCCATTCATATGTCCCAATTGCTCTTGGGCATCTAAAAGCTATTTTTGACACATCCTGCTGGGCTAGAAAAGTTTGATTATAACCTGCATGGCCATCCATACAACTTAGAATTTCATGCCCAGATGCAGCATCTACTAACATGTCTGCTATGGACATAGGGTACTTGTCTTTCAGAGTTGTTGTATTCAAATTCCTAAAGTCAACACACACCCTTAATTTACCACTCTTTTTAATAACAGGAACTACATTAGAAAGCCATTCAACATACCGGGTTGTTCTGATGAAGTTTGCTTTGAGTAACCTTTCGACCACTTCTTTAATTCTCAACACCACTTCTGGAGCAAACCTTCTATTTGCTTGTTTGTGTAACACCCTGCTTTTCGTTAAGTATATTTGTATAAGATTGTTTGGATGTTTAAGTTCGTTTAGTTAAGTTATAATTGTTGTGTAAGGGCTAAGTGGGATTTTTGGCTTAAAAGTCGCTTTCTGGAACATCAGCACGGCCGTGCTGATGTCTTGCATGCCCGTGCTTGTTTGCGGACCGCGTCTCACTGACGCTAAGTTCAGCACGCCCGTGCCGAAGGAGAGCATGGTCGTGCCAAGCGCTCAGGTTATATATAGGCATAGAAATCAAGGGTTGCGTTTTTAACCCTCATTTGGTGGCTGCTACCACGCTAGTGCGGCCAGACCTGCCCCGTTACCTATCTCTATCAAGCTCAGTGCGTTATTGGGGTTTTGAAGACCTTTGGTAAGCTTTTGTTCATTTGTGCCAGTTGTATAAGTAACATTTCTTCCCTTTCTTAGTTTCCTTTCATGTTATTTGATTGGAAACTGATTTGGTTAATGTTTTAGTTGACCAAGGCTTGGATTCAGACTGAGCTGCTTGGGAGGACGTGACCGGTTTGTTGTCTGGGGCTATCATTGTTGGAACCTTCAAACCAGGTATGAGGATAAGGACAGTATAACAACTAGGCAGTGGGGGTAGTGTAAGATGAGGGGTACAAATGACCCCGAGGTTATTGTATGTTGTATGATTAAATGCCTGTTGCTATAAATGTTTGTTATTAATGGTAATATGTTTTTTTGGTTATATGCATTAACTATTATTTTGGTACATGATGGCATGATTATATCATAATTGTTGGTTGAGATGTTATGAGATTGTTTATGGTTGAATGCTTGATGCTGTGATAAACCTGATAAAATATCCCTAAATTAGTTAATTAGGATTTTAATCGGTCAAATAATGAAGGGACTGTTGTCCCCCAAAAATATTCATAAGACATAGATCAACAAAAGGTGAAGTTTTTATGTTGATAGTTTAGTCACGAACCCAGAGATGATTTTTGAGAGCGTTAGGGTCTTTTTGGTTAAATAGTTAACATGTTAATCGCTACCCAGAATAGTACTGTCGAGCGATTAGAGCGGTCATGCTGATAAGGGAGCATGCCCATGCTCCAAGTTGAATTCTGGGATTGGCCGCGCTTTGAGCACGGTCGTGCAGCAGAGGAGCACACCCGTGCAGATGTGCAAGGTCGTGCCTAATAGGGAGCACCTGCACGACCGTGCCGGATAGGGAGCACGCCCGTGCTGATAAGCACCATCGTGCAAGAAAGGAAGCACGCCCGTGCTACACT
The DNA here is from genome assembly GCA_039655645.1 of Ammopiptanthus mongolicus. NCBI lineage: Eukaryota > Viridiplantae > Streptophyta > Magnoliopsida > Fabales > Fabaceae > Ammopiptanthus > Ammopiptanthus mongolicus. Next base: position 28,819,843 of record CM077349.1, on the reverse strand, counting down.
TAAGCGGCAGCACGCCCGTGCTGGGGTTAAGCATGCTCGGGCCACCCTTCTGGTCAGAATCTAAGACTTAAGGTTTAATAGGGGTTCTAACCCCAATGTTTCCAATAATGATAGAATAATTCACCAAACAAATGATGGAGTTAGATAACTTAATTATATATTAATTAAGACGTTGAGGAACGATGAGTTGGTTAAGTCGGTGCCCTAGGGGTTACCGCACAATGATGGAATTGGATGCCTTTAGTGGTCCAATGTTATCATGATATAATTGGGTGCCTTTAGTGGCCCAATGTTAAGGATGATATTCTTGGGTGCTTCTAGTGGCCCAAGCAAAGGTGGCAGTTGCCGTTGTTTGTTGTTATGCACATGCATCACATTGGAGGTGTTAGTTGGGGGAAGTTCAACATAGGGGAGGTCGTCCTAGAGTACGGCGATTTGGCCATCCACGGTTGGTTAACCCAAGGTTTGGTGAACCGTGGCCCCCCGTGATGAGGCATCCACGGTTTGATGCGTTGGCTATCCAAGGGGTTCACCCATGGTTTGGTGGACTGCCGGCGTTGGTGCTTTTAGTGGCCAATGTGGATATGTAACTCCAAAGTTTTTCTTCCTGAGATAGTTGGATCCATATGCATTGATGGAGTAGCGGAGTAGTGTTGCATTGCATCATATAGCATACTGGTTGATTTATGATGTTGAGATGATGTTTATATACGTAATTATATGCTTATGACCGTTGCTATGCCATGATGTATGATCATCTTATTCCTATCTCCATGCCATTGGGTTTACATGTTTCCTTACTCCCGGTTCTTTGTTTTCTTGTTTGGCATGTTTGGTTTATGCAGAGGATGACGAGCAGCCCGGAGAAGAGTACTTTGAGGAGCTACCACTCATAGTTAGGGCCTTCAGCTTAGTTGTTTTTATTGCTTTAGTGTTAAGTTGTATTCCGAGGATGTTTCCGGAACAGTTTTACCAGATCTGAATTGTGACATCGGGGTTGGGTTTGTTTTATGTTGATGTTTTCTTTACTCTTCTAAAATATTGACTTGATCTTTTCCGCGTTTTTGAGAACTTGTTCATGTGGTACCTTTTCTACCTGTGACCTTTTATGAAAGGTTGCATGTTTTATCATACTTCTTTATTTATTATTCCTATTAATTACCTTTAATGCTTTTTTAACATACGGGGTAGTTGGGTGTCACATATATTGGTATCAGAGCAGGTCTGTCCTATCAATCGTGGTATGAGTCTGTTGTGTGCTCTTGTTTGTATTGTCTATAATCGTATAGGCAATGATGCTTTAAGTTAAGAGCCTGTGGCTTTTACCTACATAAGTTTCTATATCTAAGAGTTACCTTGAACATGTACAGGAATTCATGGCAGGTAGAAGCAGGAAAGATCAGGCGATTGCGGACGTGTTGGTACACCTTGTCAATATAATAGGGCAGGCCAACAACAATCAGGGTGGACAAGCAGAGTTTCAGGGTCTTGATAAGTTCCAGCGGAATAATCCGCATTCTTTCAGTGAAGCTTATGACCCCAAGGGAGCTTTACTGTGGCTGAGAGAGACTGAAAATATTTTCATGGCTATGGATTGTAATGACCAGCAGCGGCTTATCTTCGCTACTTTCATGCTCACTGAGGAAGATGAGCATTGGTGGGAGAACTGCCACCAGAGGATGTAGGCTAAGGGTACTACGGTCACTTGGGCCGTGTTCAGGCAGAGGTTTTTAGAGAAATATTTTCGTGTAGATATCTGTGATAAGAAAGAGATGGAGTTTCTGGGGTTGAAGCAAGGAAGTATGTCTGCCGGAGAGTATGCAGCGAAATTTGAGGAGTTGACGAGGTACTACACCCCATATCAGTATATGGTGGATAAGCGCTCCAAGTGTGTGAAGTATGAATATAGACTCCGGCCAGAGGTCAAGTAGGCGATCAGTTACCAGGAGATCAGAGTTTTCCCAACTTTGGTTAACAAGTGTAGGATCTATGAGGATGCTTACAAGTATAGAGTGGCTAGTTTCATGAGTTCAGATGGCCAGAGCAGCAAAAAGACGGAGCATAAGGATAAAGGCAAGCAGCATTATGCTCCTACCGGTCGGGGCTTCAAGCGGAGTGGCGAGAAGCCACAGTTTTCTCAGGATAGGCTTAGAGGCGGGAATTCTTATGCCTCTAGACCCATGAAGTGTACCAGGTGTGGCGAATCCAATTACTTCACCAGTCAGTGCAAGGAAACTCAGGCTATCTATTTCAGATGTGGCAAGCCAGGACAGATCAGCCGGAATTTTCAAGGAGCCAAGCCAGAACCTCCTAGTGCTAGCAAGAGTCAACAATCCCAGGCCAACTGACTAAAGACCACTGGGAGAGTCTTTACTCTTAGTGGAGCTGAGGCCTCCGAGTCTGATGACTTAATCCAAGGTACATGCTTAATTGATGGGACTCTTTTAACTGTATTGTATGATTCGAGTGCTACACACTCGTTTATATCACATGATAAGGTCAAGAGTTTGAAATTGTCTGTTACCTTTCTTGAGTAGGATCTGATTGTTTCTACACCTACAAACAAACCTGTCCTCACTTCTTATGCATGAGAGAGCCTTTATTGTTGATCTTGTATGCTTACCTGTGAAAGACCTTGATGTTATTCTTGGCATGGACTGGTTATCTTCCAACCACGTCCTTTTGAACTATTTTGATAAGACCCTAGTTTTTGGCACTCCTACGGAGGTTAAGGATTCGGCCTTTCTTTCTGCCAACCAAGCGAAAACTACGATGAAAGATGAAGCCCAAGTATACATGACGTTAGCTTCCCTGGAATTAGAGGACCCTCCTGATGTTAGAAGTGGGCCTGTGGTGCAAGATTTTCCTGGAGTGTTTCCGAGGGATGTTTACAACTTACCCCCAGAGAGAGATGTTAAGTTCTTCATAGATTTAGTGCCTGGCACCGAGCCAATCTCCGTGGTCCCTTATAGAATGTCTCCTCTAAAGCTAACCAAGTTGAAATAATAGATAGAGGACCTAATGAAGAAGCAATTCATTAGACCTAGTGTGTCCCCTTGGGGAGCACCTGTGTTGTTGGTGAAGAAGAAGGATAGCAGTATGAGGTTGTGTGTCAACTATCGACAACCCAACAAGGTGACCATTAAGAATCGGTATCCTCTCCCAAGGATTGATGATCTCATAGACCAGTTGATAAGCGCTTGCGTCTTTTCTAAGATAGATTTGAGGTCAGGGTTCCATCGTATTCGGGTTAAGTCTGAGGACATCCCGAAGACAGCGTTCAGGACGCGATATGGTCACTATGAGTACTTGGTTATGCCCTTTGGTGTGACTAATGCTTCCACTGTGTTTATGGACTACATGAACAAGACCTTTCACCCTTACTTGGATAAGTTTGTGGTGGTGTTCATAGATGACATCTTAGTGTACTCCAAGACCAAAGAGGAATATGAGGAGCAATTGAGGGTTGTTTTGCAGACCCTAAAGGAGAAGCAGTTGTACGCTAAGTTGTCTAAGTGTGAGTTATGGTTAAAGGAGGTGAGCTTTTTAGGGCATGTCATCTCTAAGGGTGGCATAGCACTTGACCCATCTAAAGTTGAGACGATGCTCCAGTGGAAGATGTCAAACTTAGTGACCGAGATTAGGAGTTTCTTGGGGTTAGCCAGGTACTATAGGATGTTTATGGAAGGCTTCTCTAAGATAGCTTTACCCTTAACCCATCTCACGAAGAAGGGACAAGTGTTTGTGTGGGACTCTAAGTGTGAGGAGAGTTTCCAAACCCTTAAGGATAGGTTGATATCAGCACCAGTGTTAGTTTTGCAAGACCCTAGTGAACCTTTCATAGTTTACTGCAATGCTTCCAAGCAAGGTTTAGGTGGTGTGTTGATGCAGGATAGTAAGGTAGTGGCCTATGCCTCTAGGCAGTTGAAAACTCATGAGAAGAACTACCCTACACATGACCTAGAGTTAGGAGCTGTGATTTTTGCCTTAAAGATTTGGCGGCATTACCTTTATGGAGCGAGGTTTGAGGTCTTTAGTGATCATAAGAGTCTAAAATACCTTTTTGATTAGAAGGGGTTAAATATGAGGCAGCGTAGGTGGATGGAATTCCTTAAGGATTATGATTTTGAGTTGATTTACCACCCAGGAAAGGCCAATGTAGTGGCAGATGCCCTTAGTAGAAAAGTTTTGCATGTCTCCGCTTTAATGGTTAGGGAGATGGATCTGATTGAGGAGTTTAGAGACCTTAGTTTAGTTTGTGAAGTTACCCCTAAGAGCATTAGGCTTGGAACCTTAAGGTTACCAACAGTTTGATGGATAGGATTAGATGTTAGATAAGTTTCCCTTAGACCAGCAGGAATTGCTTGCTCAGGGTTGAGACCTTAGCTTTAAGGATGGGAGCGATGGGATCTTGAGATTTGAAGATAGAGTTTGTGTGCCGGATGTTCCTAAGCTTAGGAAGTTGATTCATGAAGAAGGACATAGGAGTGCGTGAAGTGTAAACCCAGGTGCCACCAAGATGTACCAGGATCTTAAGCGCATGTTTTGGTGGCCTAGGATGAAAAAGGATGTGGATGAGTTTGCGTACGCGTACTTAGTGTGTCAGAAAGCCAAGAAAGAACACCAAAAGCCTTCAGGTAAGTTGCACCCTTTGAGCATCCCAGATTAAAAGTGGGATAGCATCTCTATGGATTTTGTGTCTGGATTCCCTAGGACTTTAGCTGGTTTTGAGGCTATATGGGTTGTTGTGGATAGATTAACTAAGTCTGCCCATTTCATTCCGATGAATATGGAGTATCCTTTAGAGAAGTTGGCCAAGTTGTACATCAGAGATAGTTAGGCTTCATGGTGTGCCCTCTAGCATAGTATCAGATAGAGACCCCAGGTTTACCTTTAGATTATGGGATAGTTTGCAGAATGCTTTATAAAGCTTAGGCTAAGTTCAGCGTATCATCCACAGACTGATGGGCAGTCTGAGAGGACCATCAAGTCCTTAGAACAGCCAGGCAGTTAGGACAAGTTTTTGCCCCTGATAGAGTTCACCTACAACAATAGCTTCCATTCCAGTATTGGAATGGCACCTTATGAGGCTCTGTATGGGAGGACATGTAGGACACCCTTGTGTTGGAATGAACCTGGTGATAATGTGGTGTTAGGACCAGAAATAGTACAAGAAACAACAGAGAAGATAAGGATGATTCAGGAAAAGATGAGAGTGGCACAAAGTAGGCAAAATAGCAACCATGACAAAAGGAGGAAGGCGCTCGAATTCCAGGAAGGTGATCATGTATTCTTGAGAGTTACCCCGACAACTGGGGTTGGTAGAGTGATGAAAGCAAAGAAACTTACTCCTAGATTCATTGATCCTTACTAAATCTTAAAGAGAGTCGGCGAGGTCGCCTACCAAGTAGCCTTACCACCGTTCTTGTCTAACCTTCACAGTGTTTTTCATATGTCTCAACTCCAAAAGTATGTTCATGAACTTATTCAAGTGATAGTACCCGACGTGATACAGTTGAAAGAGAACTTGACTTTTGAGATATTACCCCTTCGAGTCGAGGATAGGAGGGTGAAGTAGCTAAGAGGCAAGGAGATTCCTTTGGTCAAAGTCATTTGGAGCGGGGCTACTGAAGAAAGTGCTACATGGGAGCTCGAGAGTAAAATCATGGAAGCATACCCACACCTTTTCAATCAAGGTAACTAGAAATTTCGAGGATGGAATTTTTATAAAGGGGGTGGAGTTGTAACACCCTGCTTTTCATTATGTATTTTTATATAAGCTTGTTTGGATGTTTAAGTTTGTTTGGTTAATTTATAATTATTGTGTAAGGGCTAACTGGGATTTTTGGCTTAAAAGTCCCTTTCTGGAACATCAGCACGGCCGTGCTAATGTCCAGCACGCCCGTGCTCATTTGCGGACCGCGTCTCGCTGACGTTAAGTTCAGCACGCCTGTACAGAAGGAGTGCACGATCGTGCCATGCGCGCAGCTTATATTTGGGCACAAAAATTGAGGGTTGTGTTTTTAACCCTCATTTGGTGGTTGCTACTACCCTAGTGCGGCCAGACCTGCGCCGTTACCTATCTCCATCAAGCTCAGTGCGTTATTGCAGTTTTGGAGACCTTTGGTAAGCTTTTGTTCATCTATGCCAGTTGTGTAGGTAATGTTTCTTCCCTTTCTTAGTTTCCTTTCATGTTATTTGATTGGAAACTGATTTAGTTAATGTTTTAGTTGACCAAGGCTTGGATTCAGACTGAGATGCTTGGGAGGACGTGACCAGTTTGTTGTCTGGGGCTATTGTTGTTGGAACCTTCAAACCAGGTAAGGGGATAAGGATAGTATAACCACTAGGCAGTGGGATTAGTGTAAGATGAGGGGTACCCATGACCCCGAGGTTATTGTATGTTTTATGTTTAAATGCTTGTTGCTATAAATGTTTGTTATTAATGGTAATATGTTTTTTTTGGTTATATGCATTGCCTGTTATGTTGGTACTTGATGGCATGATTATATCATAATTGTTAGTTGAGATTTTATGTGATTGTTTATGGTTGAATGGTTGCTACTGTGATAAACCTGCTGACATATCCCTAAATTGGTTAATTAGGATTTTAATTGGTCAAATAATGAAGGAACTGTTGTTCGCCAAAAATATTCATAAGACATGGATCAATAAAAGGTGAGGTTTTTAAGCTGATGGTTTAGTCACGAACCTAGGGATGATTTTATAGAGTGTTAGGGTCTTTTTGGTTAAACAATTAACATGTTAATCGCTGCCCAGAACAGTACTGTCGCGCGATTAGCGCGGCCGTGCAAATTAGGGAGCATGCCCGTGCTCCACGTTGAATTCTGGGAATGACGGCGCTTTGAGCACGGCCGGGCAGCAGAGGAGCACGCCCGTGCAGATGTGCAAGGCCGTGGATATTAGGGAGCACGCCCATGCTGATGAGCACAACCGTGCAAGAAAGGAAGCACGCCCGTGCCGGGGTTAAGCACGCTCGTGCCACCCCTCTGGTCAGAATCTGAGACGTAAGGTTTAATAGGGGTTCTAACCCCAATGTTTCCAATAATGATAGAATCATACACCGAACAAATGTTGAACTTAGATAACTTAATTATATATTAATTAAGATGTTGAGGAACGTTGAGTTGGTTAAGTCGGTGCCCTAGGGGTTACCTCACGATGATGGAATTGGATGCCTTTAGTGGTCCAATGTTATCATGATATAATTAGGTGCCTCTAGTGGCCCAATGTTGAGGATGATATTCTTAGGTGCTTCTAATGGCCCAATCGGAGGTGGTAGTTACCGTTGTTTGTTGTTGTGCTCATGCATCACATTGGAAGTGTTAGTTGGGGGAAGTTCAACATAGGGGAGTTCGTCGTAGAGTACAGCGATCTGGCCATCCACGGTTGGTTCACCCAAGGTTTGGTGAACCGTGACCCCCCATGATGAGGCATCCACGGTTTGATGCGTTGGCTATCCAAGGGGTTTACCCATGGTTTGGTGGACTGCCGGCATTGGTGCTTTTAGTGGCCAATGTGGATATGTAACTCCAAAGTTATCCTTCCTGAGATAGTTGGATCCACATGCATTGATGGAGTAGCGGAGTAGTGTTGCATTGCATCATATAGCATACTAGTTGATTTATGATGTTGAGATGATGTTTATATATATAATTAAATGCTTATGACTGTTGCTATGCCATGATGTCTGATCATCTTATTCCTATCTCCATGCCGTTGTCTTTATATGTTTTCTTACTCCCCGTTCTTTGTTTTCTTGTTTGGCATGTTTGGTTTATGCAGAGGATGACAAGCAGCCCTGAGATGAGTGACTTTGAGGAGCTACCATTCATAGTTCGGGCCTTCAGCTTAGTTGTTTTTATTGCTTTAGTGTTCAGTTGTATTCCGAGGATGTTTCTGGAACAAATGTACCAGCTCTGAATCGTGACATCAAGGTTGGGTTTGTTTTATATTGATGTTTTCTTTACTCTTTTAAAATGTTGATTTAATCTTTTCCGCGTTTTTGAGAACTAGTTCATGTGGTAACTTTTCTACCTGTGAACTTCGTATGAAAGGTTACTTATTTTATCTTACGTCATTATTTGTTATTCTTCTTAATTACCTTTAATGCTTTTATAACATGCGGGGCTAGTTGGGTGTCACAAAATGACTGGTTTGAAACCCTCCCTCAATGGTAGTCTATGTTCGATGAGATCTCTACTCAAACCAGGCATCTCATTGTAATTCCAGGTTAAACAATCTTTGTATTCTCATAGTAATCTGACAAGTTTCTCTTTGAAGTTTTCTGGCAAAATTGAACTACTAAAAATCTTGCGTTCAACTTCATCTGTTCACTAGTTGACTTCCTCCAATGGGTCTTCTACCTCAATATTTTCTTTATCATCAGCCCCCTTTTCAAATCCTAAAGGGCCATCATCAATTATACAGTCAGCTAACACATCTACAGCTTCTTGTGTTTCAGTGTCGGCCAAAGAAGCTGACAATCTTTTCAACTGATCGTCAATCATCATTGAGATGTTGTTGGCCGATTTTTGGCGGCCTTTTCTACTAATCTAATATCGAATTGGTCAATCAAACAAGCTTCAAGAGCCTTTTTGTTAATTACTCCATCTGTTTCTGTGACGAGCTTAAAATGTAAAGCATACATTCTGAAATCAACATGCAGCATCTGCATATAGCATGGACTGTTATCTACTTCGACAATCTCCACATTTCCTTCGTCATTCCACAATATAACTTTTGACATACTGTCGATGGCACTGCTCCTACAACATGTATCTAGTCTCGACCCAACAAAAAGGTTATAGCTTGACTTAGACGGTATAACCACAAACAAAGTCATTCTCTCAACAGACCTAGCTTGTATATTTAACATGATTACTCCATCTGATGGAGAAGTCTTCCCACTAAAATCTTTTACAATCATGTCTATTTCCAAGAGTTCAGATTCATCTTTTCCTAGCTTCTTCAGCATAGCCCTTGGCATCAAGTTGATAGCTGCCCCTCCGTTAATCATCAAACGATTTATGGTTTTTCCGTCGATGAGTGCTTTAACATGTAATAGCCATAAGTGAGTTTTTTGATCTACTGTCGACCTTTCCAACTGAGCCACATCATCGAACATCGTAACTAAATTTTCTTGGACAAAGACCCAAGCTTGTGTTGATTCATTCAACACTTATACATTTTCCTCGTCGTAATTAACCTCGTGATGCCCCTCATATTCTGCAGGAAGTACTGAAAAAGAGATATCCATTTTCATTTTGGCTAAAAACTCATATTCATCAGATGTTTCTTCATCCATATGTCTTCCAATTTTGATGTACTCTCTCAAATCTTCGTTACCATCGGACACTTCTTCCAATGGTCCGGTGGTCCCGCATCATTATTTACTAAAGCCATAATGATAACAGCCAAATTTTTTTTCTCATTTTCATAAGTTTCCACGGCTACTTCTGCCACTTTGTTTTCAATGGTTGCACTGGGGTCTTTCAAGGCATCAATAATGTCACCAAATGACATTTCTTTAGCCATCAGACATGCTTCTGGCCTAAATTCGATACGCATAGTATCCTCCATCATTACATCTTCCACTTGTTGGTCAGCTTCCAATCTCTTCAATTCTTCCTCAGCTTCTATAATTTTCTTTTCTGTCTTGGCAATATTTCCCTCTGGCTTTGCAATGTTTTCATCAACAATTGCAACATTTTTCTCTACCTTTGCTAAGTTTTCAGCAACAATTAAACCTACGGGCCATTTGCCAGTTGACTTTGAAGAAGGAGACTGCATCTCTTCGATTTCTTTCCTGCCATATTTGAAACTGGTGTCTACCCGTCGAACTGGGTGGTTACCCTGTGATGTTTGCTTGACCACCATACTCTTCAATCCTCCCTCTTCTTGTACTTCCATTGGCTCGCCCAAAGTTGCCACCAGGCATCCTTTGTCAGCCGACGGAAGCTCTTTAATGGTAATCCCCAACATGGCATCTTCTTTCCTTTTCAGTACTTGTCTCATCCTCAGCAAACGTCTTTTTTGGCTTTTAGACATGGGGTGATTCCTCGACGGCCAGTGGTTTTTTTCCGGACTATGAAATCTTCGTCCCTCCTCCTGGCTTCGGATAGATTTCAGAATATTGTGCCAAATCCATTTCTATATGTTGGCTGGTTCTAATATTGACCATTCCAATGCTCAAAGGTACCTTCGATTCGACATTGGCCACTTCAGAGCCAAATGGATCCGTGTTGACTCGCATATACATTTTCTTTTTCTCGTCGAACTTTAAACGTCCTTCTTTCAAAGTTTTCTGAATAATGTCCCGGAAATGCATACATGACTGAAATTATTGTGAAACTTACAATATCGTCGGTCTTTTATTTTAGATGGCTTTAATATTTTATGATCATCTGACAATTTTAATTGTTTATCTTTAAACAGTATGTCAAAGATTTGGTCAGTCTGAGTTACATCGAATGAATACACTTTCTTGTTTATAAAAGGTATTCTTTCTTTGGCCCTTACGGGCAACAAAGCTTAACACACATATGAAGGACTACTTTTTAATTCAGCATAATTAATTGGATATTCTTCATGATCACTAGACTCATTGTCCGATTCACACAATCCGACATAATTAACTTTTTCTCGTGTGAGGAATTTCTTTTGCTTGAAAGCCTTTTCAGCCTTCAGTTGTTCTATTTGTCTGACCTTACCACCCAATTGAGCTAAATCAATAAAGTGCTAGTTGACCAATTTTTTCTTTATGTAATAATCTAATCCTCTTGCAGCGATCTTTACGATTTCTGTTTCAGGAATGGAAGTAAAACATCTACTTTTTATCTATCTAAACCTAGCCAAATAATCATTAACAGACTCATTATACATCCTTTTGATGTTAAACAAGTCTGTCAATCCAACTTCAAGGTCTCCTCTGAAAAATTAGTCCCAGTTGGATCCATGAATGGATAGAATTAGGCCTTAATGTTAAGAACCACGAAAAAACATTTTTTGTTAAAGAACTTGGGAAGAATCTCATTTTCAACCCCTTTTCTAATGCTAAATCCCCCATTTCTATAGTATAACGTGTGATATGTTCGACGGTCGATTCTTCACTCTCCCTTGAGAATTTTGATAACTTAGGGATTTATATTCCCCTAGGTATCTCTACTTGTTGTACCCATTCAGGAAAATCAGAAACGAAATATGGTTGGTTAGCATAACCAATATTGAAAGCAATCTTGAAACCAATCCTATTGAGGGTTTGCTCAACTACTTGGTTAACATTCTGATCAATTTGGTTCCCTATTATATTTTTGCGTAAGGCACCAAAAGCTCCAGGGTTGGAGAACATGTACTTGGCCATATCTAAGTGGGAATTGGCCTTGTCTCTGAATTCCATTACCTTGACCCTAACCCTCCTAGGCTGGATCATCTTGATTTTCATTTGGGGCTGCAACACTTAAAGCTTGATTCAACCTTGCTATCCGTATTGCTAATGCATTACATGCTTGGTTAGCACTTTCCATGTGAGGCATAATCACATCACCCAATTTCTGAGTAACATGTTCACCATATCATGGTTGCTTTCATCAATTTGCTGTCGGACAGTTGCCAAAGAGGCTTGTGTCAAACCGACATAGTTTTGTTGGTGTTGTTGCCTATTAATTATAGGAAAAATTGGCAGTTGTACTATTGGACATTCTTGTTGAACATGGGCCATAACTATCGAACCTGCCATACCAGTCCCATGAGTAATATTTTGCCCCCTAGTTACCATATTGACTTGCCTTGGATGAACAAAGTCCAAAGGCATACCAACCGAACTTGGAGTTAATCCAACAGGTGGTGAACATGTCAAGTTAGGTTCGCATGGCATAAAACCATATGGCATTCCCCATGGGGTTGTTGTATGTGTTGGATATTTCCCCTTATGCTTGAACTAGCCGAGTTATTCGGCAACCGCATTGGCCCAGACACATTCATTGGTTGTAATATAGGTGAACTAGGAAGAGTACCTTGTACTACTTCTTCGAAACGGGGTACATTTCCAGTTTGTAAATTACCCCCTTCACCAGACAAGTTAGTATGGCATGCATTTGCATTAGAGCCATTTTATCTCGTAGCAGGGGTGTTAGTGTTTGAAACACTCACATTGGATACATTGTATTCGTTCTAGGTACACTGGCATTATTGCCAAGTGTATTAATATCACGTGCATCACTCATGTCCTCAGAATTTTGAGACTTTTGAAAAGGGTAAACCATAACTAGCTTGCCACTTCTTAATCGCATATACATATTCTTTTCACAAGGATATATAGTTAATGACAGTTCAAACAAGCTACTCTAAACTCGTCCCACCGGGCGTGCCAATTTGTTAACGTGGCTTTTTGGTCAAGGCCAAATCCGGTGAGAACAAATACTAGAAATCAAGAGAATGTGGGTTCTGACGAGTTACACGGTAATCTTATAGTTAAATTGCAGTCTAAAACAAGCAGAGTTGACAAAAGTCAAGTTCATGTAACTGATTTTCAAGACCTTTGCAAATGAAAACTTTTTGTCGAGAAACAAGTTGAAAGACGAAATATTATACATGTATGAAACTACTAAGAGAAATAAAGGTTTTCTACAAGCAAACTAGGAATGTTAAGAAAAAGAAGTGCAGAAAAATAAGTAAAGAGAAGAACATTCATTCACAAATGATGAACTCAGAAAGAAATGTTGAGCGAATAAGATAATATCATTGAAAGAGAAAGGTGGAACGAGTACTTGATCCTTGATCCGTCAATCTGCTTTGTGATCGAGATGTGTAAGATGTTTTATCAAGTTTCCAACCCCTGATCACATCGTATGAACTAGTATTTATAAGAAAAACTACAAACAACTGCCTATCTATGTATTTGACACCTATATATGGTAGTTTTGCCCACTAAAATATAAATAACTGCTAATTGACACTTAAATGGTCTTCTGGCAAAATAAACTCGGGCACGATGGATGTTTAATCTCGTCATATATCTTATTTATCAACAATAAATAGCCGTGTCGGCAATTACACTTAGTCATATTTTCTGGAACATCTTGCTTCGACGACTTTTTTGTTGTTTATCTGTCTACCAAATGTGTCTGCCAATCTGCGCTTTCTTCTAATCTCTCAAAACAATCGACAAATTCCCCTTTTGTCGGCTCGGATTTACCTCTGTCAATTTGGGACTTGGCATCATTCTCACAACTATCTTTGTTTAATGAAACTCTTCGCCGACCAAGTTCCTCAGTCGAAAATTACCATCGTAATATATCTTGTCGATTACCCCTTTTCATCGAAGCTTAAGATTTGTAATTTTGCACCTCACACATTCCCAATGTAATTGTTCGGATAGTAAATACAAAACATTACAAATATGTTAGACTCCTGAAGACGAGGAGGCGAAATAGGCCCAGAAAGCTTTTTCGCTATATCTAGCTTGGAGGTGTTAGAACCAAAACAGTAAATGCTAATGACCCCTAAAAGTTTTAATGATTAACAAAATTATTATATGTTTATGAATATACTTGAAGTACAGATTATACTAATCCATAAGGTCAAAACGACCTTTTATATGTTTCTGACTTCAGACGGACTCTCAAAAGGAACATTGTTTCTCAACGTCCAAAGTTACATCTAGCTCATAAAGGACAAAAAGCTCAAAGCAATATCTGCGTTCAAAGAAACATTGTGGTTCGTCCAAAAGATTTTTTGGACTTTAGTGGTAAAAGTCTTACGTACAGTTATCATATAGTATTGTGTGCATACAAACTTTCTATACAATTTGTGCGTCCAACTTTCAACATAAAGTGTGCGTTCAACTTTCTATATACTTGTGCGTCCACTAACCATATTTTGCAGATGACGTGGCTCTTTTTCAAAAGTCTTGATTGGTTTTAAAAAGAAAATATCTTTTCACATAAGACAAAAGAAGGTACAAACGTCATACACTGTAAACCACGTAGAGCAAAACGTTTGTCGACCAAAAAGGCAAGCAGTCTGCTACAATTCAAGTTGCTATTCTACCAAAAGCAACATTGCCTCCTCATTTTGGAAGGACAAATATTGAACGGAGAACAGCTAACAAATGGACTTGTGCCTAACGGATATTTCTCTGTGTCTAAACGGAAAAGTTTCCTACCTTTTGAATTTGGAAGGTCAGACAAATCTTTAAGAAGACCTTCTTCTGAAGAAGCAAATATACAAGAGAAAGAAAACATTCAAGAGAGAATTTATTGTGCAACAACAAGCTTCAAAGCATTCACTCTCTAGAAATTGATCTGTAAACCTTCTTATTCTTTCATTATAAAGTTACAAACAGATTGTTAAGAGCTATATCGTGTAATACTCTCACTCTTAGTGAGTTTGTAAAAAGCTCAAAAAACCTCACCCAATTCTTAGGATTTGTTGAGCCCGAAGAGGCTTGTCTGTAAAAGAATACTTGTAGCCTGGAGAGACGTAGAATGCTTGGAGTTGTAGTCGTGCAGTGACTAGGAAACAACTTGTGCAAAAGTGCTAAGTGATTTAGTGGAAAAACCTTCTCAGGGAAGGGACTGGACGTAACTCTTTGATTTGAAAGAGTGAACCAGGATATATCTCTGTGTGAATCTATCTATCCTTATCTTGTTAAGTTTATTTATTTACTAACTTGGGGACTGAAAACAAAGTCTCTTAAACGTTGTCTATCGTTTTGTTTTGTTCTTCCATCTTGCTTGTCTAAAAAGCTTTTCAGAAAAGGCTTTCGAAAATCGGTTAAGAAATGCAATTCAACCCCCTTCTTGTGTTTCCCTGTTTCACATTCAGTTGGTATCAGAGCTCAGCTTCTCGGTTGAGCATTTAGCCGTGTTTGAGGAAAAGATTCAAAGCTCGATGGCAGGACAAGGGATGCCCAGTGGGAGTCAACCTATTCTGGAAGGTACCTCCTTGACTAGACAGCCTTTTTTCAATGGCACTTACTAGCTCTACTGGAAAGAAAGATTCAAAGGATTCATCTTGAGCCCCAGCTCTGCTCTTTGGCCATTAATCATGAATGGTCCCCACATCGTCAACAATCCCGATGGCACTGCGAAAGATGAGGCTCAGTGGACCGAAGATAAGATAAGAAGGATGGAGCAAAACTACAAAGCAAGATACACCCTGATGTGTGCTCTTAGTCCGGACGAGTTCCAAAAAATTCATGCATGTGAATCAGTGAAACAAATCTGGGATACTCTATCCAATGTTCATGAAGGAACATCCAAAGAGAAGGATTCAAAGATCATTATTCTTATGAGCCAATATGAAATGTTCACAATGGAAAATGGAGAAACCATCGTTGATATGATAGGTCGTTTCCAAACTATTATCAATAATCTCAAATTTCTTGGAAAAGTTTATACTACAAAAGATAATGTCACAACGATCCTCAGGAGTTTACATAAGGAATGGAGACTACTCATCACTGCAATCACTCAAGCCAAGGATCTGTCAACCTTGACCTTAGATGATCTTGTGGGAACTCTTCAAGTTCATGAGCAGGAGCTTAACCAGGATAACCCTACAAAGAAAGGCAAGACTATTGCCTTAAAAAGTCAAAAAGCCAGCAGCTCGAAATTTCTCAAAGCAAATGAGTCCAGCGATGAAAATGATCAAGATGAAGAAGAAGAATCTGATGATGAGCTGTCTCTTATATCAAAGAAACTTGAACGTATTCTGAAAAAGAAAAACATGAGAAGAAAACCCTTTAAAAAGAAAAATGTCAAAGACCATGGTGAAACCAAGGACAAAAATCCAATGGTTTGCTATGAGTGCAAGAAACTAGGCCACTTCAAGGCTGAGTGCCCTCAGCTGAAAGATAAGAAAAATTTCTTCAAAAAGAACAGCAAGAATCTCATGGCAACATGGGAAGACCTTGACTCCTCTGAAGAAGAAAAAAACGAAGAAGAGGCAAACCTATGTCTCTGATCTGAAAATCATCTCTCTAAAGAATCTTCTGAAGAAGAGGAACAATCTACCTCTTCAATCATCTCATATCCTGAGGCTGGGTCATTAAGAGATTTCAGTAGTCTTTCTATAAGCAGACCACTTATTTTCTATGGAACTGGTGATTATGTCATGTGGAGAGAATTATTCATGAGATTCAACTTAGAACAAAATGTTGATGACCTACGGAGAGCATACACCGATGATATCTTTTTTCCTACTACTGTTATCAATGGTGAACGCATAGTTAAACCAAGGGCTGATTGTTTTGAAGAAGAAGAAAGAAGATTGATAATCAATGCTAGAGTTGTCTACACTTTTACGTGCGCCCTGGACGAAAGAACTGTCAACATTGTGATGTATTGTGATATTGCAAAAAGAGTGCTTGACATGCTTGACGCCCTATTTATGAGAAGGCGACCTGCTCGTTCTGGAGAACCACCTATTTATCGATCATAAGAATATAGAGCTTGGAAAGAAAACTTCAGATCCTTTGTAACAACCGAAGGATCAGAAGAACACTGGAAAACTCTCACTGATGAAGCATTCTGCCCCATCATCATCATCAATGGAGAATACACGATGAAACCTCTAGACAATTGCATCTTAGAGGAAAGAACAAGAGTTGCTCTTGATTGTGAAGCAAGAGCTTTCCTGTTTCGAAGTGTACACAGCGCAAGAAGAGAAGCCCTGGCTGAAGAAACAACTGCTTGGGAAATGATGAACCTAATGGATATTCTGGAAAGATCTCCACCTACATCCCCAACAGTAGATATGTGTCTTATGGAAAATATATCCTTTGAAACAGAAATAGAAGAGGAAGAGGTAAATATATCTGAATATTCTAAAGATGCATACGATGAGCTATTAAATGAATCATGCATTATTTATTCTGAATATAAAGCTCTTAAAAGAAAATTTGCCAAACTCAATAAAGACTTTGACAAAGTCAAAATTGAGAATGGAGAACTAAGAGAAGAGATAATCAGTCTAACTGAAGTCTCAAGTTCTAAGTTCAGTACATCCTGTGAAGTTGAGAAACTTGAGCATCAAGTTACTTACTTAACTGATAGTCTATCTAAATTCACTGATGGATCTAAGAAGCTTAATTTGATTCTTAGATATAGATCTCCTT
Source organism: Ammopiptanthus mongolicus (assembly GCA_039655645.1). NCBI lineage: Eukaryota > Viridiplantae > Streptophyta > Magnoliopsida > Fabales > Fabaceae > Ammopiptanthus > Ammopiptanthus mongolicus. Next base: position 28,802,703 of record CM077349.1, on the reverse strand, counting down.
ATGATAAATCCGGTATTGGATATGAAAAAGAAAATCCAAAAATTTCTTACAAGAAAACTAAGATAAAAAGAGTAATGTGTTATTCTATTTGTGGTAAAAATGGACACTCTATGTCCAAATGCTTACACAAAATAAATGCTAGAACTAATATGTTACCTACAACTAACCAAAAAGGACCTAAGTCTATCTGGGTACCTAAGAGTAGGATAATCTATGTTGCAGACTTGCTTGACAATAGGAAGAAAACACTAATCATGGTACTTGGACAGTGGATGCTCACGACACAGGACAGGAGAAAAGTCTATGTTCCTAGACCTAAAGCCAAAGTCTGAAGGATCAGTTGCATTCGGTGGCAATCAAAAAGAAAAGATTGTAGGTATTGATAAAATTTGTAAGAATAATTCTCCCTCTATAAATAATGTGTTGTTGGTTGAAGGGATAAAACACAATCTGCTTAGCATAAGCCAATTGTGTTACAGCGGGTTTGTGGTTTCTTTCAACAAAGATAAATGTATAGTCAAATATGCTGATAGGTCCACTCTATTTACTGGTAAGAGGCAAAACAATGTATATAAAATTGACTTGGAGGACCTCTCTAATCAAAATGTATCATGTCTGATGTCTGTGACTGATAAACAATGGATTTGGCATAAGAGACTTGGTCATGCAAGCCTGAGATTAATCTCAAAGCTACAAAAGCATAACCTCGTAAGAGGATTACCAAAGCTTGCCTATAAATCTGATGTTCTCTGTGATGCCTGTCAAAAGGGGAAACAAGTTAAAAATTATTTTAATTCAAAGAATATTGTTTCTACATCCAGGCCTTTAGAATTGCTACATTTAGATTTGTTTGGTCCAACAAGGACTGCCTCCCTAAGTGGAAAGAAATATGGGCTTGTCATTATCGATGATTATTCTAAATGGACATGGGTGATGTTCCTAGCTCACAAAGACAAGTCTTTTGAAGTATTCTCAATATTCTGCAAAAGGATTCAAAATGAGAATGGTATATGTATCAACTCAATCCGAAGTGATCATAGAGGAAAGTTTGAGAATGTAAACTTCCAACTATTCTATGAAGAAAATGGTATTCTTCACAATTTTTCTGCCCCTAGAACACCTCAACAAAATGGGGTCATTGGGAGAAAGAATAAGTCTCTTCAAGAGATGGCAAGAACAATACTCAATGATAACTCTGTTTCTAAAAACTTTTGGGTTGAGGCTGTTAACACAGCATGCTATATTCAAAGTAGAGTATGAAGAAGACTCCATATGAATTGTGAAAAGGATGTAAACCCAACATATCATATTTTCATCCTTTTGGATGTGCCTGCTTTATGTTAAATACTAAAGACAATCTAGGTAAATTTGATACCAAAGTTGATAATGGTATTTTCTTAGGATACTCTGATATATCTAAAGCTTTCAGAATTTATCATAGTAGATCACTAACTATCGAAGAATCTATTCATGTTAAATTTGATGATAAGAAGCCTGATAAAGTATTATCAGAGCTGGACAAATCGCTTGCAGATCTTGATCTGAATGATCATTGTCCAACCAACAATGGGAAAGAAATCTCCGAAGAAGTCAAAACTGATGATCACAATCCTCAATCGTCAAATGATAGTCAGAAATCTTGGCAATTCAAAACTTACCATCCTGAAAATCAAATTCTAGGTCAACCTAGTGATAAAGTAAGAACAAGGTCAACCTTCAAAAATCAAGCTGATTCAACTTTCATCTCTGAGTTAGAACCTAAGATTGTGGACGAAGCTCTCATGGACGATGGATGGATCTTGGCTATGCAAGAGGAACTCAATTAGTTCGAGAGAAACAAAGTTTGGACTTTAGTTCAAGAACCGAATGATAAATCCATAATTGGAACAAAATGGATAATTAGAAATAAGATGGATGAACATGGAAAAGTTGTGAGAAACAAAGCAACGTTAGTAGCACAAGGTTATTCTCAAGAAGAAGGTATTGATTATACATAAACCTTTGCTCCTGTTGCTAGAATAGAAGCAATACGTATCTTGCTATCTTTGCTGCTCATTATGACATAACTTTATATCAAATGGATGTTAAAAGTGCTTTTCTAAATGGGTTAATTAACGAAGAATTCTATGTAATGCAACCCTATGGGTTTGAAGATCATTCTCATCCTAAGTATGTATATAAGCTTCAGAAAGCTTTATATCGACTCAAACAAGCTCCGAGAGCTTGGTATGAGAAACTCAGCTTTTTCCTCATGGAAAATGGTTTCTGTATGGGAAAGGTAGACACCACTCTGTTTAAGAAAACAAATAAAGATAATTTCATAATAATCCAAATCTATGTTGATGATATTCTTTTTGAATCTACTAATGATTCTCTTCGCAAAGAATTTTCTGAACTTATGACAAAAGAATTCGAAATGAGCACGATGGGAGAGCTCAAATTCTTTTTGGGTGTGCAAGTAAGACAAACCTCCAAGGGTGTGTACATTCATCAGACTAAGTACACTAGAGATCTCCTGAAGAAATTTCAAATGGACGATAGCAAGCCAATGAGTACACCTATTCATCCAACGTCCATTCTGACCAAAGACAACAAAGACAAAAAGGTAAACCAAAAGGTTTACAGAGGTATGATTGGATCTCTCTTATATCTTACTGCGTCCAGACCAGATATAATGTTTAATGCATGTCTTTGTGCACGTTTTCAAGCTGATCCATGTAAAAATCATTAACTGCTGTCAAAAGAATATTTAGATATCTAAAAGGTACTTCTAATCGAGGTTTATTTTATGAGAAAACAAATGAGTACAGATTAATGGGTTATTGTGATGCTGACTATACTGGAGATAGAATTGAACGAAAAAGTACAAGTGGTGGCTATCACTATCTTGGAACTAATCTCATCTCATGGTCAAGCAAAAGACAAAATACCATTGCCTTATCAACTGCTGAAGCTGAATATATCTCTGCCGCTAGTTGTTGTTCACAAATCTTATGGATTAAAAACCAACTGGAAGGCTACAACATTCATGAAAGTAAGATTCCTATTTATTGTGATAATACTGCTGCAATTAATTTTTCAAAAAATCCTATATTGCATTCTAGGGCTAAACATATAGAAATCAAACATCATTTTATCATGGATTACATTCAAAAAGGTGTGTTTGATGTAAAGTTTGTTGATACTTATCATCAGTGGATAGATATCTTTACAAAATCTCCTGCAGAGGATCAGTTTTCTTTCATAAGGAAACAGCTCAACATGCTCTATGTAGAATGACCTTACGTCCAATAAACGCTTGTGTCAAAGACAAGCTTGCGTCCATTTTGTCTGCGTCCATTTACTGAACCTCGCTAATCACAAGTTTACGTCATTATTTTGTGTTATTTATCAGTTACAATAAATGGAGAATACTTTGAAAAACTTGAGTGATTTAATTATTTTCTTTTTAATATCTCTCTGTCATCCACATATTCCTATACTGAGTCTGCACCCCCTTGTCACATCAAACGTAATGCGTCTGGTACTTCCCTCTTATATAGCCACACTAGGTAACTACTAGTCATCATGGTTCTTTAACCGTAGTTACTTTCTCTGACATTTTAGTTACTTTACTCCTCCCTTTTTAAACCCCAACCGGTGAGCTAAATCCACACCAAACGTCTTCATCTTTGAAATTCCTCTCCTTTACTCACCCTCATCTGTTCATCTTCCTCTACATTCTCTTCTGAAATATGGGAAGAAATATTCGTTCAGCTGGAGAAGGAAGCAGCGTTCCTCAAGAGAATATATCACCGTTAGGTCATCCAACTTGTGATGTTCCAGACAACTGCAAAATCAAAGTTGAACATCAGATTGACTTGAATCTAATGGCCAGACTAGGAGCAGATGCAACACCCTTTCCCGAGTGTCACATTCCCGAACGTTTATAAGGCCGAAAATATTTATTAATGCAGAAAATACGATTTTTCTTTTTCTTTTCTTTTCATGAAGATGTAATGGGATTAATAAAGGTAATAAATAATACTAATAAGTGAACTTAGGTTCACCATGCATTACTAGGACATACTGTATTATAAATACAGAAATAGAAAACGAAAAACAGAAACATCAACATTACTGTATACAGACATAAGGAATAAAATAAGTACTAGGAGTCGTAGCTCCCAAAAGATACTACAAAAACTGACATAGTTTGGCCAACAACAAAACTAAAACAGCAAAAGAGTCCACCTCCGAACTCAAAAGGACTGCTGAACCGAACCATCGTCGCGTCCATCTGTTCAAGCAGCAACAGCAAGTAGCAGCAGAAAACATACAGATATGGGTGAGATTCCCGTTCATCAACACAACAAAACAGCAGTAGTAAAAACGGGACGACTCACCAGGTAACAACGTACCCAATATGCTTACAAAGGTTCTCAATATAAATCATGTTAAGCAGTCAACAACATAATATCATGCTAAACATTTAACAGCATAATATAAGGCATTCTTAAACAATACAGCGATGTATAACGGTAAATGTAAACATCAATAGTCATGCAATGCAATGCAATGTATATGACTCAATGTCAATGTCACTGGTTACTACTCTGACCCCTACTCCATGGAGCTAACAAAACATTTGGAGAGAGTGAATGGGAGGACATGTTCCGGTTTCTGCCAGCCATGAGCAAGATGCTACAACATTCGTAACGTGCACGTATCTGGCTTTACGGTAACACTCTCGACCAAACATGAAAAGTAGGGCATCTAGTAGAGGATATCAGTTTATTGCACGGATTCGCCACGACACAGAAGAATCACCAACTGGTCACATGTCAGCCCTTCCAACCCTGATACCTCCAAAAAGACCATTGAAGATCGTCACCGTAAGATTCGCACCCGCATCAAGGTGTAAGCTCAACTCCTAGGCTCAAGGCCTTACAACTATGCACATGAAATGCCAATGCTTACACAAAGCAGATGCGATAAAGCAGTGTCTATCCATTGGATAAAACTCAAGGTTCACTAAGGTTCTCTTCCTTAGAAACTACACACGTCTTTGTTTTATAAAACATTTATCCATCGGATAAAACATTTATCCATCGGATAAATCATTTATCCATCGATAAATATCTCGTGAGTCCTTTGGAATGATCCAGACTGCTTTCAGAATCGCCGACTGTCCCCACAAACCAACACAAGTCTTTTCAGCGTGTTTTGTCCTCACTTACACGCTTTCTAGGAAACTTCCCAGAAGGTCACCCATCCCATAATTACTCTAAGTCAAGCACGCTTAACTATAAAGTACTTATGTTCTAAGCTCCCGAAAAGAAGATAAATCTTGTTGGTATGGGTAGTACCAACCAATTCTTATATGCCTTCCCTCAACTATATAGTCCCATACCTGCATAGCCTCAGGATTCCTTCCACTGTACAGTCCCATACCTGCACAGTCTCAGGATCTCTCTCATTCCAGTTATCACAAGACGAAACAATTGAACGATTAACCTAGATCCGAATCGTCGGTCCGTTATCGAACTACTGTTTCGAAAACCATAACGTTTCGTGTTTGTGTTTACGTCTTATGAATTATGTCTCAAGTCCTTAGCATTATGAATAAGGATTGAGAATCCTCTTAGACGAGTCTTTAAGCCATTCTAAGATATTAATCCTTGATTTTCAAATAAGTGTTGATTCACTTAAGTCTTATGAAGTCATTGATGTACTAAGTCATCAATGGTATAGTACATGATCTTGTTCCATCACATACCATACTTAATTAACTCTTGTCTTCAACTCTAAGTTAATTACTTAACTTAGGTTTTTCACGCGTAAAACTTTACGATTGAGTTAGAAAACTCCTTTTGTAAACCAAACAACTTTTACAATTAAAAACTCATTTCATTTGAAACAACATTGAACTATTTACTGCATTTCTAGCATTTTCTAAAACATGAAATTCGCTTAGAGGAATTCCATTCGCTTAGCGAAAATGAGGCAGTAATGCTTCCTTTGGAACTTCTCTGCATCGCTCGGCGAAACATAATTCGCGTAGCGAAGTTTGTTATATTCGCTTAGCGAATACGGATTCGCTTAGCGAGATTGGAGGCGGTTACACCTCTTTTGAAACTCCTCTGGATCGCTCGGTGAAACATCATTCGCGTAGGGAAATTCTCTGGATTCGCTTAGCGAGAGTACATTCGCTTAGCTAAAATTAAAGCAGTGATACCTAATTTGAAATTCCTTTCTCGCGGGGCGAACAGAAGTTTCGCGTCGCAAGGCTGAGAGCTGTATTTGCTCCTTATACAAATCCTCTGTATCGCGAGGCGAATATTGTCTCGCGTCGCGAGGCAGAGAGCTGTAATTCTTCACTGCTTAGGCGATTCGCGGGGCTAGAACAACTTCGCTGCGCGAGGCCGAGAAGCTGCATCTTTGCTGCTCGGGCTAGCCCACTGTCTCGCGAGGCGAGGCAAGGTTAGCCGGGCGAATGCCTTGTTTTCCCTCTGTCTCGCGAGACGAAACAGGGTTCGCTGGGCGAGTGCCCTGTTTTCACTTTTCCTTAACTTCTTCATTAATTCTCTTATTGAAACACTTAGTTTGAATAACAAACCTATGGATAAAGAAAAGACATTTTCCACTTTGGTGACACACTTAAAAGGTTAAAACTTCATTTGATCTTTGGATCAAAATCACTTTTGTTTCTCTTGAAAACATAGGTTATGAAATCATGTTTTGTTACATCAAAACCTTGCTAGATCAAGAACAACACATGTTCTTATATTTTCCTCTTACTAAGGCCACAAGCCTACTCCAATGAAAAATGGAGACTTTGCTTCACCAACTAAGCAAATATAGCTCAAAAGCTCACACCAATTATGACAAACCACAATTACACCTTATTACATCATAACCAAAACATACAAGTCCATCACACATCATGGTCTCATAATCAAGCATAAAAGTCCATACTTGATCTAGTGATCAAAGTAGATTTTTCAACATACATGAAAATGATTTTCATTCAATCATCTCATCATCAACATATGCTAAAACACACTACAACATACTAAAGCATAAACTCGTCATGACTATCTTGCTCTTCAAGAGAACTTAACAAAACTTAACAATTAAAAGTGAACCCAAACTAAAGGGTTTCACCCACACATAAACTTAAACAACCATCTTCACTACCACTATCTTGGTGTGATGTGATTCACCCCCCATACCTGTTGAAGAGCAGATTCCCAGATCAAAGTCGGTTCATCGGTTTGTGAACCTCCTGATAGTTGTCACCAACTACAAACAACCAAACAATCAAACATTAAACAAAAATCAAACCAAATTCAACAATTCTACCTAAGGGCTTCGGCCACCCTAATGAGAATAAAGCTAGGAATTGATCTTGGTTTTCCATTTCATGGATTCAAAGGCATAGGAAAGCTAAGAATGAAATCAAGTGTTAGAAATCAAAAATTGATGAAAAACACTATTCATCATCACCTTGTAGGGTTCGCCCATATTGTGCTTTTTGAGCTATGATGAGAGCTGAATCATAAGGTCTTGGTTTCAGGTAAAGAATGATGAGGTGAGTTCAAAGAAAATGGTCTTACCTCACAAGGATTTTTCTACAATTTCCTATGGATTTTCAAAGTTTTGGATCTAAGAAATTCTTTTCATGAAAATGGATCTTGATCTTGAAATAGAAAGAGATTCAAGAAGCTAAGAGATCATAGAAGTGATCTTACCTTAAAATGAAGGAAGATTGCTCAAGGAATCAAGTGATTCTAACAAGAAACCAAGCTTTTCTCAAGAACAACAATGGAGCTTCTCAAGGTTGAAGATGGAGTGTGTTTTGGGAGGGCTGTGTGCGTGAATGAGGGGCTGGATGGGGCTGAGTTCAGCCTTCAAACAAGTCACTTAAGGGCAAAATGGTCATTTGCCAAAAGGGTAAAATGGTAAAAGTGCAAAAGACTAAGGTTAGGGGCATTTTGGTCATTTCGGGTCTAGATTTTCCCAATCGTCATGACGACTCTGGCATACTCTCCCAAGTGTCCTGGGATGATGTGGTATCGAGCTTATCCGTTGTCGGGTCTCGTTGAATCCCTTACGACTCTAAACGCCTCCTGGTTCGATTATACGACCGAATATAATATATTATTATTATTTTTCGGACGTCAGGACGGATTTTAATGAAGATGTAGAGAATAAAATCCCGAGACTTACTGTCTCGTTCACGAGTCCAAATTAGGTCTCGATAGTAGAAAAAGGCTACTATCCGTGAAAAACGCAGACCTGGCTCCGTTTGAGCTTTTGCCCGAAACTTAACCATAGCTTCTTATGGTTGTGTAGAACATTCCTATCTTCTCGGAATATTTTATTTCACTCTCTAAACCCTCCAATAAAATACAAACGTTAAAATACTGGAGAATTCGAAAACGTGAAAATTGGGGCGTTACAGCAGATGTCAGAATCTATGTCATTGGAGCTGGATGGGATCACTTCTTCATAAACTATCCAAAAGTTTATCCAAGACTTCTTACTGAATTTTGGAGGACCGCTCACCTGGTAAAGGAAGGTCACATTTCTAGGTATGTTTTGGGGACACAAAAAGTCGACGTCTCCAAAGTGAGCATAGCGTCTGCTATTGGATGTATGTCTCTTGGAGCTACCTATTCCAAATCGTCGTAGAACAAGTTTGGGGGAAAAGACAATGTCTTCAACTTCCTCAGAAATCCTGAAGCTCAGCCCAATGCTCTCTTCGTGCCGCCCTTATGAAAGACGAAGCAAGGATTCTAAATCAAATCTTGAACAAGGTTCTTCTTCATAAAGTTGGGTCTAAGGACTCTGTTTCTGATGTGCATTTTTTTCTTCTGACTCATCTTCTTTATGGTATGAAGATCAATCTTCCATCCCTTCTCTTTGATCGGTTCAAAGAAAATTGCATTGATGTTGCCTCTGTTAAGACCACCACTTATGCAATTCCTCTTTCCCGAATATTCGAGAATCAAGGGATTTATAGAATGCTAAACAAAGTTCATCCAAGCATAAGGATCTCCTACCAAACCATCTTATGCAATTCCTCTTTCCCGAATATTCGAGAATCAAGGGATTTATAGAATGCTAAACAAAGTTCATCCAAGCATAAGGATCTCCTACCAAACCATCTATTGCCCACTATTTGGAAAAGCAAACCTTTCAAAAATGCAACTCAAATCTGTCTTGGCCTTTGAACAAGCTCAGTCCACCATTGCACAAACTCAACACATGGAAGATCTTCAAAGTAGACAAAGAAGGAAGAATTAGACTCTAAGTGTTGCAAATCAACCTCCAGTATCCTCTGATTCGTTTACTGTGGAAAGATTGTTTGAACAATCTCAGGCTAAGACTCACAATGTATTTAAAGAATTTGAGGAAAAGCCAAATCTAGAGTTTGCTTCGATGATTGAAGGTATTGCTTACACCATTCATGGAGAAACCTTCATCAAACTAAATGGTGTAGTTGTTCCCTTTATCAAAGAAATTCATGGACCTTTGCTTAAAGCTAATTTTGGCTTAACAGCAGCTGGTTAAGAAGCTGGAACTTCTAAGCCCAGATACAGAAAGAGGAAGCTTCTAGTGGAAGAAGACGATGAAGAAGATGCTGAGGATGATATTCCTATTGCCTTTCTTCTTGCCAAGAAAACCAAGGTATCACCATCCCTCTCAAACTTGCCCAACCTTTCTATTTCTTCTATACCCTCCACCCCAACTGAAGCACCATCTTCTACTCCAACCACAAATCCTAACCTGTCTGCGTCTGTTCCTCCTCCACCCAAAAATATGAGAATTAAAACTATAGGCAAACGGCCACCCAGACCTAAAATCATCATCCAAGACTTCTCCACCTTCACTCCCTCTCAGCAACAACCTGGTTCCCAGCCCCTATCTTCACGCCTCTCACCCGTCAATCTATCCTCAAATGAACCTAAAGGATCTCAAGATGACCTACCCTCTGTCCCTCTGTCACTGGTCTCGGAATCATCTCCTCCTCCTCACGTTCTTCTGCTACCATGGTACTATCATGAAGAAGCTACATCTTCAGAGATTCCATTGGGTAGATTTCTTGATGCAATTCTTGAACCCGAGACCCAAGCAAACGTCTGTTGTTCTGAGTCTACTGGTCCTCAAGAAGATGCAAGATGTGAAGATTTTGATGTTCCTGAATCACAAGCAGAAGTAAGCTCTATATGGCAACAGTGTGGAACTACATCTTGATGATGACACCTTGTCCGGCAACACTGTGGAACTACATCTTGATGATGAAGATAACGATGTCAACACCTTTGCTGCTGAAGAAGCCCGCCCTGCTCAAGCTTCGACTCCCTCTCTACCTCCTGGTCTTTCTCGTGAAATAGCTGACTTATTGGTAGAACGGGTTTCTGCAAGGGTAACTCAAGAGTTGAATCTCAAAATGGATCAACTGTTTTCTTATCTTCGTCGCATCTTTCCTGACATTCCCCCTCCATCTCCTTGAAATCTTTTCCTTTCCTTTGCTGACTATGATGTGAATACTCCCTTCATTCCTTTTGTCTGATGACAAACAGGGGGAGAATAATATGGAATTGTGTAAAAGATATTTTGGAATAGAAAGATTGGAAATATGTTCGTATATGTCATGTCTTTATGCTTTCATATCATTTTATATTTTGAATTATGTCTTCAATTTGTAAATGCATAATCTCAGGGGGAGCTTTTATTCCTAAGGACATAAGGAATACTGTTTCAAAAATACTTTATAATAATGTTCGTCATCATAAAAAAAAGGAGATTGTTAGAACCAAAACAGTAATGGCTAATGACCCCTAAAAGTTTTAATGATTAACAAAATTATTATACGTTTATGAATATAGTTAAGTACATATTATACTAATCCAAAAGGTCAAAAAGGTATTTTATATGTTTCTGACTTCAGACGGACTCTCAAAAGGAACATTGTTTCTCAACGTCCAAAGTTAAATATAGCTCATAAAGGACAAAAAGCTCAAAGCCATATCTGCGTCCAAAGAAACATTGTGGTTCGTCCAAAAGAATTTTTGGACTGTAGTGGTAAAAGTCTTACGTATAGTTATCATATAGTATTGTGTGCGTCCAAACTTTCTATACAATTTGTGCGTCCAACTTTCTACACAAAGTGTGCGTCCAACTTTCTATATACTTGTGCGTCCACTAACCTTATTTTGCAGATGACGTGGCTCTTTTTCAAAAGTTTTGATTGGTTTTAAAAAGAAAATATCTTTTCAGATAAGACAAAAGAAGGTACAAACGTCGTACACTGTGAACCACGTAGAGCAAAGAATCACGTAGAGCAAAACGCTTGTTGGCCAAAAAGGCAAATCAGTTTGCAACAATTCAAGCTGCGATTATACCAAAAGCAACCTTGGCTCCTCATTTTGGAGGGACAAATATTGAACGGAGAACAACTAGCAAATGGACTTGTGCCTAACGGATATTTCTCTGTGTCTAAACGGAAAATTTTCCTACCTTTTGAATTTGGAAGGTCAGATAAAGCTATAAGAAGACCCTCTTTTGAAGAAACAAATATACAAGAGCAAGAAAACATTCAAGAGAGAATTTATTGTGCAACAAAAAGCTTCAAAGCATTCACTCTCTAGAAATTGATCTGTAAATCTTATTATTATTTCATTATAAAGTTATAAACAGATTGTTAAGAGTTGTATCGTGTAATACTTTCACTCTTAGTGAATTTGTAAAAAGCTCAAAAAACCTCACCCAAGTCTTAGGATTTGTTGAGCCTGGAGAGGCTTGTCTGTAAAAGAATACTTGTAGCCTGAAGAGGTGTAAAATACTTGGAGTTGTAGTTGTGGAGTGACTAGAAAACAACTTGTGAAAAAGTGCTAAGTGATTTAGTGGAAAAACCTTCTCAAGGAAGGGACTGGACGTAGCTCTTTGATTTGAAAGAGTGAACCAGGGTATATCTCTGTGTGAATCTCTCTATCCTTATCTTGTTAAGTTTATTTATTTACTAAGTTGGGGGATGAAAACAAAGTCTCTTAAACGTTGGCTATCGTTTTGTTTTGTTCTTCCATCTTGCTTGTCTAAAATGCATTTCAGAAAATGCTTTCAAAAATCGGTTAAGAAACACAATTCAACCCCCCTTCTTGTGTTTCCCTGTTTCACTTTCAAAAGGTTGGGGGATTTTGTTCTTACATGGGTCGAGAAAGTCTTTGGCCCTCATAGGTAACTCTCTTTCCCCGTTAGACAAAGAACTATCTTTGGGCTCGATCTCATTAAATCAGAAGACTACTTAGCCAGAAACATAACAGACGAGACATTTGAGATCTTATCCGGTCATTATAAAGGAGGTGAGAATCATGGTTCTCGACATTAATGATCTTAAAGGAACTGTTACAAAGAAGTCCTATATAGAGAAGACTCGTGGCAGAGGAGAAGACATACAATGTACAAGTCTCGAGAACTATCTAAACCTACTCGAGACATTCAATTCTTGTACGAACAACTTTTAAGATATTTGTTGTAAAAGTCAAATATTTTCAATAATTCATTAATAAATAATTAATTGGTAATATAAAAGACCTTTGCACTTGTATATGCATCATAATTCAATCCATTTTTAATTTAAGTCAAAATAACGACTAAGAGAATGACATCAAAACTAGTGGGGCGTTTCCACAATTTCGGCAACCAGCTCACTTAAAAACACAGCGAAGCTGATACGTGAAAGTTCAAAATTTGAAAGTCGTTGTTTTCCTTGGAAATTGCGACGTATTTTTCCAATTAAATATTCCCAGACACTTTAATGTGCCAATAGGCAATAATCCAAAGCGACTTGCAATTTCTCGTGGAAAAGTCAATAATAAAACATCATGTTCAAGGAAAGATTCTTTTGTATATTTTATTTTGCAAAATCGTATAGATTAAGTCAGTAATTAATTGACATAGGAATATTTTAAATTTAAAATGAGTTTAATTGTTATACATTCTTAGTGTAAAATTCTTTTAGACAGACATCCAATCATCACCTGTTACATCGATAAAATTGTTTGATTTTATCCTAACTTTTAAAACTAAATCATATTATGATTGATGATTGATTGAAAATATAAAGAATTTTATACTGTTCGTACATAATAATTAAACTTTTAAAATAATAAGGTATCACAAATAATACTTCATAAAATATAAATTATTTATTGATGTAAATTATTTATAACAAGTTCAGTTGATTTGAGTGGCAAGAATCTCAATTTCCGTTAAATAATACCAATAGACGTTGAAAGTAATTTTTCCCCTTCAATAGATTTTCCTAAGGTCTAAAGTGCCCTCAGAAAACTGATGATATGAAGAAAAAAAAGTTCACAGATAATCTCTCTCTTTTAAGAGACTCACGGACCCCTCTTTGTACATTGATATATATCGTTATATAAGGGTGTGATAATTCTACTAGCCAGGCAGGAACTTCTCCCTTTAAATACAGAGACACATTAACGTTTTACAAAGCTCAGAGAGCCACCATATTTTTCATACCAACCCTCTTGCAATTGCAACATCTTTCTTCACTGCTATGGGAACTCAGGCACCAACTGATCACCACACTTATGACAACACCACCGTAAGTCTCTCTCTCTCTCTCTCTCTCTCTCTCCCCCCCTCCCTCCCTCCCTTTAGCAATTTTATCATTGTTTATCTGCATCTGTTTTTCAACCTCTGTTTCGGTTTCTGCTAAGGATAACTTAATTTCAATCTTATAAAATAAAGACTTTGTAGGGTTCTATTCATCCTCGCTTCCCTTCTACTTTGTTGTGGCGTCTTTCTTCTCTTTCCTTACCATTTCCTTGGCTGGGTATTGTCACACTTCATGTGAGATTCATGAACGGCCCAAACCCACTTTTCTTAGTTAGAATCTTTAAGACACGCGTGATATGGGTTAAACAGAAACTTACAGCAAAGAACCTTTCACTTTAATGTCAACGCAAGGCTACCAGTACTCCTAAATGCTCATTCACAATCTTGATAATTTTATTAAAAAAAAAATTTTAAAAAAATGATTGATTAACAAGGAGTAAGTAGTGTGGATTTTTTGTCAAAAAAAGCAGTGTGGATTAACAATTTGACAAAATCATCTTTTTAAAGGTGTATATCGGGTCATGTTTTGGTATATCTAAGCATACTACAGGTAGATGACCAAGAGAGGCGAACCATTGGCATGAGGGTATGCCTCCTGTCCGTTAGCCATGTTTGACCAAAAACTTCATTCTGATTTTTCAATAAAATTGGTTCCTAACAAGTAAACCTATCATTTTTAGTCTATGAAAATATGAGATACTATCGATTTAATTCTTGAAAATAATTAAATTATGAAAAAGTCTCATAATATTAATTATGTTAGTCAAATTAATTCCTATCGTCACCGTAATTAGGGATCAATTTGACTAATAAAATTAATACAGAGAGACTAATTTGACTAACAAAATTAATATTTAGGGACTTTTTCATAATTTAATTATTTTTAGAAATCAAATTGATAGAGTCTATATTTTCAGGGATCAAAATGATGATTTATTCCTAATTCTTTTCGTCACCGATTGCGCCTATTATTCCGGTTCCATATGAGTACATACATAAATATCCAGTAGCAACCGCTATTGATGAACAAGAGTTATCATAGGGTAAAAAAAAAAAAAAAAACAAGAGTTATCTTATTTGTCTGAAAAAAAAAAGAGTTATATTATACAGAGTTATATTCGCTTCATTTTTTGTTTTATGACTTACAATTTTTCGTGCTCACGCTTGCCTTTGAATGAGTCAAAAAAAAAAAAGTCTCTTGCCTTAAACAAATTGTGTGGCTACACGTTTTCGTCATTAATATATATATTTTTAATAAATGTTTGACTAATTAATACTTTAATATTTAATATTTCTTATTTAAATGTGATGTACTGTCCATCAGTATAAAAGTGTTTTATACAATTAACTAATTATACATTATAACATTATTAAAAATATTTAATTTTTATAATGTCTAAAAATTTATAAATATGATGATGTATAATTAAATTAATATAGGGGTAAAAACCGTTTTTTTTAATGAATAGAGGTCAAAACCTTTATATAGGTAGATGCCACTATGATGACTCATCATACTATTCACTTTACTATAATAACAAATCTAATTTTTTTTTTTGGTAAACTATAACAAATCTAAATTTAATTTAACTATAAAAACAAATCTAAACTAATATAGGTAGATGTGTCATTATGATGACTCATCCTACTCACTTTACTTTTTTCATTTCAGAATCATTCTTCTGGATTTCTTTGTCAAATTTCAAGTTCTTCATACCCTATTCTATAATATATGTAATTATTTGAAGTACATATTTTGAAAACTATAAATCTCTTTGCACCTATTTTTAAACATTAATTAATACGTGAATAGAATAATTGTCAACCAGACGTGTATACAATTCAGTTCTGGTGATTTACATGTGGCCCTATCTATGTATTTGAATTTGCAACGCAAGAAAAAATGTTCACATGGCATAGTTGACAACTCTTGGGGTATTTTTCTATTTCTATGATCCACCGCCTTAATTCATCATTGTTGCTTTTACAGCCCCTTGTTGAGGAAGAATATCCTGCAGCCGCAACTACATTCATATCTTTAAGCTAGTACTAGTATCATTATTATATTTCTTAAAACTCCCAACGCATTAGATTAGAAAAAATATTTAAAACTGGATACATTGACTTATATGACGTATATTACAGCTAAAGAAACTACTTGAACCATAAGATGGGAATAGTAAAAAGGACTTAGAGAGGAGTGTCCCTAACATATTTTTTAATATTCTCTTTCAAACATATATTATATAGGTCTCATAAATTTATATGGATCCCACTTGAATTTTATAAAATCCATATAAATTTTAACCAATTAAAGAATATATATTAAAAAAAAATATTAAAAAATATATTATTAACATTTATTGGACTTAGATAATTTATTTAAATTTCAGTGTTATCTTTATAGAAAAAATGCCCGCATCAATTATTTCCACATATTCATTGGATCTCCACTCTTTGGATGGGTCTCTTCATATCAAAGTTCATAGAGTATCTCTCCATGAAAATATGAAATCTCCGTCTTGTCAAAAAACAAAATCTCTACTATAATTATAAAAAATAAATTTTGATAAAAATATTTGTGAAAAAATATTATGACTATTTTCTTTTCATGATAAATATTTTATCAAGAGTATCCTTTCATTAATTTTATCAAAGCTTTTTTTCAGAAAATAATATATAGTATTGTTATTGCGGATTTAATTTTGATAATTTGATGTTATGTGTAAGATTTTTGAGAGAATCTTAAGTGCACAATTTGTAATTCAGTATTGTGTCTTTCACATTTATTATTTTTGCTTTTTAAACCCTAATATATATTAAAAATTTAACCAGATATTGGATATGACTCCCATTTAATTTGACGGTGTAAAAGCATTGTTACACGAGTTGACTTAAAAATTTATTATACTTTTTTACAGCACATGTGACATGTCACGTAAAATATAGTTCAGTTTTTCATGTAATTATTGGTAAAAATAAAGTTAATTATATATCAATATGTAATTAGATAATTATATTTTACAGTTATTAAATAAGTCAATATTTATGCGTATTTTACATTTTCAATTAAAATTAAATTCTCATGTTATGTAAAATAAGTGCAGCCCAGTTAACCCAAATAGTAGAGCATGTTTGGTTTCGATTTTTCTAAACGCAAACGGAAAAAAACACGATTTTTCATGTAGATTTGATTTCCCAATACACTTTTATACAAAACAAGTATTTGTAGCTTTCATCCAATAAATTTTTAAACGGGATTTTGCAAGTTAAAAATCTAAAACAAACATAGCATATCTCTTTTTGGATTTTAACCCCTTTTAATCTGAGGTATCGTGTGTTTTTTAGAAACAACTGAGTAAATCAAAATTAAATCTTGACAAAATTTCGTCATCCTTAATTAAGTTAGAAGTTACAAAAGAATACAAGCATCCTAACAGCGATCATCAAAGTAATTCGATGCTCTAAAGTCAAAGATAAAGATTAGCGCTTTGCCGCTACCTCTTCAAAACTCCTTGCAAGTTATGTTTCTCTATGTTGTATCAATACAACTTTGAGTTAGAATATTATACTACTTTATTAATGTTAAATGTATCAGTTTATTCATGATGCAGTGTAAAATTTTCTATATTATAACAATTAATTGTTAATATATAGAAAATTTAGAGCAGTTGATTTTACATAAAATGAGGCAATGACAGGAAAGAATGAAGATTTAGAATTTATTTACAGGTGACTCTATAAAATTATAAATTATAAAGTTGATTGGTGAAAAAACAATAAATTGTAATTGCAAAAAAATCTCTAATTTCTTTTAATTTTGCCCTCTCTTCTTTCCTTTTGTCTCCATTATTGATATGTTATCTCTCTCTCTCTCTCACCGCTTCTCGATTCTTAGGGCGTGTTTGATTTTTCGTTGCAAAGTTTTCAAAGAGACATTTGCTCAAACAATACTTCTAGTAGTTTTTGTCCAAACGCTTGGTTGTTTCAACCAAACATACCTTCTTAACCACCATTTTAAGTAAACCACATAATATTATAAATTTTTTTAAAAAAGGAATGAAACAGAACTAAGCCAAAGGAAAAGCCTAACTTTTTTTTTGGTTGCGGAAACAAGCATTTAATTATGGTTGCGTGTTACAATTTAGGTTCAATTAATGTATCAGTCTTCTGAATTATCTGAGAATTTTCAAATAAAT
Source organism: Ammopiptanthus mongolicus (assembly GCA_039655645.1). Classification (NCBI taxonomy): domain Eukaryota; kingdom Viridiplantae; phylum Streptophyta; class Magnoliopsida; order Fabales; family Fabaceae; genus Ammopiptanthus; species Ammopiptanthus mongolicus. The sequence continues at coordinate 28,784,872 of CM077349.1, read as the reverse complement.
CCTTATACTTTAAAAGTTTATAATTTGGTCCCTGAATACATAAAAAATTTGTAAGTAGGTCTCTCATACATTTTTTCATTAGAGTTTCATTAAGATTACAAAAAGTACGAAAATTTATTTAAATTTTCTTAAAAAATATAGAATTTATTTGAATTTTTTCAAAATATTCACCAATGAATGACAAGTGAATGACCACTTACTGCACTTCCCTGAAGTTTGGGACCTGTGCATTTTCCTTAACACCCCATTAAATCTCTACAGCTATTTTGGGTGCCCCATCAAATCAAAAGAGTCCCTTCATTCATAAGAATATTACAAAATAAGCCTTTTTAGTCTCAATTTTTTTTATTAATTCATTTTGAATAATTTACTTTTTTTTTTTTTTTTTGCTATACTCATTTTATTTGTTGTTGTTGTTGGTTAAATAGATCGATGAAAGATCAGATAGGCAGAAGGCAATTGATGACTGGCTTCCAATTACTTCATCAAGGAATGCAAAATGGTGGTACTCAGCTTTCCACAATGTCACTGCCATGGTTGGAGCTGGTGTTCTCAGTCTTCCTTATGCCATGTCAGAGCTTGGATGGTATCTTTCAAACCCATGAAGCAATTTAGCTTGACCCATCTATACAAGAAAAAAAAAAGTGGATGTTAAATTATATTTTTGGTAGAAGAATGTTAGATCTTTAAACATGTTCTAATCCCATAAACAATCATTCAAAATTAGTTAATTACTGCATAAATTAGTTAAATTATATTTTTGGTAGAAGAATGTTAGATCTTTAAAACACATGTTCTATTCCCATGAACTTTTGTATACTAATTGTTAGTTGATTTGAGAATCACCAAGTGTTCTTATTCAGGGGTCCTGGTGTGACTGTACTAGTCCTGTCATGGATCATCACCCTGTACACGCTATGGCAAATGGTTGAGATGCATGAAATGGTTCCGGGAAAACGTTTTGACAGATACCATGAACTGGGTCAGTATGCCTTTGGTGAAAAGCTTGGTCTTTATATCGTGGTGCCTCAACAACTTGTGGTTGAAATTGGGGTAAACGTTGTATATATGGTCACCGGGGGAAAATCATTGCAGAAGTTCCATGATACAGTGTGTTCAAGCTGCAAAAAGATCAAATTGACCTTTTTCATTATGATTTTTGCCTCTGTTCACTTCGTATTGTCCCATCTCCCCAACTTGAACGCCATCTCTGGTGTGTCTTTGGCAGCAGCAGTAATGTCCTTGAGGTACAAGTTGTATTTTTAATATATATTCTTCTTTTATTATCTTTATCAAGGGTCAATCTTCTTAGACTTGCTGGTTGGAATGGGAACACACAAGGAAACATAGGTAGTGTTTGGTAGAGAACGTGACACAATATAATAGATAGGTTCTATTTTATGTTTGCAAGTAATCATGAGATTAAAAATTGAATATATTTTTTTTCACTAAAAGTGGTGGAATTAAAGAGAAAAGAACATAAGAGAACACCAAATGTTACCATAATGTCAACATGTTAACTTAGAATTTGACGATTCCATTGTCCTACAGTTACTCTACAATTGCCTGGGCAGCTTCTGTCCATAAGGGTGTTCAAGAAGATGTACAATATGGTTACAAACCTAAGACTGTAGCAGGAACAATCTTTGGCTTCTTTAGTGCCCTTGGCGATGTTGCTTTTGCCTATGCTGGACACAATGTGGTGCTGGAAATCCAAGCAACAATTCCATCTACACCAGAGAAGCCATCCAAGGGTCCTATGTGGAGAGGAGTGGTTGTTGCCTACATAGTTGTGGCTTTGTGCTACTTCCCAGTTGCTCTCATTGGTTACTGGATGTTTGGCAATGGTGTTAAAGACAACATCCTCATCTCTTTGGAGAATCCAAAATGGCTTATTGCAATGGCTAACATGTTTGTGGTCGTCCATGTTATTGGAAGCTATCAGGTGAACTTCAATTTCTCTGATTCTTTATACTAGTGCAAAATCTTTTAATTTTAAAATCATCCTTCTTTTTTGGTTCAACATTAAAGTCACCAATGTGACCAAATTTCCGTTGATGTAGATTTATGCAATGCCAGTGTTTGACATGATTGAAACTCTGCTGGTGAAGAAATTGAATTTCCCACCTAGCAGAATACTTCGTTTTGTTGTACGCAATGTGTACGTGGGTAAGTAATCTATCTGTTTTTTAGCCCACACTTCAAAATAGTCGTTATTCCGTATTGGAAACATGTTATGGACACTTTCAGATACTCTCAACTTTATATTAGAATTTTGACTTTTATTTTTTTTAATTTTTATACCATTATAGATAGAAATGCCATGATAATTTGATGTTAGCATTTTATTATATTTATATATAATGACCCATATTAACTTTTAAAATATTATATATCTCTTTTAAGTTAAGATATATGTTTTTATGTTAATCTTATATTGATTTTATATCTTGTATGATAAATATGTTGTGTCAACCAATATGGTGTTGGGAGAGTTGGTAACGTGACTCTCCCCCAAGGAAAATGACGTAAGTTTGATTCCTAGAGTCGCCTATTTGGGTGGCAGCCCAATCCCATGTATAAAAAATAGGACGTCCGTCGCTATCGAACCGGTAATTAGTTCCATAGCGGGTCCAAAGGGCCGAAGCTATGGGGACACCCCGGTGGACCCACTGGGAAGTCAAAGGCCCTAATTACGGTGGGTTCCGAATAAAAAAAAAAAAATGTTGTGTCATATAATTTTTAAAATTTATGGTATTCCCATGTCCATACTGTATACTGTGCATATTCTCTGTCTTATTAGTGCTTCCCTCGAATGGATTTCCTTTGGTCTGTGGATTGATATTTCATTTTCTTTGTTTTCAGCATTTACAATGTTCGTTGCTATTACCTTCCCATTTTTCGGTGGTCTCCTAGGATTTTTTGGAGGATTTGCTTTTGCTCCAACAACATACTTCGTAAGCCAAGAATACTAAAGTTTAATTATGAGTCTTTAGGGGTAAATGTTTTTCTCCTATTTGTTTATTTTCTTTCTTAAATTTTCAGCTCCCCTGCATCATGTGGCTTGCAATCTACAAACCTAGGAAATACGGCTTGTCTTGGTGGACTAATTGGGTATGTTTGATTTTTGTTTTTATTTCAGTTACTCTTTTTTAATTGGTGTCATTTTAAGCCAGGTTTAATCTGACTCCATTGATTACAGACCTGCATTGTGCTTGGCTTATGTTTAATGATTTTATCACCTATTGGAGGATTGAGGCAAATCATAATTGATGCTAAGACCTACCAGTTCTACTCTTAAACTCATTCCCCACTGAATCAATGATGGGAAGGCGTAGCGTGCAAATTGGTAAAATGAATGAATGCTGATTCTGATGAAGTTAATTGTGTGATAGAATCTGGTTTATTTGAAGTGGTCCAGTGATCTTTACTTCTGAAAGTGATGGCTGGAGGAGTATCCATAATTTGCCTGTTATTGTAAAGAAAATCATGGCCACAAATCAAATCAAAGAGAATTTTCTAGATTCCTTATTTATTTGACATTTTCCTCTTTATGAATGTCCTAGTACACTCGTCAGTGAGTTTCACAGATATTTACATCTTATTAGTTTTTTATATTGTTTTATATTTTTTATAATTATACATAATTATATGATAGACTACAAATTAAATCCGCGTTTTAAACTTTCTTTCCTACTAATATCAAATTATCAAGCTCTTACGAAGCATAGAGCGAATCATGATACTTTTTATTTTGTGCTTTCTAAATATATTCAAGAATTGGTGCCACGATGCATGCTTGTTGAAGATGATATAGTCATACCAACAAATAATTAGTTCGAGTGGTAAGGAATTAGGACACTTTAAGCAAGTGGTCAGATATTCGAATCATGACTCTTGAGTATGAAGAAAACCTGTTGGGAGGAAAGAACCCACCTTATTCGAATCGAATAAAAGTCATGTGTTCTCTCAAAGATCCTTCTTCATCATATTGTTAATATCCAACATGCAAAAGAAAGTTCTTAAAAGAATGGTTAAATTCCTATGAAGCTTGTAAGTTAAGCAAACTAAACAACCAAGAGGCCACTTGTTCTAACTCAGTTGAGCCATTTGATAATACAAAAAGGGTGTTGAGCAAACTATATGAATAAATAAACGTACAGAGATAAGCATAGTGCAACTGAAGATAGATAGCACCAGAAATGCAAAGGAACAATAACATATTCAGTTCAAAATTAAGAACATTGTGGAAGCAGATATTTTATAATTGCTCACCAGGGTCACGAAGCTCATCAGGATCAGCCAAGGAATGTCCTCTAAATCTATAGGTCTCACATTCCACTGAAGTTGGTCCTTCTCCTCTTCTAGCTCTTTCAATTGCCTCCTTTGCCACCTCTCTGACCTTCAAAACATCCATCCCATCCACATGAACCCCTGGCATTCCAAATGCTGGCCCTTTCTTCCATATCTGAGGATCTGAAGTTGCCCTGATATGTGACATCCCAGTAGCCCACAAATTGTTTTCCACCACAAACACATTTGGCAATTTCCACAAAGCTGCCATGTTTAGGCATTCAAAGAACTGCCCATTATTACAAGTCCCATCTCCAAAAAACGCCACTGTCACATTATCAGCACCTGCTCCTTTCAATACCTCTCTTCTGTACCTACATGTAAATGCAGCCCCAGTGGCCACTGGAATTCCTTCACCAATGAATGCAAACCCACCAAGCAGATTGTGCTCTTTTGAGAACATATGCATTGAACCTCCCTGACCTCTGCAGATTCCGGTGGCCTTCCCATAGAGTTCACTCATCACAGCGCGAGCCGGGACCCCCTTACTCAGTGCATGAACATGGTCCCTGTACGTGCTCACTACATAATCCTCTTTCTTCAGAAGCTTGATGAATCCGGTTGACACAGCTTCTTGTCCATTGTACAAATGAACAAAACCAAACATTTTGCCCCTATAATACATCTGGGCACACATGTCTTCAAAGGCCCTCCCTAATACCATGTCTTCATAGAGAACCAACCCTTCCTCTTTTGTAATAAGCTACACAATCAAATTCAGATAAAAACAATAGTATCAAAAAAAGTAACTCCCAAACAAAAATTGAAACTTAAAAATCACAACACTAACTGTTTTCAATAATCTGAAGCCAATTGGACACGTAACACAAAGACAAAACCCAAAAAGCTGAGTAGTTAGAGATGTAAAGACAATTTTGGGAAGCACATGACTTTTATTCAACTATAAGTAAGACGAAGTGTGTATGATGTAAGTTTAGTAGGAGATAGGCGTTGCAAACGGATGGATTGGATGGATTTTGATTCGGATTATAATGGATGGGTCAAAAATAATCCACCAATCCATTTCAATCCATTAAAAATGTATTAAAAAAATCCAATCCATCCATGACCCATTTAATAAAAATCCATCCAACCCATCTATTAATCATTTTTATATGGATAGATATCCGACCCATCCATTTTTATTTTAATATTTTTCACATACAGCTTACAGATTGGGTCGGCCGGTCGGCTGGCTGACTGGTAGGGGGTAGGCGGTCAGTTGGTCGTGCCCGTCTGAGGTTATGAGAATATTTTTTTTTAGAAAGACTTCTAACGTAATTGAATGGATTTTAGTGCTCTACTAACTATTGTTTGCATTTCTAATAACTTTAATTCTGCAAATTCTGTTATATAGCATTTGTTATAGAAGTAGCACCCAACTCTCAGGTTTTCAAGAAGATATTAAAATTAGAAAATTGTGCTACCAAAACTGATCTACCCTTATTTCAATGGGAAAAACTTTTCTACAATATTTTCTCTAAATAATGATTTAAAGGCATGTAGATCCCACGTGGGGGGAAAAACTTTGACTTCATTTTTTTAGTTTGTGAAAAATATTTTGGAATGAATAAAAAAAATCCACTATGTTATTTTTTCCTGATCCAACGGATTTACAAAAAACAATTGGACGAGTCATGAACTATCCATTAAAAAAGAGAATTCAATCCAATCCAACCCATTTGTTTTTTTTCTTATAAATGGATGGATTTTTTCATGGATGGGTCGGATGGATAATTGGTCCATGGATTATTTTGCCAGCCGTAGTAGGAGATGCGTCAATCTTAGCTTCACTACACCAGATTATGCCTTTGGAAGCGTACCTTCAATAGCGTTTTCTAGTGAAACGCTGTGTTTAATGAGGCAGAGAATGTGCAACAATGCTTCCTTCAGGAAGCGCTGTTAGAAGTATAAGAATAGACAGCGCTTCCTCAAGGAAGCGCTATCTTAGTGTGACCTTAGACAGCGCTTCCCTTGAGCGCTGTCTTAGTGTGACCTTAGACAGCGCTTCCCTTGAGCGCTATCTAAGGTATGGGAATAGACAGCGCTTCCTTGAGTAAGCGTTGTCTATTTTCCTTTCCCCTTTCATTATATTTTCATAACATATATACTTTCCTCCCCTCACGCGCTCACACAAAACACCCACTGTTCATTCCCTCCTCCACGACCTAAGTTCAGACACCACTCATCCTCCCCCAAACACTATTCTCAAACCTTAACCTCCGCAAGAACCACCTCTCATCAAGTGCATTGTTCGTGCAGCCTTCTCTTCACCCAATGCTAGAACCACCTGCTCTCTACCCCTGCAAGCCCTCCTCTTCACTACAAGCTCCCAGGTAACCCTCTCATTCCCTGCAACCCCCTCTTCACTGCAAACCCTCCTCTTCCCTGCAACCCCTTTCATTCCCTGTATACTGTAAAATTTGAGATTTATGCAATTCCATGTGGGCTAGCTATAAGTTTCTTTTTCATCATATACTTGTTCATGGATTGTTCAACACAGCCTTGTGGAAAATAGTTTGCTTTCTTCTTTGTATTTTGATGTTGACTAGCACGAGGTTCTTACTATTTCAGCATTTGAATTTTGAAAATAGTAATATTCCGTAAGGATGGAGATTATAAATTATAGCCATATAGATTATCTTATTAGGCTGTTGAATTCTTGTATTTTACATTTTCAGCTTATATTTTAATTAAAGATGAAATAGATGATGAGAATGAAGACAACACCCCTGCTCTGATTTAGTTTTGTTAGCAAATGACATTGGTTCTTCATTCCCTCAAACTTAGTTAGAAATCTCGTGTACAGAACAGAGGTGACATTGGTGAAAGTATGTTTAATATGATTTTATTATGTCACACACACACACACACGTATACATATAGAAATAGAAATAGAGGTAAGGGACCTTGGGACCAATAAACTCAACAGTAGTTAACACAGAAACTTGGATCCTTGAGTGCTGGCCTTGATTTATAAATATAGGACTTTGATACACAAAGAAACATTGATCTATGCATTGCTTCTTAGTTGATAGGTTAATGATCAATTATGAGTTCTGATATGTATGTGTGTGTGCTCATGTTTGCTTGATTTCAGTTTTAGTTTCATTGTTGGTGTTTGCTCGATTGGAGCAAACTTGTTGGTGTGCTCGGTTGCCTCCTCTCTCAAGTAGCTTACTTGACTAGCTCTTGGTACTTTCTTTAAAATTTGGTATTTGATTTCGGAAGAAATAAAGAAACTAATAATTTTGGATTCTCTCAGGCACCTCTATCAATCAACTCTCTGCTGTTCAAGCTGCTTGGCTTCACTCCAGTACTTGCTATTCCCCTGGCTTTTTTTAATCATTTAGTTGTAACATTAGACATGTTTATTTTAGCATTGGTATACACATGCATTAACCTTAGTTTTCTGTTCAAGAACGATTTGTATATTGTTTTTGGCACAATATACAAGTTGTTCTTGAATTGTCCAAAATGGACAATCTGAGATTATAACTTCGCATTCAATCCATATTATTGTATGTCTTAGTTCCTTCTTGATCTAAGAATGTCATTGGTTTGTATTTTCTCTTTGTTCTCTGGGTACATACCTAATTTGGGTCATAATACCACTTGAATTAAGTTGTGTGCTTGGAGAACTAAGGGGAAATACTGCCAAATTTTTCTTAGAACAAGAAGTAATTAAGACATACAATAATATAATGCGAAATTTACAATCTTGGATAGGATAGGAACCCCACCCTGTAGTATCAAGTAGACATATGCACCATGCATGCATGTAGTACTCATTGAATGTAGACGTCAATCTCTCTAAACTTGTGGTAGATCATGAAAATATGGATCGGAAGTGGATGTCTGCCAATCGTTTGTCGAAGGAATATAAGGACGGAGTTCAAGATTTTATTAGGTTTGCAGTTGGGCATGCATAAAACCCTAGTAGAATCGTATGTCCTTGTTTAAGTTGTTGTTATACAAGACGAGTTAGTGTAGCTAAGTTGGAAGGGCATTTAGTGTGCTATGGAATTGATCAAAGTTGTACCTGTTGGACAAAGCATGGTGAGAGGAGAGGTGAATCTAGTGATATGGGTAATAGTGGGAGATATGTGTCAGATGATACCGGTACAAATACATTTGAGGGCGACCTTTTTGAGGAGATGGCACACGCGGTTGAAGAAGATATCCGTGATTGTCCTCAGATGTTTGAGAAGTTGATAAGTGATGGTGAGAAACCGTTGTATGAGGGTTGTACTAACTTCATAAGATTGTCAGCGATGCTAAAGTTGTATAACTTGAAATCGGGCAATGGATGGACTGACAAGAGCTTTACGGACTTACTCACACTATTGAAAGGTATGTTGCCGGAGGATAATGTGCTTCCTAATCGGACATATGAGGCTAAACAAATGTTACGATCTATTGGCATGAGCTATGAGAGGATACACGCTTGTCCTAACGATTGCATTTTATTTCGGATGCAAAGTTAAAGACGTGTCCTAAGTGTAATGTCTCACGATATAAGAAGAAAGAATCGGCTCCAGATAAGGTCTTGTGGTATTTTCCCATAATTCCCAGATTTAAGCGCATGTACCGTAGTTCAGAAGATGCAAAAAACTTGACATGGCATGACGATGAAAGGATTAAAGATGGCAAGCTGCGTCACCCGGCAGATTCTCCTCAATGGAAAAGAATTGATCATGATTATCCTGATTTCGGGCAAGAACCAAGAAACCTACGACTTGCATTGTCTACTGACGGATTTTACCCGCATGGTGTTCAGAGCAGCTCTCACAGTACATGGCCTGTGATTTTGGTGATTTATAACCTACCTCCATGGCTATGCATGAAGCGCAAATATATGATGTTGTCTTTGTTAATTTCTGGGCCCAAACAGCCAGGAAATGATATCGACATATACTTGGCTCCTTTAATTGAAGACTTGAAGCAAATGTAGGAGACAGGTGTAGATGTGTATGATGGGTATAGAGAAGAAAGTTTGACCCTGAAGACTATGATCTTCGGCACAATTAATGATTTTCCGGCATACGATAATCTGTCAGGTTATAGTACCAAAGGTTAGTGTGCATGCCCTATATGTGAAAATAGTACAGATTGGATGTGGTTGGAACATGGTAAGAAGAATGTCTTCCTTGGGCATCGTAGATTTTTGCATTCAAGTCATCATTATAGATTTTGAAGAAAAGCATTCAATGGGAATACAGAAAAACGTAGAGCTCCTTTGCCGTTCACGGGTGCGCAACAGTTTGAAAAGTTAGAAGATTTGACTATTGAATTCGAGAAACCTTTTGCGGGAGAGCATGTTACACGAGGGTAGAAGAAATGTTCTATTTTCTTTGAGCTCCCGTATTGAAAGTCATTATACGTAAGACATTTCATTGCTGTGATGCATGTTGAAAAAAAAATATTTGATAATGTCATTGGTACCTTACTCAATGTGCCAGGGAAGACTAAAGATGGCATCATTGCAAGCCTGGACTTGGTTAGTATGGGATTGAGATGAGAATTGGGACCGGTAAAGAAGGGGAAACGTACATATTTACCTCCAGCCGCTCATACTCTATCTAGAAAAGAGAAAATTGTTGTGTAAGTTTCTTCATGGAGTTAAGGTTCCAGGAGGGTACTCTTCAAACATTAGGAACCTTGTATCAATGAAAGATCTCAAGTTAAAGGGTCTAAAGTCCCATGATTGCCATTTTATCATGGAGAATTTGCTACCCATCGGTATATGATCCATTTTGCCCAAGAAAGTGCGGGAGACCTTAACTAAACTTTGTTTCTTCTTCAAGGCAATTTGCAGTCGAGTGATTGACCCTAGAAAGTTGCCAGCATTGCAAAAAGAAATTGTTGTGACTCTGTGTGAGTTTGAGATGTATTTCCCACCTTCACTCTTTGACATAATGGTTCATCTAACCGTTCATCTGGTTAGAGAGACACAATTGTGTGAGCCAGCTTATATGAGATGGATGTACCCGTTTGAGCGTTACATGAAGATATTAAAAGGGTAAGTAAAAAATCGATCACGACTAGAGGATTGTATTGTTGTACGGTACATAGTCGAAGAAGCAGTTGAATTCTGTACCGAATACCTATCCAATATTGAATATTCTGTAAGGCTGCCAATGTCTCATCACAGAGGAAGAACCATAGGGCAAGGGATTACTGGAACTGAAATATTAACTATACCAAGGACAGAATGGGAGCAAGAACATTTATATATTCTTCACAATGCCGATGAGGTTGAGCCATTTGTTGTAAAACACAAGGACCTACTTAAGAGTTCTTATCCAAATAAGACTCAAACTTGGTTAACAAGGGAACACAATCATTGTTTTATAACGTGGCTTAAAGATCATATTTTTGTACAGTTGCCTGTAAATCCTACTTCAGTTTCGGAAAGATTAAGATGGTTAGCGAAGAGTCCAACTATGCATGTTTTCTCTTACACCGGTTATCTGATGAACAGATACACATTCTATACAAAAGAACAAGATGATCGGAGTACAATGCAAAATAGTGGGGTGACTCTTGTAGCTCAATCTATGCATTTCTCAAGTGCCAAAGACAGAAACCCCATATACGCAAATATGTCATACTTCAGGGTCATTGAACGCATATGGGAGTTGGGTTACACGATGTTTCAGGTGCCTGTGTTCCAATGTAAGTGGGTTGACAATAATAACGGTGTACAAATGGGTGTGCTGGGGTTCATGCGGGTGGATTTCAATAAAGTGGGGTATAAAGATGAACCTTTTATTTTAGCATCGCAAGCTCAACAAGTGTTCTATGTCACCGATCCAGCTGATACAAATTGGTCCATTGTTCTATTGTCTAACAAAATGATTCTTAATGAGATTAATGATCAAGCCCATGAAGATGCTGATGTTGAGGATGATCCTTTCTCCGAGACATCACAATCACTCGAGGCTAATCCAACTAGAGAGGATGATATGTATATTAGAAATTATCATGATGAGGGGCTTTGGGTCAATCCATTATTTCGTACCAAAAAAAGAGACGCAAATCTCAATCCAACGAGGAAAAGAAAAAGAATGACTTAAACATGTATGTAGTCATTGTGTTTTTTTTAATTTCTTGATCAATTAAATTCACATTCATCGATTTCTGTAAATAAACTTGTGTGATTGTGAATTGACGTGTTTACTTGTGTGTCTAATTTTGTTACAGGTAAATGGCATCTCCCAGTCATGATAGTGGGGCTGAGCCCAAGAAAAATACGAGGTGTCGTGGACCGACTTTTAAGAAGAATATCATCCGTCATAGGAGTAGAGGAGTGAGACTTGAGGTAATATATTACTAATTAAACTAGTTAATTGTTTGATTCTATAGTTTGTTATCTTAATTTATACATTTCATCAAATTTTTTAGGTTTCTTGGAATGTAAAGGGTCGGCCTATAGGTAAAAACAATAAACAGTTGGTTAATTACATTGGGGCCATAGTGCGGCAGATGGTCCCAATTACCAACGACAATTGGAAGTCAAGAGATTTGGACGATCTGAAAGATGACATCTGGCGTGATATACAGGTAAATTAATTAACATTAGTTAATTATGTAAACATATTTATATTGTGCCATTTTTTTATTGTCTTTGCAGGCCTGTTTTAATGTTGATGAGACCCGGCGAAACATGATACTTAAGGAAGCCGAAAAATTACACCCCAACTTCAGAAGTAAGTTGTCGACAAAGTGGTTGAGAGATGATGGTGGGAATGTCAGACAAGAGCCTCCACCCAAATATGCTGAGATTATACAACCGGAGGATTGGAGAGCCTTTGTAATAAAACGGACGGAAGATGAGGATTTTTTGGTATGTACTTACTTTTGTGTAAACTATGCATTACTACTTATTTAGGTCAGTGTGCATTAATACTTACTTCTGTGTCTATGTAGAAAATAAGCAGTGAAAATCGGGAGAGAGCGTCATCTCCTCCCTTCCCTTACCATAAAGGGAATGTAGGGTATGCTGGCATTGAGGAAAAAAAAGGTATGTACAATAAGTCATTTTATTTAACGCATTTTTTGGTTTATTTCTTAGCATTAATGGATTTCAATTTGTTTGTTCAAATGTACAGTTGCAGGAGGCAAGACGAGACCCAGAAACTGAAAGCATTGAACGTTATATTTTGTGGCCAAAAGCCCGTATGAATGAGCATGGTGTGATTGTAAATCCCAACTCTAGGCAAGTGACTGAAAGAATTGTAAGTAATTGGAGAGCCTTTGTAATAAAACGGACGGAATATGAGGATTTTTTGGTATGTACTTACTTTTGTGTAAACTATGCATTGCTATTTATTTAGGTCAGTGTGCATTAATACTTACTTCTGTATCTACGTAGAAAATAAGCAGTGAAAATCGGGAGAGAGCATCATCTCCTCCCTACCCTTACCATAAAGGGAATGTAGGGTATGCTGGCATTGAGGAAAAAAAGGTATGTACAATAAGTCATTTTATTTAACGCATTTTTTGGTTTATTTCTTAGCATTGATGGATTTCAATTTGTTTGTTCAAATGTACAGTTGCGGGAGGCAGGACGAGACCCAGAAACTGAAAGCATTGAATGGCATATTTTGTGGCCAGAACCCCGTCTGAATGGGCAGGGTGTGATTGTAAATCCCAACTCTAGGCAAGTGGCTGAAAGATTTGTAAGTATATGTTCTCATATTAACATTTACATTTGTAATCCTCTTTTGATATTTGTGAATAATGTGTAACATCTTTGTGAATAATATTTGTGTCTCAGGATACCATATCACAGTCTGTATCACAGGGGGAGATAACAGATTGCGTTGGTTGCTATGTCATCCTTGCCAGAGCCATACCCGCTAAAGAGTATCCTAGTTGCTATAGGGGCGTGGGATTTGGTCCCTCACAGAAAACTATTGTAGGAGCACAACAGCATGCCAAACAAGCAGATGTTGCTGAAGTGGCGGAGTTGAGGAGGGAAGTAACTGATCTAGTGCAACAAGTTCGACAGTTAAAAAGCTGCATACAGAACAAGACATCGGTGGAGGGGCATGAAGCATGAGCATGAGCCTGATTTACCCACCCCACGTAGTGTCAGAGATAGTTGCACTCGTGTGCCTCCCGAGGTAATAATTGTTACTTTGTTTTCTTTACGTGTACGTATTGCATTGACAGTTCACATATTAATATTTTGTTTATCACTGGTTTAGGGCAACAACCCGTGCAACCTATATTTGTCAAGCCCAACTCATCGCATTGTAGCTAGGGGGATGGTCTATAACGAACTGGGTGTGACACTGCATAACCGACCATTACCTCCTAGTCATGTGAAAGTTGCAGTTGAGTTTGGTGTTGAGGGTGATGCACCATTGCCTGTACCACTTGAGGAGGCAGATGTCGTGACAATGGAACAAGCAATAGGTACCTATGTGGCATGGCCAATCAGCCTTATAGGTGTATGTGACAAGGTATAGTCAATAAATATGATTCATTATCATATATATGTTTGTTAAATTAGGTGGTCACTAACTCATTAATGTATTGCAATGTTTTTTATATAGGCACCCCAAAAATCCAAATCCAAGGGCAAGGGCAAAGGGTCAGAGAACACAACTGGCATGAAAGTGACAAAATCTTGGCCTTCCCCTACTGTAGCTGGCAAGGAGCACACAAAGGGGTCAGTTACATCCCCAATAAAGAACGGGAACAAATCTCAGCCCTCTCGGGCTCTTGTAGCACATGGTACAGATTTCATAGTCTACCTTAGAGTCCATGTGCTAAAAATATTGGGGAATGATCAAGTTATGATTCATGGAGGAAGACATTCTGTGTTATGAGCACATATTAATGCTCGGTGGTGATATGGAAATCAAAGAAATCCTTAATCATGAATGGCTGGGATTCTCTATTATTAGTGTATATCTCAGGTAGTACATCAAACTTTATAGGTTATATCTCGTCTAAAATTTTGATGCTATTATTAATCTATTAATTTGTATACATGTTTTAATTTTAGATACTTGTATCATATGTTCCTAGTACCAGAACAAAAGACTCGAAGGTTCAGATTTCTATGCCCTTTACGAACAACTATGCAAGTAGGATCTGGGTATAAACAATATATAGCTAATCGCTTGTCATTAGCAAATCCAGATTATGAGACCTTGTTTTTGTCACGATGCAACGTAGGGTGAGTCATTAAATCATATTATATGACTTAGTTAGCGATATTGTTTTCTTTTGTGAAATGTGATGATTGCTAACTAATAAACCTTTTTGTAGGTAACATTGTGTATTGTTAGCGATCAATCCCAAAGAAGACATAGTGTACTATTTAGACCCCTTGCATACTGATTATAACATTCGCCAAAAAATGAAGGATATCTATAATCAGTAAGTATATATGCATTTATTTTTATCTTCATATATATAAATAGTGATCATGATTATGTAACTTAATGAAGTTGTTTGATTTTGAAATCAGGGCTTTGCTAATTCATCATGCCTGCAGTGGAGGAGCCAAGTCGAGATATTCCAAGTCATCCAAGACTAAATGGATATCTATAGAGGTATTTACAAAAAACTCTTATGCAATTATTTAGGTTAAAGATTAAATTGAAACTTTTAATTTATTATTTTTGGTTTTATAGTGCCTCCGCCAACCGAATAGCGACGATTGTGGCTACTATGTCCTGAAGTTTATCAAGGATATCGTCGTTCAAAACTAAACGCAAATCCCAACGACGGTATGTAATTTTAGTTCTAGTTTTATAATTAAATTACACTCAAGTTTTATCACTAATCGAATGTACTTTAATTCTAATTAACTTGATTTAATTTTCATTTCGCAGTACTTTCCTGAGTGTAAATGTGACAGATATTATGATGATCAACTTATTGAACTCAGGGAAGAGTGGTGTCGCTATGTTGTTACGAATTTTATCCAAAAATAAAGGTAGTACACATACTCTGATGTTATATGTTAGAGTAGTGCCTCTCTTATTAGGTTTGTGTGCATTGTGCAAGTGATTATGTGTGTATATGTAATTTGTTGATGTGTTGTAAATTTAAGTTGTGTGTATCTTGTGCACAGGGGTAGCAGCAAGCTTGGATATGTGAAGTGCACCTGCAGCTAGCTAGTATAGTGTATAGTACGTAGTGAAGCTATAGTATGTAGTGTTAAGTGTTGTTAGTGAAGCTATATAGTACATAGTGATATAAGTGTTGTTAGTGAACCTGTTAGTACTGTTAGTAGTGTAGTAGAAATTTTAAGAGCATACTTCTTTTTGTATATGCAATTAAGTTTGCAACCTTACTTTTGTATACTATGTTAGTAAGGTATAGAAATTATATTTAAATGGTTATTTTGGTATATATGTACTGGTTTTGATGAGAAATTGTAGCTGGTATGTGTGTTGGTTTTGCTGAGTGCAGGGGGATAATTGAGAAAGCATGTAAACTTCTAAAAAAAATAAGGGTATAGCTGTCTAAAATACACAAAACAAGGAAGCGCTATCTAAAAGATAATTAGACAACGCTTCCTCAAGGAAACGCTGTGTTTGTGGAGGGCATATAGACAGTGGTTCCTTAAGGAAGCGTTGTCTTAGTCACAACAACGACTGAGGAAACGCTGTCTAATTATCTTTTAGACAGCGCTTCAAAAACGCTGTCTTTGCCTTCCAACCTACCACAACAGTTACATGGACAGCGCTTGTAAGCGCTGTTGTAGGCAAAAAAATAAACGTCTAATCCTTTTTTTTTGTTGTAGTGCTTAGAGATGAAAATTGGAGACCATACCATATCAAAAATCACACGCTTTAAGTATCTCGAGTATATCATACAACACGATGGTGAAATAAAGAGAGATATAAATCATAATATTCAAGCGGATGGATAAAAATGAAGGAGTCCTTTGAGTGTCATTTGTGATAGAAAGATATTGCTCAAGCTTAAGGGAAAATTTTATAGCAAAATTATAAGACCTGCAATCACTATGTCAGATTCAATCCTAATAGAGCATATTTTTGGCATTTGATAGCGATATCTATCTCGACACTATTAAAGAGGGCAACCAACGATAGCGGTTTCGAAGCGCTTTCATAGATATACTTACAATAGCATGTTTCCAGGGGAAAAGTTGTTTAAATTTAGGACCTAAGATAATGCGTCGTCTGGAAAACTCTATCTAAGTTTAGGACCCTGAATCTACAATTATAGGACCAAGTCTGAGTCATTTTTGTAAATGTTTAATAGGATTTGGGTAAGGTTTAGTTAGGATTGTTACAATTTCTTAACAAATAGATTTTAGGGTCCTTTGAATTTGTTTTGAAGTAAATCTTCTTGAAATTGTTAGAATGATGCAAGAGAAGAAGAAAATGCAGCCAGAGCTCAGCGCCCAATATGAAGCTCAACGCTGCAAAGTCAGAGAAGCATTGAAAGTACAGAGCCTGACTTCAGAAGCCAAAGATCAACGCCCAAACTCCTATTTGCTACTGACTTGTTAGCGCTCAGCACTGGAAGCTGAAGCTGAGCACCCAAACTCCTGTTTTCTTCTGTCATGTCAAGGATCAACGCTAAAAGTTGAAGCTCAGCACACAAGTATCTTCAGGAAAGCACTCAACGCTTACCACTGGAAGTTTTGAGATGTGCGCTAACAGTAATTTTCTGACAGCTATAAATACGTATTCCATGCGCAGCTTTGGGATCTTTTTGTCATTTTTCGAAAAGTGACGTCCATCTCTCTCTCAAAATTGAAGATTCAAGCTCTGGGGGACAATTCTTGAAGATCTGATGCCTCTCCATTCATCTCTCATTGTTATTTTTTTCCCTTTTGCAGTTTTTTTATTATGAGTAGCTAAATCTCTCTTTATTGGGATTAAGTGTTAGCTAATTATGAACCTACATGTTTTTGACTTGACCTATTAATATAGTTTCTTTTTCTTTATGAATGATTATTTTTTATGCTTAATGCTTATTGTGGTTTGATCATCTGTGATTTGATTCTTGATTTGGTAGACAATTGGGAAATTGGTACGAAGTCTAGATCTGAATTCAACCACCTAGTAAATCTTGAATCAAGGAATGGATCTTAGTTTATTAGTAATCTTGAAATCCTTAATCTTAATGCAAATTCACTAGTTAATACACCTAAGAAATTAGGATTTAATTTGGGGGTTTATGCTTATCTCATCTAATGAATTAGAATTTGAGTAAATTAGATGATTGATTGTCATAATTGAAGTTAGAAACTGTGTTAATCGTCATGTCATTGCATTTGGGGAAGGATTAGTGAGTCTAATCCCAACATTTCATCTTCATTAAAGTAAAGCCCTTTTGTGCATTTAAGTGTTCGATAAAAATCCAAAAAGAACTTTAGGCTTTATTTTGTTGATTTTGAATCTTGTTGAGCTTTTGATCTCCCTATGATGCTAATTGTGCAGCTGAGTGCATCATGTATATCAGGAAATCTGTCAACAGAACAAAAATAAGAAAATGATTAATTCCAGAGACATTAACGAGTAACGAAAATAAGGAAATAAGAACGCAAACGATATATCAATAATGGTCGGCGTCAACAGGAAATAGGCCACAAAACACCATATAAGTGTGGCTTCTTCAATCTGTAATTCCAAGTAACAATTTAAAAAAGTGAACAAAGCATCTCAATCAAGCGGTTGTGTGCGCGGAGGGACGTCATAGCTTGACTGGAATGGCGAGAAGAAACTACCATGAAGGAGAGAGGGGAACACAGCGGCGCCATGGACAAGGGGGCGCGCGATGGCATAAGGGATGCCTGCGGCGGTGCTAGAACGAATTAGGGATTTAAAGAAGAATAAAAATTGAGAGTAAATCTTCATTTTGGTCCCTGAAATTATAAGGTTGTATCAATTTGGTTCCTGACAATTTTGAAATTGGAGAAACATTCTGAAATTGGCAAATATTTAATCAATCAAGTCCCTCCGTCAAAGACCAAATTGATACGAACATCGCATTTTTTGGGACCAAATTGGCACATGGACAAAATTGATATGACCTTATAATTTCAGGAACCAAATTGGGGATTTACTCAAAAATTGAGGAAGAAAAGGGAAAAGAGGTGTAAACCATCATTTTGGTCCCTAAAATTATGAGGCGCTGTCAGTTCAGTCCCGAGAAGCAATTAAATTATGAAAAGGTCCCTCTATTGGAACCAAAGTGGTTATGGTCCATTAATCCCTTGAGTTTTAATGTTAACAAAAGACTATTTTAAGAGAACAAAGATTAGTTGTGAACTAATGTTTTATCTGACGTGTGCAGGAAAATCTAAGTCCAAAAACAATATAAATCCAAAGACTTACAGCCCGTCCAATAAGTAATTCTCGCTGTGAATGGACTATATATTTGAGTCCAAAGACTCTTTCTATCTTTTGATTAGACGCCCTCTTTAGTAAAAGTCCAAAGACGTATGCTTTAAAATGTTTTAGAACGAACGTATATGTAAAATATTTGAATTAATTATTCAATGCGTAAATCCTTGTATCCTATGGACAAACATTCCTTGTAATCTTCGTACCATCAAAAATTGAAGCCAGTCTGTCCCTGACACAAAAGGATTTGACTATCTCCAACGGGAAAGACAAAAGGCAACTTTCGAGTATAAGGAAAAGATGTCAGTTCTATTTCAATCTATCAAACCTGATAGTCTACTTTACTGATCAAAAGCCTCAACAAGCTATCAGACTCAACGGACTAATGAATATAATGCTTAACTAGAACGGATTCTTTTCCAACCGTTGAAGACTAAAGTTGATCAAGACCAGAAGGCTATAATATCTCTTCTCATGAAGATGCAAACTAGCGATGCACAACTGAACTTGAGAGATATACAAGCATACAAAAAAACAAGTTATCAAGAGAAAATCTAAGCTTACAAGTTTATTCTGATCTTTAACTTTCATATCACTCTCTGCGAAGAGTTTTGCTTTAGAGTTTTAAGCTTAAGTTTCAAACTCTCACTCTTAATGAGTTAGTTGAACAACAAATCTTTTCAAAACCTTAGTTGGTTGAGCCTGAAGAGGCTTGTATGTAAAAGAATACTTAATGTAACTGAAGAGGTGTTGTGAAGCATTTTCAATCTCATTTCTTCTCAAGCTTCCTTAAGCTTTTTCAAGAAGGTTTGTGAAGCAAAGTTGCTCCTCTCATCCTTCTCTATCATCTAGAAGGTATAGATTTCATCCCTGTGCTCTCAATCTTTATTTTCCCCATTTATTTTCATGAATTTCAATTTCTAGATCTAAACTTCAAAAATCTCTAGAAAATTGTAGAAAAATCATTTTGAGACCAAACCAATTCCTATAAGCTAGTATCATCCCCTACTATCATAATCCAAGATCTTGTCATGGAATAAAATCTCTAGCCTATTTTTCTAGGGAAGGCCGAATGGGTGCATTGTGGGGGAAATGGGTTTTTGTTGTTCATTGTTCTTGATTCCACATGTTGCATCCCTTAATCATATAATTCAAGTGATTAGGACGCCAAATCAAACTCTCACCTATTTTTCATGGTGATAGCCGAAACCCTACCTTGTGAGTTTAAGGGGTTTTGGTTCAAATCTTTGATAATTGATCATTGATTATGCATTAAGTATGCTTAAGGATCATTGATCCAAGAGTTGGTAGAATTTCAATATCCCTAGCCTATTTAATTAATTAATGGCAGTAGCTAATCCTAGAGATTAGGTAATTTATGGTTTCATTATTTTAATTTGTGGTTGTGTTTTACTTTATAGAATCTGACAGGACTCGAACGCTCGATCGCGCACTCGATTGACTGCTGCGAAGCCACATTCGAAATCTCTCGGGAAAATCACAAAGGTGGGGGAAAGAACCACAATATCGTCGGGGAGACAAGCTTTAAATAATATATTGATATGCGTAGGGCGACCCAAACCCTACTAGAGGTCGTTTGACCGTTAGGTTGATTTTACCGTATATTGAGGATGTCTGCTCTGTTATTGGTAGTCAATGTGATATATGTGATATATGTTATGCTTACTATATGCTCTTGATTGATTAAACATGATTTAGCTGTAAGTTGATTTTAATGTTGTGTATATACTGTTGTGACTGCTGATGTCTGAGTAGAACTAGGTAGTGATTTCTGATAAATCGAGTGATGAATGTGTAGTGAGAAAGTCGAGGTTATATATATGTTGTAGTGCTCAACCGAGTGATATAGTTGATCTGTCGATGTTGTGATGTGAGTTGATACCTGGTTAAGCCGGATGAAAGTTGGTCGTGGTTGCATATAAGTCGTGGTTAAGGCACTACGTGTTAATCCTGAGATGAGTCAGTGAGATTCATGTTGCATAGTTGTTATTCATCACTGTGTTGACATACGGGCGATTTCGATCTTACCTGCGGGGAGATGGTCGTATCGATTATTTTGGTGTAGGGGAGATTTCGATCTTACCTGCGGGGAGGTGGTTGTACCCGTTAGTCGAATTGTAAACGGACATGGGCTTATCTCGACCTAGCCTGTGGGCGGGGGGATATGTCGTTACCGAAAGTTGAGTTGTTAACGAACGGGCGAATGCTCCGACCTAGCCTGCGGGCAAAGGAACATGTCGTTACCGTAAGTTGCGTTGTTGACTGACCAATATTCTGACCTAGCCTGCGGGAGGGGGAATATGTCATATCCATGAGACGATTTGGGCCTGCGGGCTTTAGACCGAACCCTACCTTTATGGGGGTGGCATAGTGATGATTGGGGCACCTTGATCCGTTAGGGATGTCGCGTCGTGATCGCGTCCATATAGTCGTTAGTTGCATGAGTGTGAGGGACAGTAGTTAATGGAAAAATTATTCGGAAGTCATTTGGTTGTAACTGTCGTGTTTGTGAGTGTGCTATCTATATAGATTATTTATATCTCTATTTTTCCCATGTATGGCATATTGTTGTTTCTTATCCCATATACTTTTCTATGTTGTATTTCCTTGTTCTCAACTGTACGAGCAGACCCTGATGATGAGTTTCCAGAGGAGATTGACGGAATACCTGTTGAGCCTGATGCCGGTGGGGGAGCCTCGGATCCCAATGCTGGGGGACCTTGAGCGCCAAGAGATGAAGTCGGAGTGCATTTTGTTCTGATGTTATGTTTTTAGTTTTTATTTATTTCGTACTCTTAAGTATTTTATATTTGGTATCAGTGTTGTAGGCTCTACTGATGGAGCCAATACTATTATGTGTACATACTTTTATTATGGTATCAGTATGTATTGTATATTTTAATATTTCCGCAAATTTTATACTACTACGCTATGCTATAACTCTAATAATTATAAGTGGGGTCACCAATGGGACCTCCTAGGAAGGGGTTGTCTCATTTTATGGTATCAGAGCAGTTCAATTCTAATATCGGACTGTGTGGTTTAGGAAGTATACTAGCATTGACGGTTATGTCCGCATTGGGTACTAACTGTGTTAGGAAAAGGGTAGTGTGTCCGATGCGTATGTTATCAAGAGTGATAACTATTCTGTTCGTAGGCCACATGATATATATCGGTTGATTTATATTGAATGTTGTTTTATTCTTGTTGTGAATAGCTGAGGATCTGGGGAATTTCGCTAAGCGAAATTAATCTCGCTAAGCGACATATTTTTCGCTAAATGAATTTGGCTTCGTTGAGCGATCCAGAGAAGGTCCAATCAATGTCTCACCGAGCGATCCAGAGAAGTTCCAATCACTGTCTCAATTTCGCTAAGCGATCCGGAGAGGTTTCAAATGGTGCATCGCTGTCTTAATTACGCCAAGCAAATGGATCCTTGCTAAGCGAAATGCACTCAGTTTCGCTAAGCGAATTGAGTGTCGCTGAGCGAAATTCACTCTATTTCACTAAGCGAATGGAGTCTCGCTAAGTGAAACCTTGTTTTTGCCTTTTCCTTGTTTCCTTCTTTTTCTGAAAAACTGAATAAGCCGCAAGCTTATCATATGTCTTATGGATCGAAGCATTGTAAGGCATATAATGCATGTGTGTGATAATACAGTGTGTATGTCTTAGAAATGTGAGCTGACAATTTCTTCTACGGGTAATTAAATGACTTGCGGACGAGGTAGAGACAGAAGATACTGGATTGAGTACTTTATGAAAGGGAAGCCGCCTCCGTTTAATGGTGACTTCAATCTGGAGGGACCAGAACTCTGGATACACGAGCTAGAGGAAATCTTTACGGCAA
The DNA here is from genome assembly GCA_039655645.1 of Ammopiptanthus mongolicus. Lineage (NCBI taxonomy): Eukaryota > Viridiplantae > Streptophyta > Magnoliopsida > Fabales > Fabaceae > Ammopiptanthus > Ammopiptanthus mongolicus. Next base: position 28,762,300 of record CM077349.1, on the reverse strand, counting down.
TGCACTGTCGCGAGGACAAGAAGGTGACCTATGCATCCTTCATGCTGATGGGAGGTGCAGGGCTATGGTGGAAAGACAAACAGAGAATGCTTGAAGCAGAACGAAGAGTGATTAGCCGAGGACTATTTCGGGAATGTTTTCTAGAGAAATATTTCCCCAGATCGATGAGGAGAGAAATAGAGTTCGCTATACCAGGAACTGGACCGATTTCGATAGCATCTTATCAAATGACTCAAGCGGAGTTAATAGAGCTGAAAAAGCAGTTGGACGATATGTTGGATAAGGAGTTTATAAGATCGAGTGCTTCACCGTGGAGAGTGCCGGTGCTGTTCGTCAAAAAGAAGGACGGAAGTTCAAGGTTGTGCGTGGATTATCGACAGCTGAACAAGGCAACAATTAAGAATAAGTATTCGTTGCCTAGGATTGACGATTTGATGGACCAGTTGAAAGAAGCGGTAATATTTTTGAAGATTGACTTAAGATCTGGTTATCACCAGATTCAAGTCAAGAGGGAGGATATATCGAAGACGGCGTTTAGGAGCCTGTATGGACACTACGAGTACCTGGTTATGCCTTTTGGCGTAACTAATGCTCCAGCAGTGTTCATGGATTACATGAACCGGATTTTCCGACCGTTATTAGATAAGTTTGTTGTCGTGTTTATCGATGACATTCTTATTTATTCCGTTGATCGGGAAGAACATCAGGAACATCTTAGGATTGTGTTTCAAGTGTTAAAAGACCGGCAACTTCATGTAAAGTTGTCCAAGTGTGAACTCTGGTTAGAAGAAGTACAATTCTTAGGTCATGTGATTAATCGTGATGGGATAGCTGTAGACCCAGCAAAGGTTGAAGCTGTAGTGCAGTGGGAAATCCCTAAGTCGGTGAGTGAAATAATTTTCTGGGCTTAGCTGGCTATTACCGAAGGTTCATCGAAGGATTCTCGAAGATCGTGTTGCCAATGACGCAATTAACAAGAAAGGGAATATCCTTTGATTGGACGGATGAATGTGAGAAGAGTTTTCAGGATCTAAAAAGGAGTTCTTACCATTGATTCAATTCACCGATAACAACAGTTTTCATTCAAGTATAGGTATGGCACCTTACGAAGCATTGTAAGGCAGGAAGTGTAGAACACCTTTGTGTTGGTATGAGAACGAAGAAAGTCAAGTGTTAGGACCGGATGTGGTGCAGCAAATGACGGAACAAATCAAGAGGATACGGGAAAAGATGAAAATCGCACAGGACAGGCAGAAGATTTACAGCGATAATAGAAGAAGACCGTTAGAATTCAAGGAAGGAGACCATGTTTTCCTGAGAGTGACTCCGAGAACTGAAATCGGCAGAGCAATAAAATCTAGAAAGCTTACTCCTTGGTTCATTGGACCTTTTCAAATTCTTCGCTGAATTGGTCTTGTGGCCTATCACATCGCTTTACCACCAAACTTATCCAACCTTCATGATGTCTTTCATGTCTCTCAGTTGAGAAAGTACTACCCTGATCCATCACACATCTTAGAACCAGAGTCAATACAATTAAGAGATAACCTTCAGTATGAAGCTCTACCTGTAAGGATCACGGATAGAAGGATAAAGGAACTTCGAGGTAAAAACATTCCATTGGTCAAGATCATATGGGATGAAGCTACCGGAGATGCTACCTGGGAACACGAAGAGGACATGCAACAGCAATATCCGAGCCTATTTTAAAAAGGTACGTCGAATTTCGGGACGAAATTCTTTTTAAGGGGGTAGTAATGTAACACCCCGATTTTCTTAATCTTTTTTTTTAACTAGTATTTAAGTAATTGTATTTTATTAGAGGGTCTAAAAAATTAAATAAATTATTCTGAGGCCATAGTCAGGCTCTACGCTATCGTAGGAAGCAATGGTTAAGTTTTGGGTTGAAAACTCAGACGGAGCCCGATCTGCGTTTTTCCTTGACAGTAGTGCTTCACTACTATCCAGACCTAATTTGGACCCTAAACGAGACAATTAGTCTTAGAATCACGTTTCCTATATTTTCGAAAAAGTTCGTCCTGACGTTCGAAAATGAAAATAATATTATTATATTCGGACAGAAAATCGATCGGGTAGACGATTCGAGTTGTCTTAGGGTTTTTCGAGAACCTTGAGCCAATGATTGTCATACCAGGGCTATGTTAAATCATTTGGGGACTCCTACAAATGTTGTGAAGATTTTCAAATTTATCGGGACGTGAATTGACCAAATTGCCCTTGGTTAGTTTTTACTAATTACCTACTATTACTTTTACCTTTCTTAAACCTTAAGTCACCTATTAATAAACTATTCTTCACCTTTTTCCTCCTCATTCACGTTGGCCAGCTGCTGCTGCTGCTTTTCTTCTTCTTTCTTCTTCTTCCTTCTTCTTCCTCCATTTTCAACTTCATTTTTCTCAAGCTTCCTCAAGCTTTTTCAAGAAGGTTTGTGAAGCAAAGTTGCTCCTCTCATCCTCCTCTATCACCTAGAAGGTATAAATTTCATCCTTGAGCTCTCAATCTTTATTTTCCCCATTTATTTTCATGAATTTCAATTTCTAGATCTAAACTTCAAAAATCTCTAGAAAATTGTAGAAAAATCATTTTGAGACCAAACCAATTCCTATGAGCTAGTATCATCCCCTACTATCATAATCCAGATATTGTAATGGAATAAAATCTCTAGCCTATTTTTCTAGGGAAGGCCGAATGGGTGCATTGTGGGGGAAATGGGGTTTTGTTGTTCATTGTCCTTGATTCCACATGTTTCATCCCTTAATCATGTAATTCAAGTGATTAGGACGCCAAATCAAACTCTCACCTATTTTTCATGGTGATGGCCGAAACCCTACCTTGTGAATTTAAGGGGTTTTGGTTCAAATCTTTGATAATTGATCATTGATTATGCATTAGGTATGCTTAAGGATCATTGATCCAAGAGTTGGTAGAATTTCAATATCCCTAGCCTATTTAATTAATTAATGGCAGTAGCTAATCCTAGAGATTAGGTAGTTTATGGTTTCATTATTTTAATTTGTGGTTGTGTTTTACTTTATAGATCTGAAGGGACTCGAACGCTCGATCGCGCACTCGATTGACTGCTGCGGAGCCACATTCGAAATCTCTCTGGAAAATCACAAAGGTGGGGGAAAGAACCACAATATCGTCGGGGAGACAAGCTTTAAATAATATATTGATATGCATAGGGCGACCCAAACCCTACTAGAGGTCGTTTGACCGTTAGGTTGATTTTATCGTATATTGAGGATGTCTGCTCTGTGATTGGTAGTCAGTGTGATATATGTTATGCTTACTATATGCTCTTGATTGATTAAACATGATTTATCTGTAAGTTGATTTTAATGTTGTGTATATACTGTTGTGACTGCTGATGTTTGAGTAGAACTAGGTAGTGATTTCTGATAAATCGAGTGATGAATGTGTAGTGAGAAAGTCGAGGTTATATATATGTTGTAGTGCTTAACCGAGTGATATAGTTGATCTGTCGATGTTGTGATGTGAGTTGATACCCGGTTAAGCCAGATGAAAGTTGGTCGTGGTTGCATATAAGTCATGGTTGAGGCACTAAGTGTCAATCCTGAGATGTGTCAGTGAGAGTCATGTTGCATAGTTGTTATTCATCACTATGTTGGCATACGGGCGATTTCGATCTTACCTGCGGGGAGGTGGTCATACCCGTTAGTCGAATGGTAGACGGACGGGCGCATATCTCAACCTAGCCTGCGGGCGGGGGGATATGTCGTTACCGAAAATTGAGTTGTTAACGAACGGGCGAATGCTCCGACCTAGCCTGCGGGCAGGGGAACATGTCGTTACCGTAAGTTGCGTTGTTGATGGGCGAATATTCCGACCTGGCCTGTGGGTGGGGGAATATGTCGTATCCATGAGACGATTTGGGCCTGCAGGCTTTAGACCGAACCCTACCTTTACGGGGGTGGCATAGTGATGATTGGGACACCTTGATCCGTTGGGGATGCCGCGTCGTGATCACGTCCATATAGTCGTTAGTTGCATAAGTTTGAGGGACAGTAGTTAAGGGAAAAATTATTCGGAAGTCGTTTGGTTTTAACTGTTGTGTTTGTGAGTGTGCTATCTATATAGATTATTTATATCGCTGTTTTTCCCATGTATGGCATATTGCTGTTTCTTATCCCCTATACTTTTCTATGTGGTATTTCCTTGTTCTCGACTATACGAGAAGACCCTGATGAGGAGTTTCCAGAGGAGATTGACGAAATACCTGTTGAGCCTGATGCCGGCGGGGGAGCCTCGGATCCCAATGCTGGGGGACCTTGAGCGCCAAGAGATGAAGTCGGAGTGCATTTTGTTTTGATGTTATGTTTTTAGTTTTTGTTTATTTCGTACTCTGAAGTATTTTATATTTGGTATCAGTGTTGTAGGCTCTACTGATGGAGCCAATACTATTATGTATATATAATTTTATCATGGTATCAGTATGTACTGTATATTTTAATATTTCCGCAAATTTTATACTACTACGCTACGCTATAACTCTAATAATTATAAGTGGGGTCACCAATGGGACCTCCTACGAAGGGATTGTCTCAATAAATCCCTTGTGTTCTTTTTCTTTCCCTTATCTTTATTTTAGTTTGTCTTCAGACTAACCCCTTAGGATTGAATTGCTTTCTTATCACGCTTTTCATATTCATTTTACTTCTTTCAAGATGGCTTTCAAATTGCTTTCTGAAAACGTTTTTTGCGTCCAATATCCTTTTATTGTCCAACCTTTGTGAATATATATATATATATATATATATCTACTTGAGAAAAGTTTTAAAAACATAAGAAACACAATTCAAACCCCCTTCTTATGTTTCAAACTGGTTCCTTCAATGTTAATTTTGTTAGTCAAGTTAGTCCCTCAATGTTAATTTCATTAGTCAAGTTGGTTTCTGATTAGGGTGACGGCAAGGACTAACTTGACTAATGGAATTAACATTGAGGGGTTTTTTTCATAATTTAATTGTTTTTAGGGACTGAACTAACAGCGCCTCACACTTTCATAGACCAAAATGATGGTTTACTCGGAAAAGAATAGGGATAAGAGAACAGTCCCCTTGGGTGAGGGAAAGAGTGGAGGCTGAGAAATGAGATAAGAGAGGAGAAATGCGGGAGAAAGGGGGTCGCGTGCTGATTTAGGGGTTTAAGTGTTTGGAGACCGAAATAATTCGGTCTCTAAATGGTATACTTGGTAAATTTTATTATTTAGCGACCAACTTAGCTACTGATTAGGTTGTGACCATACAAATCAGTCTCTAAATCGGTCGCTAAATGGCCCGTTTAATGAACTTTTAAATTTTATAATTTAGCGACCAAATTAGAGACCAATTGAGTTGCGACCGACCAAATCGATTACTAAATGCATTTTGGCAACCAGCTTATCGGTCGCTAATTCAGCAGTCTCTATTTGCGACCAACCCTTTTCGGTTGCTAAATTTGGTCGCTATTTGACCTTTTTCTAGTAGTGTTCATTAAGGGAGTTCCCATGCTCGTGGGGCAAGATGGAAGAAATCTGACTCAATAAAATTCATAATGCGAGTCGTAATGAAACCCAATACAGAGAATGTGAGTCATAATAAAACTCAACATGGGTTTGTGCTTCATCCTCACCATAGAAGTTAATTACTTCTCTAATTCGATCTTCAATGAAAATTTGGAGGGTAGGAAGATTTTGTATTATAGGGTTCCACAGATGCCTTGCTTTCAACAACTCTTGGAAGATTCAACAAGCTCTTTTAACTAGAAATGAGATTATGTAATTTTGTATTGGAAAATTCAGCTTTGTAACTCAATTATGTAATTTCTCTTTGAATTTCTGGTTTTTCATGTCAATTCCCAAATTGTCTCAAATTGTAATTCTTGTAGTCAATGATAAAAGAAATTTTGCTTCATATCTATTTTTTCAAGCTATAATTCTCAAAAATATAATATTGCTACTTGTTTTTGTTTCAATGAAAAGAAATTTAGGGTATCAACAAAACAAATGCGTGAAGATGTTTAATAGCGCTTCCCCATGGAAACGCTATTAAAATATATATCTTTACCTCATACCTTATTCCTTTAAAAAAGCACACCACCTTTTACAATGCTTATTCCGAGAAGCGCTATAAAGAGTGTAACTATGATAGCGTCTGCTTTGGGAAACGTTATCTTTCACCCATTATTAAAAACAAAAATGATTTAGGTGACCAACTCTCTGCATGTTAGTTGACACACTTCATGAACGTACAATAAAACTTCGCACATATAACCCGATATTCAACCTTCAACAAATAGAAAACTGTCCATAATCAATTCTGCCTTAACATCTATTGAACCAACACACTGATCTATTGAACCAAACTCTCTAATAAATAACTCTCCTCTGTGTTCTTATCTTTCACACTACAAATTTTATAAACTCTTCTCAATCTTTGTATTCTTCGTTTCTAGAACTCTATATGATTTATGAGCCACATTCATGGAGCACACAAGAGGTCGTCAGTCTCATATCCTTTTTTCGTATGTCATGACTAATGTCCCATATCTCTCTTATGTCATAAATGTTCTGACATACGAGAAAAAGATATGAGAATGTTGGTGTCTCTCCCTGGAGAGGAAGGCACCCTAGAAATGAAAGGTGAAGGCTCAAAGACTACTTCTTCTTTTGTTTTTGATATGACCCAACATTGGGTGTTCTCCCAATACTTCAAGCTGATAGCTTCTGTATGAGAACACTAAATTGTTGGATGAGAAACAAAGGCTTATGGCAGAAGTGGAGTCTAAAATAGATGAATGAAATATGGATGTTCTTGACTCTAATCAACTGATATTTTCAAAGAAAGAATCAATAAGTGGCCTTTTGTTTCTGACATTTTTTGTGGTCTCGGCATATGTTGCATCAACACGCTGCAGAAAAGAACTTGGAGCAAATAAGTGTCTCTGTAACAATGTATTAAAGTTTTATTGTCTCTAAAACAATATATTCAATTTTTGATTGTCTGTATAAACTCAAACATCATGTATGTATGAATTTTAAACATAAGAAATAAAATAGAAATTACGTTCTTTGAATTCTCTTTTATTTAACGTTGTAAATGGATTTCTAAACTTAATTAACGCACTATAATCTAATAATGAAACATAGAAAAAAAAAATACCCACTTGAAAAAATTATTATGTTGTAGTGAACAAAATGTTCTACTTGCATTAGAAATTGAAAGCAGAGGAAAATATTTTTAAAAAAAAGTGTTTCGATAGCGCTTATTGAAGATCGTGCTATTAAAGGATATATTTTTCCTCATTATTTCTTTAAATATATAGTGTAAATATATAATAGCATTTGTTTGTACATGCGCTATTAAATATATTCAAGATAAAAGTGTTTCCTTGACCAAACGCTATTAAAGGTTTAATGACCTTCTAAGCACTCCAGTGTTGATAAGCGTTATGGTTTCATGTATTTTTTTTTTTCATCCTTTACTTTTAGATATGCTTGTTTAAATCTCCAGACATGCATTAATATGTAGTTTGGAAAAGTATTTATTGAAAATGGATGGCTGCAAGTTGTATGTCAAGGGAATATAAGGACAGAGTCCATAAGTTTATTATGGTGGCAGTTGAGCAAGCTGGCAAAATTAGAATATACACATAAAAAAATAGATTTAATTACTCTGCAGGTCCTCAAACTATTTAGGAATTTTTAAATAAGTTCCCGAACTAAAAAAATTGTAATTGGGTATTTGAACTTCTAAGTACTTTGTAATTGGATCCCTACACTTTAAACGTTTGTAATTAGGTCCTTGAACTTGTAAATAATTTGTAATTAGGTTCATGAGGTAAGGGACATTTTTAGAATCTTTGCTATTGTAAGTGATTTAGCAGTTCTATTAACCTACAAGATAGACAAGAATCTTGGAAGGAGATTATAGGATGCTCTAATTATAAGATTGTTTTACTACTTCAGGGACCTAATTACAAATTATTTATAAGTTTAGGGACTCGATTACAAACGTTTAAAGTGTAAAGAGCTAATTACAAAGTATTTAAAAGCTCGGTGACCTAATTACAAATTTTTTCAATTCGGAGACCTATTTAAAAATTCTTAAATAGTTTGGAACCTGGAGAGTAATTAAACCAAAAAAAAAAATATGATAGGATCACTCTACTTTCTTAAGTACATCATCATTATTATAAAATTAAAGTGTACAATACGATAAAAATGATGAGAGCCCAATTGTAATCGGATACTGTAAACTATACAGATGTGAAGGTGATATATATATATATATATATATATATATATATATATATATATATATATATATATAAACATAGAAAATGAAATAAAATTAGTTACACTATTAGAATAAAATAATATATAAATATAAAGTAAATCAAATAATGTGTATATGAGATTGCATGTTCAAGGCTGTTTTACAAAGTTCATTACTTTATTGAGGACGAATCAATTTATATCAGTGTAAGTCATTTTTTTACTTATACCTAATCTTAGTTGTTGATTTTATTTTTATCCAACGGTTGATTTTCTTTTCATCAATGGTGATTATGATTTTAACTTTAGTAATATTTTTACACTATTGATAAAAAATAAAATCAACGGCTGAGATTAAATGTAAGGAGATTAAGTATCAGCGAAAAATGACTTACATTGATTGTTAGTAAGTACATGGCATCCATGGAAGAAGAAGAAGAAGAGAAATTGAGAGAAATTGAAATTACTATATGATTGAATAAGTAAAAGTGATTACTTCAAAACTTTATATAGGCTAACAAATTAGCAACTAACTATTATCAAACTAATTACTAATCTCCAACTAACTATATCTCTAATAACCCCTAGCAAGCTGGATGTGCGCATTAGCAAGTCCAGCTTGGGATGAACAACAATGCAAGTGAAAAAGAAAGAACAATCAGTAATGAAAATTATAAAGGTACAAACCATAATTACATCGACTAATCGAGAAATATCTAACAATGATATAGGCAAGGATCGAACTTCAGAGATCCGAGAAGTTTTCGACATTTTTTTGGGCCTCTTCGATCTGCTTTCAGCGTCTCCACGACACTCGTTTCAAAAGCAAATGAATCTTATCAGAATGAACGTTGGCAAAAATAAGAATCTGTATATGAAATGAGCTGACTCGCTGGAATTAACATCAGTCAAAAGTCGCTCCAAATTAGGCTCTGTAGGCCTCCAATTATCAATGCGAAATTAAGGCAAACGCTTAACCACTCGAGCAGAAGCTATAAATCTTAACCACTTGGCAGAAGCAAGAAACAATTATGAACGCTCTGAAGGTACCACAAATAAACATTAAGAATGGGGTTGAATAGTGTTTATTCAAACTATTTCTAAGAAGGCAAGTTTTAAAGTAAAGGTCTGTATAAGCACATGCTTAACAGAGAGTTTTCAGCAAAGCAAAAGCACAGACGCCTGGTTTATCAAAGATAAAACAGATAGATCAAAACCTTTTCACAAAGAGGTATTTGAATATGTGTAACACCCCAATTTTTTCAAGCTTTCTAATACTAATAAATAGTATTTATGAGTTTGTATTTTATTGGAGGGTCTAGAGAGTGAAATAAAATAAACTAAGACCATAATCACGCTTTACGCTATCGTAGGGAGTTACGATTAAATTTTGGATCGAAAACTCAGACTGAGCCCGATCTGCGTTTTGGAGCCAAATAGGGATTTATCGGGACCCGCTAACAGATAATCATGAAGTCACATCAGGTCACATCACCTTGGGATGTGTGCTAATGTCACGATGACTTTGGAAAATATCTGGACATGAAAAGATCAAAATACCCTTGGTCTTTCTCCTAAATGACATTTTCGTCCCGGAAGGAAAAGATTGTTTTGTCCCTAGGAACCTATGAAAAGACCATTCTGCCCTCACCCTCATCATGACAACTTGAAAATATCTAGATATTTTCTTAACTTAATGATGAAAAGACTAATATGCCCATGAACTTTTAAGGAAAAGACCATTTGGTCCTTAGGCAAAAAGACCATAATGCCCTTAATGAATTTTTTTGTGGACTTCTTTGTCCCACACCACATCATATTCTGCCACCCTTCATCATTTTCAACCTCCATCACTTGTTCTTCTTCTTCTTCTTCTTCTTCTTCTTCACCTTTTCTCCTCCATTTTTCTCTCCATTTTTCCTTAAGATCTTCAAGCACTTTGAGAAGCAAAGTTGGTCCCCTTGCTCACCTTCATCATCTAGGAGGTATGAACTTCATCCTTAAGCTCCTAAACTTCATGTTTCCTCCATTGATTCATGCATTTTCAAGCTTTTCTCAACTTGAAGCTTAAACTTCAAAAATCCATGAAAAATTGTAGAAAAATTCTTTTAATGCCAAACCAATTTCTATGACCTAGTTTCATCCTCTTCTTTCATAATCCAAGAGCATGAAATCAAATAAGCTTCCTAGCCTAATTAATTTAGAGGGGCCGAACCCTAACATTTTGGGGGAAATGGGTTTTGGTTCAATTTTTGTGAAATGATTCTTGATTTCACCTCTTTCATTCTATGATCATGTAATCCAAGTGGTTAGAAAACCAAATCAAACTCTCACCTATTTCTAACCACGATGGCCGACACCCTATCTTGATTTGTTGGATGGGTTTTGGTTCAAATATTTGAGAATTAATCATAGATTATGTCTTAGTCATGCTTAATTATCATTAATCCAAGAGTTGGTAGAATTTCAACATCCCTAACCTATTTAAATAAATAGGGTCAGAACCTTGGTCATAAGGATTAGAGAAATTTTGATTTAACTGTATTGATTTCTGGTTGTGGTTTGTTGTGAAGGATCCGATGGTGTTCGAACATTCGAAAGCACGCATGAGTGACAGTTGCAGAGCGGCAGTCGAAGTCGCATGGGAACACTACTAAGGTGGGGGAAAGAACTACAATATCGTTGGAGATGCAAGATTTAAAATAATATATATATATATATATATATATATATATATATGCGTAGGGCGATCTAAACCCTACTAGAGGTCAAATGGCCGATAGGTTGATTTTACGGTATGTCGAGGTTGCTTGTTCTGTGATTGGATGTTTATTCTAATATATGTGATATGTATGTTATGCCAATCATATTTTTATAATTACTTGAATTTATCTATGAGTTGATATTATCATTGAATCTGTTTCTGGTTGCTTTATGATGTGATGTTGTGACTGCTGATGTTTGAGTAGAGATAAGCAGTAAATTCTAATAAGTTGGAAGATGAATATGTGGTGAGAAATTCGAGGATACATATATGTTATAGTGCTCAACCTAGAGATCCAGTTGATTTGTTTGCGTTCTGATCTAAAGTTGATACCCGGTTAAGCCGAAGAAAGTTGGCCCGTGGTTGTTATAAGTCGTGGTTGAGACACTAAGTTGTTGATCCCGAGATGAGTCGATGAGGTTCATATTGCATAGTTGTTGTTCATCATTGTGTTGGCGTACGAGCGATCGATCTTGCCTGCGGGGAGATGATCGTACCCATTAGTTGTTAACGGACGGGCGAATGTCCCGACTTGGCCTGCGGGCGGGGGGATATGTCGTTACCGAAAGTTTTGTTGTTGGTGGGCGAATATTCCGACCTGGCTTGCGGGCTGGGGGATATGTCGTTACCGTAAGTTCCATTGTTAGTGGGCGAATATTCCGACCTGGCCTGCGGGCGGGGGGGGATATGTCGTTACCGTAAGTTTCGTTGTTGGTGGGCAAATATTCCGACCTAGCCCGCAGGCAGGGGAATATGTCGTATCCATGAGACGAGTTGAGCCTGCGGGCTGTTGGCCGAACCTTGCATTACGGGGGGTGGCACAAAGATGTACGAGACATCTTGATCTGTCGGGGATGTCGCGTCGTGATCGCGTCCATATAGTCATTAGTGCATGAGTGTAAGAGACAGTAGTTAAGAGAGAACGATTTGGGAGTTGATTGATTGACACTGCTGTGTTGTTGAGTGTTGCTATCTATATAAATTAATTTATAGTTGTTTTCCCATTTATGATGAGTTGTTGTTTCTTATCCCCTATATTTTCTCTATGTCGTATTTTATTTATTCTCAATCGCACGAGAAGATCCTGTTGAGGAATTGCTAGAGAAGATTGATGGCATATCTGTTGAACCTGATGCTGGCGGGAGAGCCTCGGATCCCAATGCTGGGAGACTTTGAGCTGCTCTATGCAGATGACGACCGTCTCTAGGGCCCGACTACCGTATACGTTAGAGTCGTGGTTGGGTAGACAGTCTTAGTTTTGTTATGGCCAGTACATGGGTTTGAGTGAAATGTATTTTTGGGGCCAGGAGAGGAAGACGTATGTATTTTTATTCTGCTGCTATGCTTTCATTTTATTTATTAGTTAGGTACTCTGAATATTTATAATTGACATCAGTTGTTGTAGGCTCTACTGATGGCTCCAATACTCTTACTTATGGATAAGTTATTATGGTATCAGTGTGTTGAATGTTTTAATATTTCCGCATTTTTAGATTACCGCGCTGCGCTGCGACGTTAAGAATTTGAGTTCGAGTTACCAATGGGACCTCCGAGGAGGGGCTATCTCAATATGCACACTTTAACTCCAAGGTTAAACACAGATAAAATAAGAGATAATAATGATAAAGCAATATTAAAGTTAGAGAGAAAAACATAGAGGATTTATTCTGGTTCACCCTAACCCTTGGGCTACGTCCAGTCCTTGGCTTAACCAAGATTTTTACTATAACTGATTAGGTTACAGATGAGTATTCTTTGCACCCATAGTCTCGGCAGACTCAACAACACAAGTATTATTTGCACACATAGCCTCTCCAGGCTCAACAAGTATTCTTCAGTTGGCCTCTTCAGGCTTTTCAAATAAACGAGTTTGTTTTTGAAGCAACAACTTCAGATTACAATAAACTAGTCACCCAGATAACACTCAAAAGATTGAATGTAATAAGCAAGGATATGACTTCTTTGAACAAAAGGACCTCTCTAAAAGATTTACAGATAGAAGTAGAGAAGAGAATATAATTTTGCAAATGAGGAACTCAGAGAGCTTCTAGTGTAAGCTTTTTTAGAGTGAGCTTTCAATGTATTTTCTGATTTCTTTGTATTTGTTCTTCTTGTTGTTCTTGTTCTGATTCTCTATATTTTGAAAGCTGCATCAAAGTCTTCTTAAATAGTTTTCATATGGCAGAGATCCGTTGCGAGACATTTCTTTGCCTTCATCTTCTTTTGAGGTTGCTTTTCTTCAAACGTCTTGAGCGACCATCAATGAAAAAGAGTAATTCTAATAGGAGCATTGAATGGTTTAGAACGCTGAAGGTGCTTTTGTACTATCGTACATATCAATCAGAGCAGCAACATAATCAGAGCAGCTTTTAGAAACTTTGTTGCGCGATCAGAGCAGCTTTTAGAAACTTTGCAGCGCGGACTATCTCTTTAGTGCAATCAGTCAGAACAACAGATCAAAAAGACTTTTATTGCGTACTAAAGAAGTTTGTAGACAGGTACTAGCTTTAGAGGTGCTTGATTGTTCTTTTGACTTTAGGAATGAATCCTAGTATGTCTCGAAGATGTGAGATAACTTATTAAAAATGTCTCCTGCATATTTAATAGTCTTTTTATTAGATCTAATAAGACAGAGAATAGACACTTGGCAGATTAGTCTTCTTTCAATAATCTTCAGACGCTTGGATAAACAACTTGAAGTCTTTTCTTTAAAAAGCCTCAGACGCAAACTTTTCTTGAGCAGGTAAACTTTCTTCAATGCAATCCATCAGACGCTTTAGAAGTTAAGATACTGGAGAAGTTTTTGTTAGAAATAGCAATGAATGTGGCCCATATCTAGAATATTATCAGATTTATTTTTATGTTGTTTGATATTCATATAGCAGTTGCAAATTCAATTGGAGCAGCAGTTACAAATGGAGGAGCCAATGAAGGAGCGGTTACAATTCTGCAATCATGAGTGGTTCCTGGTCTTGCCTATATATAAAAGCCTGTGATGCTCCATTGAGTCACACACTTCAGAATAGGCTAAGGCTAGAAGAGCTCTCTCTTTTCTTCTATAATCTATCTGTTTTTCTTTTGATTTTTAGGTGCTCGATATTTTGCTTGTGAAAGTTAGTGAGTGATAACAATAGCTTCAAGTGGAGGTAGGTTTCCACTTTTAATTCTTGTTTGATGGACTAAGGTCCTAAATTATTTATAGTTTTCAATTCATGTTGATGGTTGGTATCATGGACCAATTACAAATCATAAGAATACATTTTGGTGTTCAAGATTGAGGTTCAACATTTGGTATCAGAGCTACCTTGTAGCCTTGTTATTCGACTTCTATTATTTGCATTGATCAGTTTTTGTTTTTATGCCTCTGGACATTGGATTGAGCATCCGTATTAGATTGAACATCCATATTAGAAAGTCTTAAAAGAGAAACATTCAGGGGATGCAATGATATCAATGCAGAGAATCCTTTTTTATTTTTTTGTTATAAAATCTTATAATAGAATCATTTCTATTATAAGTGAATCACTATTGATTTGAGCTTTAATAGCAATGACGGTTGTTCCATGTGCATTGTAACGATGCAAAAGGAAAATGCCGAGCTATTGTTTTAAATGCTATTGAAATGCTGAATGTGATCAGCGCAAATAAAAGGACACTGCTAGGATTCTATTTTATATCATAATGAAACCATTTCAGTTTCATTTATATATATATATATATATATATATATATATATATATATATATATATATATATATATATATATATATATATTGTTGATAAAGACAAAGATTTATGAACAAGAATTTAATTTATCTTTATCAACACTTTTTGTATCATATAAGTTGAATATATTTATTCTGGATTATTGTATGGTACTATGTGAATTACATGTTTGGGAGTAGCCATAGCATTCTAGGCATTGTAATAAAAGGATTATTACTTGGCCCCATAGGGAAGTAATAATTAATCAACGGTATAAAATGGACTAAAAATCATAATAGGATATTTCTAAACCCATAGGTATGATTTGTTTTATTATGGTGTTTAGTGTCCATATATAAATTTTGTCAATTCTATGCATGATTTGCACCTCTTCCCATAGGAAGGTTTGAATTTACTTGTTAAATTTTTATTTTCGTAGCATTGACATGTGTAATCTTTATCTTGCAGTTGTTCCTACTCATTTTCTGGAATCTCGAATTCCTCTATTGATTGGTGACAATTATTCTGATTGAAAAAAACTAATTCTCTTGACGTTGGGGTGTATGGAATTGGACTTGGCACTACGTGTGGATGAACCACCCATCCCCGTAGAAGGAATGCTCAAGAAGAAAAGGCTAACTATGAGCAGTGGGAGCGATCTAATCGCTTAAGTTTGATGCTCATTAAGTCTCATATAAGCAAGAGCATTAGGGGATCCGTTCCTAAATGTGATAAGGTAAAAGCTTATATGAAGGCTATTGAGGAGCAATTTGTTAGCTCTGACAAGTCGATGGCCAGCACCCTAATGAAGAAACTTTCGAGCATGAAGCATGACAAAATTAGGGGTGTGCGTAAGCACATCATGGAAATGAGGGATACTGCTGCTAAACTCAAGTCCCTTGAAGTAGAAATTTCTGAATCATTTCTTGTGCATTTCATACTCAATTCTCTTCCTGCTGAATATGGTCCTTTCAAAATATCCTACAACACACATAAGGATAAATGGTGAATCAATGAATTTCTGACCATGTGTGTTCAGGAGGAGGAGCGATTGAAACATGAGACACCTGAAAGTGCTCACATGGTGACTCGTGATAAAGGAAATGGGAGAAGAGGCAATGGTGATCCTGGAATCCACAAAACTGTTCAAATGAAGCTGAATTGGAATAAGGGCAATTGCTTTTTCTACAAAAAGGCTGGACACATTAGGAAAAATTGTCCTAAATACAAAAAACGACTCGAAAAGAAAGGTAATTTTGCCTTAACATGTTTTGAATCAAATTTCATTGAAGCTCCAAGCAATACTTGGTGGATTGATTCAAGTTCTACAATTCACATTGCTAATAATGTGCAGGCTTTCTAAACCAGCGGAAACCAATGGGAAGTAAACAAAGCATCTATACGAGAAATCGGATGAGTTCACATGTGGAAGCTGTTGGGACTTATAAACTTGTTTTGAATTCGGGTTTTAATTTATGTTTCGAGAACACTTTTTATGTTC
Source organism: Ammopiptanthus mongolicus (assembly GCA_039655645.1). Lineage (NCBI taxonomy): Eukaryota > Viridiplantae > Streptophyta > Magnoliopsida > Fabales > Fabaceae > Ammopiptanthus > Ammopiptanthus mongolicus. The sequence continues at coordinate 28,746,031 of CM077349.1, read as the reverse complement.
CTTCGTTTACCAGAAATTTGATTTCTGTTTCTAGACTTACTCGTACTAGTTTTCAATTTCATTTTCGTGATGTTTCTTTTGAACTATTTCATAATAATAAAGTTGTTGGTTCTGATTATTTGGTTGAAAATTTATTTAAGTTTAAATTAGGTCCTATTTTTTTAACAAGTCTCATAGCTTTACATACCACCAAATGTTGGTGTTAAGCGAAGTATTGTGAATGAGGATTCCTCCATGCTTTGGCATAAGAGGTTAGGGCACATTTCTCTTGAAAGACTTAAGAGAGAGATTAGTAAAGGAAGGAATTCTTAAGAATCATGACTTTACTGACTTTGGTACTTGTGTCGAATGCATAAAGGGAAAGCAAACCAGCAAGACCCCTAAAGGTGCCAAAAGAAGTAGTGAGCTTCTTTAAATTATTCATACCGATATCTGTGGTCCATTTCCCACGCCTTGTTTAAATGGCCACAGATATTTTATCTCTTTCATCGATGACCATTCAAGGTTCATGTATCTCTATCTTTTGTTTGAAAAGTTAGAAGCACTTGATGCTTTTAAAGTTTTCAAAGCAGAAGTAGAGAAACAAAATAAAAAGAAGATAAAGATCCTAACATCAGATAGAGGTGGGGAATATTATGGAAGATACACAGAAAAGGGATAACAACCCGGTCTATTTGCTAAGTTCCTTATAGAAGAGGGCATTGTTGCCCAATATACTATGGCTGGTACACCACAACAAAATGGTGTTGCTGAAAGAATGAACCGCACACTTATGGACATGGTTAGAAGCATGGTTAGCAGTTCAAAAGTATTACTTATGTCCTTATGGAGTGAAGACTTGAAAACCGCTGTATATGAATTAAATAGGGCGCCATCTAAGGATACTCCAAAGACACCTTTTGAAATTTGGAATGGATGGAAACCTAGTTTAAGACATTTACACGTATGGGGTTGTCCAGTTGAAGTTAGGATTTACAATCCAAACATTGGGAAATTGGACTCAAGAACCACTAGTGGCTATTTTATTGGTTATCCAACCAACGCCAAAGGATATAGATTTTATTGTCCTTTACACACTCCTAGAGTAGTTGAAGCTCGAAATGTAAAATTTCTTGAAGATCATGAAGTTAGTGGGAGTGGAAATTCTCAATAAGTGGAATTTGAGGAACTAAGGGAATCACCTTTGATACCCTTAAATGCAATGGAGTTGGTTAGTGTTCAGCGTAATCAACACGATACGGTTGAACATCATCCAACTCATCAAGAACCACCTATTGAGGATACACCACATGAGGAACCTATTAATATAGAGCCTATTGATCAAGAACCAATAGAAGTAAGAAGATCTATAAGAGCTAGAAAGTCAGAAATTTCTAGTGACTATATCGTGTACCTTCAAGAATCTGACACCTTCAAGAATCTGACTTTGATGTTAGACTTAAGGATGATCCTACTACATTTTCCCAAGCCACGAGTAGAGAAGACTCTAAATTGTGGTACGATGCCATGAAAGATGAAATGGAGTCTATATCTAAAAATCAAGTTTGGGATCTAGTAGAATTACCACATTGAGTCTCTCTTGTAGGTTGGAAATGGGTTTTTAAAACCAAGAGAGATTCAGCTGTTAATGTCGAAAGATATAAAGCAAGAGTTGTAGCCAAAGGCTTTACTCAAAAAGAAGGAATTGATTATCATGAAACCTTCTCTCCAGTTTCTAAGAAGGATTCATTTAGAATAATCATGGCCTTAGTAGCTCATTTTGATCTAGAGTTACATCAAATGGATGTGAAAACAACTTTTCTAAATGGGGATCTTGAAGAAGAATTGTACATGTCTCAACCTATGGGCTTTGAAAGTGACAAAGGTAATCACTTAGTTTGCAAGCTTAAGAGATCTATATATATGGGCTAAAGCAAGCATCCCACCAATGGTATAAAAAGTTTCACAATGTCATTTCCAAATATGGATTTGAGGAAAATGTGGTAGATCAATGCATATACCTTAAAGTCAGTGGGAGTAAATTTATCTTTTTAGTCTTGTATGTAGATGACATGTTACTTGCAAGTAGTGATTTAGGTCTCTTGCATGATACAAAACTTTTCCTATCACAAGACTTTGATATGAAGGATATGAGTGAAGCCTCCTATGTCATTGGCATAGAGATTCATAGGGATAGATCCCTAAGAACATTGGGACTATCTCAAAAAGCCTACATAGAAAAGGTTTAATATGCAGAATTGTTCATCAATTGCTACACCTATAGTTAAAAGGGGGAAGTTCAATCTTAATCAATGTCCCCAAACAACATTGGAACAAGAGGAGATAAAGACATTCCTTATGCTTCAGCGGTAGGAAGTCTCATGTATGCTCAAGTCAGCACTAGGCCTGATATTGCATTCGCGGTAGGAATGTTGGGAAGATATCAAAGTAACCCAGGCATGGAACATTGGAAGGCAGCAAAAAGGGTTACGAGATATCTTCAAGGAACTAAGGATTACAAGTTGACATACAAGCATTCTGATACATTGGAGATAATAGGATATTCAGATTCCGATTTTGCTGGATGCTTGGACTCTAAAAAGTCCACTTCAGGCTATATTTTCTTTTTACCCGAAGGTGCTATCTCTTGGAGAAGCAAAAAGTAAACAATTGTTGCATCATCCACTATGGAAGCAGAATTCACTGGTTGCTACGAAGCAACATCACAGGCTAAATGGTTGAAGAACTTTGTTTCTGGTCTTGAGGTTGTAAACTCTATTGAGAGACCATTAAAGCTATTTTGTGATAATTCGGCTACAGTATTCTTCTCAAAGAATAATAAAAGTGGAAGCCGAAGTAAGCATATAGATATTAAGTTCTTGGTTGTAAGAGAAGACATCAAGAGAGAGTTAGTCTCTATAGACTTTGATATGAAGGATATGAGTGAAGCCTCCTATGTCATTGGCATAGAGATTCATAGGGATAGATCCCTAAGAACATTGGGACTATCTCAAAAAGCCTACATAGAAAAGGTTTAATATGCAGAATTGTTCATCAATTGTTGCACCTATAGTTAAAAGGGGGAAATTCAATCTTAATTAATGTCCCCAAACAACATTGGAACAAGAGGAGATGAAAGACATTCCTTATGCTTCAGCGGTAGGAAGTCTCATGTATGCTCAAGTCAGCACTAGGTCTGATATTGCACTCGCGGTAGGAATGTTGGGAAGATATCAAAGTAACCCAGGCATGGAACATTGGAAGGCAGCAAAAAGGGTTATGAGATATCTTCAAGGAACTAAGGATTACAAGTTGACATACAAGCATTCTGATACATTGGAGATAATAGGATATTCAGATTCCGATTTTGCTGGATGCTTGGACTCTAAAAAGTCCACTTCAGGCTATATTTTCTTTTTACCCGAAGGTGCTATCTTTTGGAGAAGCAAAAAGCAAACAATTGTTGCACCATCCACTATGGAAGCAGAATTCACTGGTTGCTACGAAGCAACATCACAGGCTAAATGGTTGAAGAACTTTGTTTCCAGTCTTGAGGTTGTAAACTCTATTGAGAGACCATTAAAGCTATTTTGTGATAATTCGGCTACAGTATTCTTCTCAAAGAATAATAAAAGTGGAAGCCGAAGTAAGCATATAGATATTAAGTTCTTGGTTGTAAGAGAAGACATCAAGAGAGAGTTAGTCTCTATAGAGTACACAAACACAGAATCCATGATTGCTGATCCACTAACAAAAGGATTGCTGGCTAAGGTGTTTCAGAATCATGTGATTCATATGGGTCTTACTAGTTTAAGTTAATATTTGTCTTTTCTTTTATATGACTTTGTGCACTTTAAGTTTGTCATGTAAAAGTTTAGATTTAAATCAATAAAGTTTGGATCCTGTTTTATTCACTTGGAAAGAATTATGCATTGTAATACATGGAAGGAAGTGTTTATCTTAAAACATAACCGTCATAATTCATGTGTAGTAATTTTTAAGGTGATTTTCAGGTATATCAAGCTTAAGTTGACAATGAATTTTCGTGGCCATAATTAATTGTCTAAAAATAAGGATTATCACGGATAATATATGGGCCAAGTGGAAGAATGTTATAAATAACAATCAATGTGGCCCATATCTAGAATATTATCATATTGATTTTTGTGTTGCTTGATATTCATATAGTTGTTGCAAATTCAATTAGAGCAGCAGTTACAAATTAAGGTTTATTGGTTTTTAATGGAGGAGCCAATGAAGGAGCAATTACAATTCTGCAATCTTGAGAGGCGTCCCTGGTCTTGCCTGTAAAAGCCTGTGATGCTCCATTGATTCACACTTCAGAATAGGCTAAGGCTAGAAGCGCTCTCTCTTTTCTTCTATAATCTCGCTGTTTTTCTTTTGAGTTCTAGGTGCTCGATATTTTGCTTGTGAGAGTTAGTGAGTGATAACAATGGCTTTAAGTAGAGGTAGGCTTCCGCTTTTCATTCTTGTTTGATGGACTAAGGTCCTAAATTATTTGTAGTTTTCAATTCATGTTGATGGTTGGTATCATGAACCAATGACAAATCATAAGAATACCTTTTGGTGTTCAAGATTGAGGTTCAACAGTTTTTGCTTGATATTTTGTTTGGACACTTGTTGATCTGGAAGAGTAATCTTTATATGCTGAGATGTTGAATATCACACTAATATGCCTTTGTTGCTTGCATCTATAAGACACTTTCAATTTCTTGAGAAGCATGATGTTGAAAGTCTTCATTAAGAAGCTTTACTGGTATACACTGCTTATAAATCTGCACACTCAAGTAACTCATGAGCAAAGTTCACACAGTTTATATAAGTCATTAACCAAAATGGTTAGATACATCAAAACACAGGAAACAGACGCTTGACTCAAACTATCAGACATATAGTAAGGCACACAGATGCTCGAAGACCTAACACACTTAACAACCACCAACGCAGAAGCAAAGAAACAAAGTCAGGCTAGACAATTATCAAGTCAATCTTCACCAAAAAAAATCATTGAATATGGTAGAAGCCATCAAAACTTCACTAAACCACAAGAAATTGAATCTGTCTTTAAAGAAGAAATAACACAAACACCTTGATAGCGATCAATCATTGGTGCAAGTGCTTGCAAAACAAATAATGGAACAATAAAAGATTTCTCCAGAGCTTGCCAATATTAAACCCACAGAAGAAACAATAGAGATCAACTGCAAATTATGAAAAGCGAAAGGAGTAGCATTGCAAACCGCACCAAACCCGCTTCCCCTGCAGCACAAAGTGTTTCGATTCCTTCTGGTTCAATCAACCCAGTAGCCCGATAGGCATAATAAAATATACTATCAATTCGTTCTTGTTCTCTTGAGCCTGATTTACTTGAAGCGGGGCGGAAGAGATCCACAATGGAGGAATAGACGGAAGGTGTCTTTTTGGAAGTTGCAGAGCGACGCATCTTGGAATGATAGAAAAGACGAACAAATAAACTAAGGTTCTAGTAGGTATATCTAATAAGCTACCTTATAGCTTATTTAATTAGCTTATAAACTTGTTTGAATAAAGTAGAGATATTCGGTAAACAAGTTTATCTCATTAGCTTATAGCTTTTTTTTATAAGCTAATTTATTTAGCTTATGGCTTATAACTTATAGCTTATTGACTTTTCTCTCATTTTCATCCTCATTCATTTAATTAAATTCCCACTTTATTTTGTTTATCATAAATATATCCTTTTATGTCATTTTACATTTATAAGCTAGTTCAACAGCTAATTTTATCAAAGACTTCAAATTCAATCAGCTAGCTTTTCAGCTATCAACTATAAGCTATAAGCTTTCAGCTAAAAATTAGCTTATCAGCTATAAGTTAACTTATTAACTATTTTTGCCAAACAGAGCCTAAGTTAAAACAAGTGTTTGGAAGGTGAGAAAAGCAAAAGTAATAAAGAAGAATGCAACCGAAAAAGATTCAACGTGGATTATATCTTTCTGATACCATGTTAGTAAACATGACATCCATGAAAGAAGAAGGGAAATTGAGAGAAAATGAAATTGCTATATGATTGAATGAGTAAACGTGATTACATCAAACCTTTATATAGGCTAACAAACTAGCAACCAACTATCAACAAACTAACTACTAATCTCCAATTAACTATGAATGCGTTTGGAAGAGTTTATAATGAAGTTGTGAGAATAGCTTATGAAGATAAACATATACAGATAACTTATGAAAATAGTTTATAACATTTCCATACGCTCTTTTTAGCTTATTTCAATAAGTTTGTTAGAAAAGCTTATGAAAATAAATTTAGCTTATTTGAAAAAAAAAATTTATTACATAAGCGCTTGATCAGGGACGCTCTTCTTCATGACAGAGGAGAGCCTTGGCTCCTCCAAAAAATTTAAAATATTTTTTACCTACATACAAAAACACTAAAAAGCCTAATCCCTATAAAAAAAAAACAAAAAAAAAACTTTACGGTAATTTTTACTCGTTTATTTTAATATTATTTTTAATCAACATTAAGTTTACATTGCAACTTAAATTTTAAAAATATAATATGATACTATATTTTTGAAAGATTTAATTGATATGTACTGTCAATATAAAAAAAAATTATATTGTCAACCAATCATAAATTATCACATCAACTAAAATGTTTGACTATTATCCTAACTACCTTAAAACTCACTCATATCATAATTTCTAATTCGTTGACAGTATAAAAAACTTTACATTAACAATGCATAACAATTAAACTCATATTTGAATTTTGCATTAAAATTTATTTCGGCTCCCCTGAATTTTTGGTTCAAGATCCATCACCGCGCTTAATTAAGCTGTTTATCCAAACACGCCTTATATCTTTAATACTGATATAAACGGATCCCTTCTCTACTTTATTAGTATGGGGAAAAACTTTTTCAAGGATAAATTTGCCTTTAAAATAAGTAAATAATTATATATTCTTTCTTGATTTAATAATTCATATGAAAGTCTCAATTCACCAAATGATTTAAGAATAAATCATTTTTACTACGTGAAAACTTATTTTAAATGTGTCTTATCCCTTGATTTAAGAATAAAGATGGGATATTACCTATAATAATAATAAAAAAAAAAGAATAAAGATGGGACAACATAAGACACATTTCGAGGTTTCGCCAAAAGCAAAACACATTTCGAATGAGTAAATATTCAATTTGGTCCCTGAAATTATAGGGTCGTATCAACTTAGTCCTCCACATTATCAATATTCCAAAATGATCCCTGGAATTGCAGAAAGTTAGTCAGATTCGTCCCTCCGTTGAAATTTGCATGGACTATAATGACATTAAGTTGGTAATGTCAGGGATTTATTTGAAACTAAGTGGACAATGTCAGGGATGTATTTGCTACATTTTGTAATTTCAAGGATCATGTTGGATTATTGATAATGTGGGGGACTAAATTGATACGACCCTACAATTTCAAGGACCAAATTGAGTATTTACTCCATTTCGAATGAATCGAATTAACTCAAAGTAATTCTTGTAAAAAAAAAAAGAGAATGTTAATGAGCATCTTAAAGACAGGCCAGGCTCAATATCTATTGATGCCTAAAGTAAATTCAGTGATGAGATCTTTTTAAAAAATAATAATAAATTAACTTAACAACTTTCTCATACAAGAATACAAGAATAATTATAATTATATTGTACATAATAAGAGTTGATCCCTGGACCTTGCAGCTAATAATAACCTTTCATATCAAATGGGCTAACTTACGTTTGTTGATGTACTAAACATATCAAAAAGATAATATAAAAAAATACAAAGTGAGTTTCTTTCTTAAAGGAAAAAATATTTTTTTGAGATGCCTAAAACAAGGGTCTCACTTGCTTTGCCCTTGGGTCAGGCCTATCTCAGGGCATTCGTTAAGAAAGTAAGAAAAAAAGTTTTTCATTGGAAATTGATATATTTAATATTTGAAGAGGTGATATACTTAGTTTTCCAATACAAAGTTATTTTTTTGTTTTCTTAAAGAGTGCACTTAGGACACTCGTTAGCATGACAGAAAAAAAAAATCCTTTGTAATGTAAGTGAGTAAACTTTTTTTTTGGGTAATCATGTTATTGGTACAAAGTATTCACCATCGTAAACAGTGACGAATTTCTATCGGAGAACCTGAACGATATTTAAGGGTTATCCCCTAATCACTTATTTAAGGGATTCAAACTCATTACTACTTTGAGCAAATACGAGTTGGTAGTGAGTAACCTTTCTATTTGCAATGAAGTGCATGTAATGAAATAAAAGGCCGAAAAGCAATCATGAAATGGATACAACGATAATATGTGGGCCTGTCTGTATTAATTATATAGATACGCTAACCAAAGAAATAGAAGATGAATATAATTGTTATATACTTTAGAGGGTATTTGGGCCAAAAAATTTCTGATAAAAATTGTTTTTCACCAGAAAATGATATGTTTGGGTAAACTGATTTAAGTACAAAACAACTATTTTTATGAGAAAAAATTGTTTTAAGAGAAACTAGAAGTTTGAAGCTTATTTAAAAAGGTGTTAGATTATTTTGAAACAAATAAAATCTTTCTCATTCATCCCTGCAAAACTAACAATCAAATAAATATTATTAAATTATATAAAAAATTTAATTTTTTTAATTTATTTTATAAAAGTGAATTTTTTACACAATCCAAACGAAATAGATTATATTAAAATCGTTTTTCAAAAGATATGTCCAAACATAAAAGTATAATCAATTATAATAATAATTGATTTTGCATATAATCTATTATTGAAAAAAATCAATTTTTCGCAGTTAATCCAAATACACACTTAATATAAAGAATTTTTTATATTATTAACTAATCATAAATTATAATCTCATTAAAAGTGTGTTTGTTCTTATCCTAACAACCTAATTCACCTATAAGATGAATTATGATTGGATATGCTAACACAAAAAACTTTACAGTAACATTATCAAAATTTAAGTAACAGAAGATATCCAAGTTATAAAGGATGTTAATATTCAAAATCTAACATATCAAAAACATTATTCTAGATTTTTGTACATGGTCCAAAATACCGTCCAGCTGGAAATAGCTCCCAAAACGTTTATCGGCTTAAGAATATTTTTAAACTATATTTATGCAACAAAATAGAAAAGGCAAGTTATTATGGATGTTAATATTCAAAATTGAATGTTTATAAATAAAAAAATATATATTCAAAATTGAAAATATCAGAAAATTATTCAAAATTTATGCACGAGGTCCAAAATTGCTCGCAATAACATTTATCAGTTTAAGAATATTTTTAAACCCGTATATTTAAAAAATAAAAAATAGGCAACTAATTATTAAGGATATTCAAAATTTAACATATAAAAAAAAATTTAAAATTTTGCACATGATCCAAAATTGCTCACAAAACATTTATCGGTTTAAGAATATCTTTAAAGGCGTATATTCAAAAACTAAAAAATAGCCAAGTTATTAACGATATTCAAAATTTAACATATCAAAAAAATTATTCAAGATTTTTGCACATGTCCAAAATTGCTCCATTCAGCTTGAAATTGCTCACAAAACGTTTATCAGTTTAAGAATATCTTTAAATGCGTATATTTATATCAAACAAATTGCCGGCTTGAGATATTCACATTCTGTCAACTCTCTAAGGCGGACTTCTCTTGACATCATTGTCAGAAGCAGTATACTTTTCCATTCAAGTTACTTAATTTAGTTAAAATATATCTCCCATTTCATATATATCCTCCTCCTCAGTCTCCTCATACATAGAGGAGCAAACTTGATTGCCATGGAAACTGAGTCTGCTACAAATCCAAAACCTATTGATTCATGGGATGAAAATGTTTCTTTCTCAGCACCAGAGGTAAAGGAGACAAAGCATGCTATGTGTTTAATTGTATTGGTTAATTATCATTAGTTGTTTATTATATATTGTTATCATTTCTCAAATAGGTAGTGATTTGGAAAAACTAGTTTTAGTTGTTGAATTTGCTTAACAGATATATATGCCCGTTTTTCATTAATAATAGATAGACAAAAGAACAGCAGAGCAGAAGAAAATTGATGATTGGCTTCCCATCACTTCTTCAAGGAACGCAAAATGGTGGTACGCAGCTTTTCACAACGTCACTGCCATGGTTGGAGCTGGTGTCTTGAGCCTTCCATCTGCCATGTCAAATCTTGGATGGTATAGACAATACTTTTTTTGTTTTCTCATCATACAGATATAGTTTATTACTAAGAAACAAAAAGGAAAAGTGGATCTCTTTCTGTTCTATGTTACATGGAACAAGAATGATTCTTATTTCTGAAAAAAAAAAAAAATACTTTATAGTGTTTGTTTGGTTTCTTGTTCGAAAAATTTCAACGAGACATTTGGACAAAAGCTACTCTAGGTTTTGTCCAAATGCCTGTTTGGAACCTTCCCGGACAAGAAACCAAACATATCACTATACCATTAAGTAAATAAAACTCATCTAAGCTGTACTTGTCAAAATACAACTTGAGGCCTACAGAACATTTAATCTTATAAGATTGTTGATGTTGTATAATATGGGATTGCAGGGGTCCTGGTGTGATTATTCTAGTACTATCATGGATAATAACTCTGTACACTTTGTGGCAAATGGTTGAGATGCATGAAATGGTCCCTGGAAAACGGTTTGACAGATACCATGAGTTGGGGCAGCATGCCTTTGGAGAAAAACTTGGACTGTGGATTGTGGTGCCACAACAACTGATATGTGAAGTTGGGGTAGACATAGTCTATATGGTAACCGGAGGGAAATCACTGCAGAAAGTTCATGACTTGGTATGCAAGAATTGCAAACCAATGAAGACCACTTATTTCATCATGATCTTTGCTTCTGTCCACTTCGTACTCGCTCACCTTCCCAACTTCAATGCCATCTCTGGCATTTCCTTGGCTGCAGCTGTCATGTCTTTGAGGTTAGAATCCTTGCCATGCCAATTAGTCAAAGTCGTTGAGTAAACGGGTCGTTTACTTTCTGTCTTTTTCTTTTTTTTTTCTTTTCCTCAAGGAATCTATAATTCAAAATCTTGGACCACCTTAATAGAAGGAGTAGTTAAGGTAAATAAAGTATTCATGGAATTTTCTTTCTTCCTTGGGTAATTTGTCTTAACTAAACATCCATCGGAGGGCAAAACATTATGAGTAATGGAAAATATTGCATATTTAGTTTAATTTTAATTTGATTCATCGTTTTCTCAGCACTACTATTTTTAAAATCTTTTTATACATATTTTATATCTATTGATTAAAAGACTTATGCTTTTAAAAAAAAAACACAATGGAGAGATGATATATAGATGATTAAGACTTGGATAATAACAAGTGATGTAATAAAAAAAAGTGGTAAGGTATAAATATTTTCCTTTCCATTTACCCCACTGCTGAAAACAATTGACTCTACAGTAAAAAAATTGACAGACTTATGTTGGCCTGTTACCTGAATATACAAAAAAATTATATATTATAATTTTAGAATGGTAATAAGGTTGCAAACATTTTTCCTAATAATTCTTTGATTTCAGGAAATATTGAAATGCCGGTTTCCTCTAGACCGATTTCAAATGCAATATATAATATATTTTTTAATGTTATAGATGGGAATCATCATTTTGACATGTAATTTTTTAGTTACTTGAGAAATCAGTTTTGGTGAAACCGACTTCTCTAGATACTTTTTTTAGGTTTGTTGAAAAGTCGGCTTCTCACCATAGATTAATTTTTAAAAAAATAAAAAACTTTCCTATGTTTTCCAAATTTGCATTACTATTTTTAAAAGGGAAATATTAACCAGAACATTGATTAAGGAATCAAACATAAAATAGTTATATTGAAAAATAAAGTATTCAATACATTTAAAGTTATAAAGCTGTGATTTTCAATAAAAACTTTCTATTTATTAATTCCTTAATTAATATCCTGAGGGCCCTAGTTAGCATGACCTTTTTTAAAATTATGAAACAAATTTGTATTATTTACATAAAAAAGCCTACTTATGTGAGTCTTCACATTCCGTTCCACTTGATTTTGTTGTCTTGCTTTTTAAAACATGTTCGGGATTTGAATCCTATGCAGTTACTCAACCATTGCATGGACGGCTTCTCTACACAAGGGAGTTCAGGAAGATGTGCAGTATGGCTACAAAGCCACCACTTCAACAGGAACAGTTTTCAATTTCCTCAGTGCTTTAGGTGATGTTGCTTTCGCCTACGCGGGACACAATGTGGTTCTGGAGATTCAAGCAACAATCCCTTCCACCCCAGAGAGGCCATCTAAGGGCCCCATGTGGAGGGGAGTAGTATTAGCCTATGCAGTTGTAGCCTTGTGCTACTTCCCTGTTGCTCTTATTGGGTATTTGATGTTTGGCAATGCAGTTGCTGACAATATCCTTATCTCTCTTAACAAACCTACTTGGCTTATAGTAGCAGCTAATTTGTTTGTTGTCATTCATGTTATAGGAAGCTACCAGGTGTGTAACAATCACTTCCCCTCTGAAAATCAACCCCTACTTTTTTACACTATTTTTTATGCCTGGTTAATCATGTGTATTGGATGGTAAGGAGTTGTTTAATGGGTACATTCATAGTTAATGGTTAACCTATTAACCACCATCTAATACATGTTATTAACCACGAATTTATATATCATTAATCAAATATAAAAAATAATGTAAAAAATAGTGTGAAATGATAATTTTTTCTAAAAATTCATCACTACAATCATGTAATAGCTAAGATTTTTCCTTCTGTTGGTGTCTATATGCAGCTTTATGCCATGCCTGTTTTTGACATGATTGAAACTGTAATGGTTAAACAATTGCATTTCAAGCCAAGCAGACTGCTACGATTTGTTGTTCGCAATGTTTATGTTGGTATGCACAATCCCCTCGTCTCTTCAATTTTTCTCCCTTACTTACACAAAGTGCCTTTATAAATTCCACATTTATTGCCACTCATTATATTTAAATATTTTGATTCAGCATTCACAATGTTTGTGGCCATTACATTCCCTTTCTTTGGTGGCCTTCTGGGATTCTTTGGAGGATTTGCATTTGCTCCAACAACATATTTTGTAAGCCCCTGAAAGTCCCCTTTTTTTCCTTAAAAAATTGCTGTATATGATTTCGATATCACTGACTGCATTTTTAACATAATCTCATTCTTTAGCTCCCCTGCATTATGTGGCTTGCAATTTACAAACCTAAGAAATTCAGCTTCTCTTGGCTCTCCAACTGGGTATGTTCAACTTCATCATCTGTATTTTATTTTATAGCTTTTGATATTGAAACTTAGTTTACCTACTAGGCTTCCATGTTTTCAGATCTGCATTATACTTGGCCTCCTGCTGATGATTCTGTCGCCTATTGGTGGATTAAGGCAAATCATACTGAATGCCAAGAGCTATGGATTTTACACTTGAATTCTTGCAGCCCAAGAGTCATTCTGAACTTTTATTTTATATATAAATATAAGCATGAATGAATGTAATTGAATTCTTCTTCGCCATCTACAGCTTTATTTTTCTATAAAACATGATTGCGGCAAAATTTGTTTCACGAAATCAACCAGCATGTTATATACCTGATTGGTACGCCTTCTTTCCTTTTGGATTCGATCTGTTTTCACAACAACAACAAACTGTTGATACTTGCCAGCTGCTAAGTTTTCAAGCATAGTCGAAACTAATATTTGATAGACGTGTCAAAACAGCACAAAACAAATTAAGCATACGAATTCTATTCTATGTTTTATATATTTTATAAATAACATAAGATTAAAAAAGTATAACACTTTGGTTTAATTAAAAATGGTGAAACCAAAGAGAACCGAAGATAACATATCATTCCATCCTGTTCTATCCATGTACCAATTGCTAAGATGTGGTTGACAATATTATCACTATAAGAACACAATTGCATAAATCATATTTCTAGCTGAACGCAATCCTTTTGCCTGGTTCGATTCGAATCAATTTCAAGTATTGCCTAGATGCATTTATTTCAACAAATATAACAGATAATTGAAAAATTCGGGGGAGAAATTGTTTAAATCTTGGGGTATGGGTCATATTTTTGGCTTTTAAAGAAGATTTTTCAACCCAAGACAAAATCAAGTAGTAATGTAGTATTTACCGAAATGAAGTGTACATCCATGATTTTTCGACATGCTACTGCCATTTTCCATTCCTATTTTTTATTTCATCAGAATTCCCCAAAGTTGAACTCTTTTTTTGAATTTGCTTTAAACCAGACGAAATTCCAAATATTAAAGCATAAATTAACCTTTTTAAGCCCTAGTCATTACAGAAACTCATTATTTGCTGCAACAAATGGTTTCAAATCGAGTGAATTGAATTCTCCCACGGCTAACTTGGGATGACAATTTGTATCCGTACGTGGGTCCCGCAGGGGAGGATTTTTTTCCTGTGGGGATGGGGATGATGGAAAAAATCCCCCTGAAGGCACTTTGGAGAAGGGGAACATGCTCCCCGTCCCGTGGGATCTCCGACCCCGAAAAGATTATGATATCCTTATAAATATATATATATATATATGTAAATTGTAAATATATTTTATTAATTTTAAATATATATTATTTTATTAAATAAATAAAATATTAAAAACATTTAAACCTTTAATTCTAAATGCTTCATTAATTCTTCCTCCATATGACATTATAACTAATTATATATACGATATTATTTTAAGGGTTTTTCTAACTTGTAAAACGTTGCTAAGGTTAAGATTAATTATTAACCACTTTACATAATCTTTATTAATTATTAAAAACCCATTAATAAATAGGTTTAATCTTCTATTCGGAGTACATGCTTTTGACATTAAAGTTGAAATATCATTTACATACTTTTTGACATGATTAAACTACCATTTGGAGAATAAATGTTTAGATGAATTGGAACAGGAGAGAGTTATTTGTTTTATCCTGAGTTTCCTTGCGGACTAGAAAAATAGGAAAAAGAAAAAACAATAAGTGCCTGTTTGGTAAAATTAACTGTTAGCGGATAAGCTAGCTGATAGCGGATAGCGGATAAGCTAGCTTATTTTCTGTGAAAGTGTTTGGTAAAACTAGCGGTTGAACTAGCTGAAAAATATAAAATGACATAAAAGGACATCTTCACTAGTGCAATAAACATGTTTAAAATCGGTTAAAAATATCATTCTAAATCGGTTATGGAACCGATGTAGAAACAGATGATGTAGAATGTAAGACCTTTTAACATCGGTTTTTAACCGATGTTGAAAGTACTTTCAACATCGGTTATAAACCAAACCGATTTTGAAAGTGCTCATTTAACAGATTAATAATTATTGAAAAAGATCTTTTCATATCGGTTATAATATAGAACCAATGTTGAAAGTTATAATTCAACATCGGTTTGGTCATGTAACTGATGTTGAAAGTATCTTTTCACATCGGTTGTAACTCAAAACCGATTGAAATTGATAGTTCAACATCGGTTCTCTATTGTAACCGATGTTGATAGTCCAATTTTTTTTAAAATACTCTGTTTTAAACCAGTGGCAATCCATAACCCTGTTTCATATATTTACAACCAGAACAATCCCAGCCAAAATAGAATCCCAACAATAACAGAATCCAAATCACTATATACTAAGTAAGCCAAACTATACTTTATTGATTATGCAAAAGTCAACTTTTGATTCAACAAACTCAACTAATTATATAATGTAATAAATTCAAACTAATTAATTCAATACATAACAAAGAAACAACAAAAAAATATAACAAATTAAACTAATTAAAGAAATAAAATGTCATCCATAAATTAATGTTCAGAAGTCATCTCAAGAAAGAAGTTTGCCCAACGCTCCTTGATGTTCTTAATGTCCTCTTCAGAGAATGCTTCCGGATTGTCGAAAATCTGTACATTATAACTAATCAACTATAACTATACATAATTAATCTATAACTATTTACAAATGTTATTAGTTAATTACCTCCTTCCATCGATCTGTAATACTCGCGGAGACAATGTTGAACATCCACTTCATGACATAATATCCGCACTCTCAGCCGCCATGTTGCCTATGACACTACAAATGAATACACAATTTGAATATATAATGAGTAAAAACATAATAGTAACTATTTTACACTGCAATTGAATCTCGGGTATTAATTAATAAACTACTTACATTAGGATAAATCCACCTAATAGGCCTGGGCCTACCACCATCCAAAACACGACTTGCGTTCATAGCTCTATCATAATTAAGAAAATATGAATTTAAAGTATGTTATATATTTCAGAGTAATTAATAAAGCAAATGTAGTACAAATTAAATTAATTAAAAGCTTACGTTTCAACAATAAGCTTGATTTCTTTCGTCGGCTTCCTTCCCAACGAACAAAAGAAGACCACAACACTCATACCACGACAGATGATCAATAATTGCCAATGTTTACTACATTTGGAAACAGTTAGAGACAAGTCACAGATAATTATAAATCACTAGTAAAACTTGTACTTACAGATGGAGGTAAGGTGCTAGGTAGAACTGTTTTTTGCCTTCATCAAGCACACGTCGCATGTACGCAGTAATCTCATCTGACCTAAGTGTCTCACCCTGAATTAGTTGAGGGTCAAGGAATCCATAAAGATGGAGGTTACCCCTATCAATACACAGGCGATGCAGATACCTAAGATATTGAAATAAATATTAATTATAATAGTTAAAAACTTAATTAGTTAACTTACAAATTAATTAGTTGAAATAACATAACTTACGTGCACCATAATGAGACAACTGTCATGCAAAGCATTTCACTATCAATGCATATTTCCATAATGTCCCTCTGGGGGATATAGAAAGTGTCGGGCTTGTCATCGTGTTCCAAATTTATAAAAGCGGACTCCTTCCCAAGTTTCACGGCAGCTAATGCGAGACGTTCCAGAGCATCAAGTTCAACATCCTTGTCAATACCCTAAACAGCAAATATAGAATATTAGTAAACACGGTTAGGTTATTTCAATTGTAAATAAAAAAAAAACTTAACTTATTGAATGATTATATGAATACCTTCGATGAACTAGACGCCACAAGTTTTCTCGGATCCGACCTAGGCCTTTTGGGTCGATGATCTTTTCCATCATCCTAAACAACAGAGGTAAAGCATTAGTAAACACAAGTAAACACAATTAAGTTATTTCAATTGTAAATATAGAAAAACATAAATAAGTGAACAATTACATGAATACCTTGGCTGAAACAAAAAACCTCACAAGTCTTCTCGGCCAAGGGATGAAATTACCGGGGGCCTAGCCAACTGTAATAACCTCCTCAGTGGGCACAGGGACTAGAGCATCAACATCTAGAACATCTTCAACCACCACCATCACATGATCATCCTCTAATGTCTGGTGGTGTAAGGTATTTCCCAAGTTATGTACCCTCCCAAATGCCACTACCCGGCGATCATGATGATCATCAACATACAACTCACATTGATCGTCCTCCTTATCAGGCTGATGTGAATGATCACATGAACCCATAGTGCTCACAGGTACAGACGGTTGGGCACTTGTGTTTTGCTGGGAAAAACCCATAGATGCCAACTCTGAGAGAAGATCTCATTTTATTTCTTCTCGAAGCTGCGCCTTGATGGACTCAATATCATCCCTCTTCCGATAATGTGAAGATGGTCCATGGTATTGGGTAATGCCAACACCCCATCCAACACCAAGGACACGGCCTGGGTGGTCCTCTTTCCCAATCGCAACAGCCAAGACATCTTTGCGTCCAGTAGACACAAAGGTTCCTTGTGTGCTTTGTTCGTCCAAGGAATCCTACAACATACAATTGTCACATTAATTTGTGTAAGATGATGGATAAGCATGTTACAATTACAATTAGAATTGAATATATACTTACAATCTTTTCAGCAACAAGATGTGCCTCCTCAGATGTATATTGTCCCGATGGTCCTTGTCGGGCTCTCTTCCATGTATGGTGGCGTGGGGGTGGAGGTGGATCAACAACTTCTGGAGGTGGATCAGTCGTAGGATCAGCTTGGGATGCTTGTTTCAAAAGTTGTTTCTTCTTCTCTTCAATCATCTTCCTCCTCAGCTTTTTATATCCCCCACGAGATAAACTATGGGGGTAGAGATTCTTACTCTGGATCTCCTGCGCCTTTTTCCTTTTCTCCTATTATAAATAACATCAACTGAATTCAGTATATTAATAAAATCAATTTGGTTGGTAAAGTTAAACAATATAACTCAAGTTAACCTGAAAGGTGGGGTCCAATCGGATCTGAACATATCTATCCCATGTCTCATGATCAAGGAACGGGTACATCTCAAGTGGAGATTTGTCTGCACGCCCATGTATGTATTTCCCGCTTAGTTGTGTTTTAAATGCTCTCCGACGCTCACCCGCATACGAAATCCATTTTTTCTTCATACGCTCGGTATCCGACACTTCAAAGGTGAGCTATATTTACAAAACAAAATGGAGAAATTAGTGTATATGAAAATAATATGGTGAAATAAAATATATACAACCAAAGAGGGTAAAAGTAAAATACCATGATACTATCCCATATCTGATCCTTCACGTTTGTCGGTACATGGTCCCAATCCTCAATAAGTATACTAGCCTTGCTTTTGGCAAGGACGGCCACAAAACTCTTGAACTGATCTTCCATTGGCCCTATAGGTAAGCAATCTCCATCAAACTCAACCCTCATCCTTTGATTACCACTACGGTTGATGGCCAATTTTTTTAATCGTGTGGCGCGTCTACCTTTTTTACTTGTCAATGGGGTATCCGACCCGCTGCGTGTAGGAGGGAAGTCCGAGGAATCTGCCATGTATGCCTGTTTATACAAAAAGTAATAAACTATGTCAGTAAAGATGGATAAATAACAAATATCACTTTAAACATAACTTACACTATAACTTAACATATAAATATCAAATTAAATAACAAAAAAAACTTAACTTATAATTATCAAGATAAACATAACTTAACTAATAAATATAACTTTAAACATAACTTACACCATGGTCAAGTAGTAATGTTCTCCCATATCCCTTCATGATGATCATCACGAATGGCATGTACATCGTCCGCTTCATTTTCCTCATTGAAAGTAGGCATCCGTGTTGAGAAAGAAGGAGTATCGGAAATACCGAGAGTTGAATCTTGATTTTCCTCACTACCATTATGCATGTTTTTTCCTTGGAGAACCACCGACCACCTTTTGTTAGAAGGATCATGGATATAAAACACTTGTCTTGCTTGGAAAGCCATGATGAAAGGCTCTTCTGTATGACCTACCTTACCAAGGTCTACCAATGTAAATCCTAACTCATCGGTTTGTACACCACTGTTACTGTCAACCCACTTACATTTAAAAACAGGTACTCTAAATTTAGTGTAATCGACCTCCCAAATCTCTTTGATGACTCCAAAGTAAGATATGGATGCCATAACGGGGTTTGTATCTTTTGAACTAGAGAAGTGCATAGACTCGGCTACAACCATAACCCCACTGTTTTGCACGGTACTCTTGTCATCCTGGGACTTTGTATAGAAGGAAAACTTATTGATATCGTATCCACTCCAACATATGACATCAAAGTTAGGCCCGTGTGCTAGCCATTTTAATGTATCAGAAGCAGTATTATCCTCCGCAATTTGATCTTTAAACCAGTTTAAGAAAGTCTTATTATGCTTGTTCAACAACCATTTTTCGTTCTTTCGAGGGTAATTTTGCTTGACAATGGTTTTGTGATCACATAAGTAAGGATTAACCTCATCGGTGTTATTCAATATATACAAATGTGCTTGAAGCACTTCCTCTCGACCCATGCTCTTAACAGTAATACCTCGTGTACCCTTACCATCACATCTTCCCTCATGACGAGACTTAGGAAGCCCTACAAGTTCCGCTTCTGACATGTAGTCTGTACAAAACTCAATAGCTTCTTCTGCAACATACCTTTCAACAATAGATGCTTCAGGACGGTGTGGATTCTTCACATACCCTTTTAGTATCTTCATGTATCGCTTAACTGGGTACATCCACCTTAAATGAATGGGGCCACACAATCTAATCTCCCTCACTAGATGAACAATTAAATGAACCATGATATAAAAAAATGAAGGAGGAAAATACATCTCCAATTGACACAAGATAATAGCAGCCTCAGTTTCCAACTCATCCAGTTTTTGAAGGTCAATGACTTTGCTACATATAGCATTGAAGAATAAGCACAACCTTGTTATGGCATGTCTCACTTTTTTAGGCAAGATGTCACGAATAGCCACTGGTAGTAGTTGTTGCATCAAGACATGGCAATCATGAGACTTTAAACCAACTAATTTGAGATCTTTCATTGAGACAAGCCTCTTAACATTTGAAGAGTAACCCTGTGGCACTTTGACGCCCCGCAGACACTCACAAAAACTTTTTTCTTTTTTTTCGATAAAGTATGACATGCTGGGGGCAAATAAGTCCGCTTAACCCCTACTGATTGTGGAGCTAACTGCTCTCGTATGCCCATCGCAACTTGATCTAAACGAGCATTGACACCATCCTTTGTCTTGCCTTGAATGTTAAGAAGCGTCCCGACTACACTATCACACACATTTTTCTCCACATGCATCACATCAATACAATGTCTTACATCAAGTTTGCACTAGTATGGAAGATCAAAGAAGATCAACCTCTTCTTCCATATCTTTTTCTCAGTAGCCTTCTTATGGGTCTTTCCAAAGATAATATCCATGTCCTTAACCCGTTGATAAACTTGATCTCCAGTTAAGGCCGTCGGAGCAATTTCATTCTCCTGGCATCCATTAAAAGCTTTTCTCAATCTACGATACGGGTGATCAGGTGTGAGAAATCTTCGATGCCCAAGGTAAACTATCTTCCTTCCATGTTGTAGTTGATGGTAGCATGTGCCTTCTTCACATACAGGGCATGCTTTATGCCCCTTAACACTATATCCGGACAAGTTCCCGTATGCTGGAAAGTCATTGATGGTGCAAAATAACATGGCACGCATCTTGAAAGTCTCATTGCAATACCCGTCAAACAGATCAACGCCTTCCACCCACAGCTTTCTCAAGTCTTCAATCAAGGGACTTAGATAAACATCTAAGTCATTTCCTGGTTGTTTTGGGCCCGAAATCATTATAGATAACGTAATGTATTTGCGCTTCATGCACAACCAAGGAGGTAGGTTATAAATTACCAGGAGAACAGGCCATGAACTATGAATACTACTTAAGGTGCCATACGGATTCATTGCATCGGTAGCAAGTCCAAGCCTAAGGTTTCTTTTCTCATCGGCGAAATCCGGAAATAAACTATCAATTCTCTTCCATTGCAAAGAATCAGCTGGATGGCGAAGCTGTCCATCACATTTTCTCTCATCTGCATGCCACCTAATGTTTTTTGTGTCATTTACATTAGCGAACAATCGCTTGAACCTTGGAATTATTGGAAGATACCATAACATCTTCGCAGGAGGACCCTTTGTGATCACATCACAATTTGAATCACCATCGTTCACTTTGTAGCGTGATACCCCACACCTTGGACACTCGTGCATCTTTTCAAAGTCATTTCTGTACAATATGCAATCATTAGGACATGCATGTATTTTCTTATACTCCATACCCATCGGACACAATATCTTCTTCGCCTCATAGTTACGGTTCGGCAATGTGTTACCTTCTGGAAGCATGTCTTTCAACAACTCAAGCAATTCGGTGAAGCTTTTATCACTCCACCCATTTCTCGCCTTCACAACTACCAATCTTAACACCGCTGACAACCGTGTGAAATTAGAGCACCCAGGATACAAAGGCTTATCTGCATCACTGCACAAAGTATCATACACATTTGCTAGTTGAAATGACTCTTGTCCAATATTGCAGATCATGTCCTCTAGTCGATCGTCCATATCTACGTCATCAACCTCCTCTCTTTGGGACACACTTGGTTTGTCTAACAATTCACCATGCCATATCCATCTTGTATAACTCTTACATATCCCTTCACAAATAAGATGCTCTCGTATTTTCTCAGCTTCCAGTCGTCTCTCATTCAAACAATTAACACAAGGACAATAAAACCTTCCATTACTATTGGGAAAATTTCTTTTAGCAAATTCTAAAAACTCTTCCACTCCATTCTCATACTCATGACTTGTGCGTCTAGCATCGATCCAATTACGATCCATAACTACAACAACACCAACTTCACTTAGTCCAAGATCTTCAACTCCTTTTTATCACAGGGTATGGCCCTATCCCATTCGGGAAGAAACTTCTTCAACACTCAGTTAACAGTTAGTCCTTAACTTTCATGCCCATACTTAACGAAATTTCGGCAGCATTTCCCATCGGTCTCCGACGTACACGACTTGAACGCAGTGACATCCGCCGCGACAAAGTGTGCACCCGGAGAACAAAAGGAAATGCAGCAGACCGAAATTTCTTCAAGTATAAGATATGAGAATTAAGGAATAAGTATTAACCAAATGAAGAATAAGTTTTTCCCCAAACTGTCCAACTTGGACAATTCAAGATTCAATACAATGAGTAGTACCTTAATAAAGTACATATATGCTCATTAATATTGAATCTCAAACGGGAAACTAAGGTTTTGCTAATTTATTAACACTAAAAGATAATCCAACAGTCCAATCCCTAAGTTAAAACAGCAAACAAAACATTGGAATAAAATATCAGAGTGAGGAGATAGAGAGTGATGAGTGAGAGGGCGCTCCAGATGGGTTGAGGCTTGCCTTCACCCTAAATCAGAAACACAAAGCAAAGAGAGGGTTTGAGAGAACTATGAGAGGTTTTTTAACCTAACATTTAAAAACCATTCATGTTAAACTAATATCCTGTCCTGAGTTTGCAGAAAGGAATGAAGTTTTATCTTATTATCAAGTCCTAGTTAGCAATCTAATGCATTCGTGGTTAGAATTGAGAATGTTTGTTGTCCTGGTGCTCAAGAGACAAAAGGAAATGGTGAAAACAAGGTGCTATGTCTAGAGGACAACTTAGAGGATGCGCAGGCTTTTTTGCTTAAATGCAAGAAGCATGAAAGGTCCCTGCTGTGAAAAATTGCGTCAGTGGATATGCACAATTGCTTTTATCATCCAGAATTGACTTAATAGCTTATAATGGGCTTGATTGGACCATGGTCTCCTCTATGCTTGCCTAAGTATCACTGCCAGCTCTAAATTAGCGCATCACCTTTCTTTAAATTAGTCAAACATTTTTGTAGTTTATAGTTTTATGTTTCCTTGCATATTTACTCAAGTTGAATCAACCACATTTTCAAACTAAATAGTAAATTCTAATACATTAATACTTTTTCTCTTCCTTTCTCCCTTTAATTTCATAAGAAAATCTAATCAGAAGGAGAAGTGTTTTTCATCATTAGAATGTCACGTATGGATTTCCTGCCAAGTTACATGCCATACTGTAAAACTAATCAAGTTACATGCCATATTGTAAAACTAATCAAGTTACATTGCAAAACCAAAGTAACAGGTAGCAGACAACAACAAAAATGTAGAAAGAAAGAAAGAGAACCTGGGTAAAGTTTCTCCACCGAGGAGAGGGTGAAGCCGTGGGCAAAGTTTGGTATAGAGGTTCAGAGGAGAGGGTGAAGCCGTGCGCGACTGGGCAGTGTATCAGCGATGAAGGAGCAGCAACGATTTGTGAGGAGAAGGAGAAGGATGAAGGATGGTGCTAGGTTACGGTGGTGAAGGATGAAAGAGAAGGAGCAAACGAGAGAGAGGGCAAACAGTGAGGAGGGAAAGATATGAAAGAACGTTGGAACGTGAAATGGGTTTAATGAAGATTTGAAATCGGTTGGTTAATAGAACCGATTTTGAAAGTTTAATAATGAGATCGGTTGTCAAATAACCGAGTTTGAAAGTTTACTAATGAGATCGGTTGTGTAATAACCGATGTAAATACGTGGCGGGAATAAATAAATAGTTTTTTTATTTAAATTGATTTCATCGGTTGAACTATGTAACCGATGTTAAATGTTTTATACATCGGGTTCTTTTTGAACCGATGTAAATAATTTTGAACTTATTTTCAAAATTGCCACCGCCTCTTTTTTTAAATCGGTTTCTTTTCAACCAATCTAGAAACCTGTTGTAGAATCCATATTTTGCACTAGTGCTTCATTAATGATTTTACATAAAAGAGAGATAAGAGAATAAATGTCGAATTAAATGAAGATAATAAGGATAAAAGTGGAAAGAAAAATGAAACGCTATAAGCTATAAGCTCAAACGCTACTTCAAGTAGCGTCTGGAAAAAACACTATAAGCTCGTGACAGATGCGCTTACCAAACGGGGCTACTTTCTCATCGGCTATAAACTCGTTGAAGTGCGTTGCCAAACAGGCTCTGAGACACAAATCATTGAACCAGTAAGCCAATTAGGCAGCACTACGTGATAATAATGATTCATTTATCTATTGATTAAAGGGAGAGAAAGAGACTTATTAATGCTTGTTGGTGGGAAGAGAGAGGCTTAAGAATAAATAAATAAATAAATAGGAGAAAGATTTTTAAGTTTTTCAACAAAACACAATTATTAGGAGAGGGCAATTACAATGTAAAGTGTGTAATAATTAATCTTAACTTGTGCAACCTTGCATAGGTTAGAAAACTCTTATTTTAATAATACCATTATTTTCTTCTTTTTTAACAAGATTACAAGAATAGAAAATTTAAACTCTCTGCCTGAAACATATCAATTCAAATATGTATTCAGATATGTTGATTAAGTAATTCTCCCTTTTATATATGTATCAAAAAAAATTCTATTCCTATTCCTTTCATAAAGACCTTACATGTTGGACATGACAAGAAGAACTGAACTTGATGGTATAGTCTTTGACCTTGTAATAATTTTATTGAATCTTTACTTATATTATTTAAGGTTGAACTTGTTGCAATCTCTTGGGGAAAGCTTTAACTTCAAATATTTAAGATTTTTAGTGCTTTATATTTCATTGGACTTTAGTTAATTATCTGTTTTTTTTTTTTTTTTTTTTGAATTTTCAAGTCCCCGAACTCCCCACAGGATCCCTAGGGAATGAGGACGAGGGAGAAAACTCCCTGTGGAAGGGAACGGGGACAGGGGAAAATAGGGGGCGGGGAGGGGGCGCAGGGGAGTACTTGAAGGAACCTGTTTGAAACACAAGAAGGGGGGTTGAATTGTGTTTTAGACGATTTTAAATTTTTTTCGTAAGCAGATAATAGTTTTCCCAAGATTGGACGCTAAAAAGATTAAAAGCAAAGAGAGCTCTTCCAAACACCAAGTTGGACGCTAACTTAGTTTGACAAAGATAAGAAAACAGCGTAGTAAAAGGCAATTCAATCCCAGTTAGTTAGTTAGATAATAAACTAAAGTGAGGGTTAGGGAGAGAAAAGAACACAAAGATATTATCCTGGTTCACTCTTTACCAAAGAGCTATGTCCAGTCCTCTCTACTTGAGAGCTTTATCCACTATAACAAAAACCTTTTGTTACAAAGTATTCAGCACCTCTTCAGACAGTATTCTCAACCTCTTCAGGTTCTCTAAGTATTCTTTTACAGACAAGCCTCTTCAGGCTCAACTAAACTAAGGTTTTGAAAGAGTTTGTTCTACTAACTCACTAAATGTGAGAATTCGAAACTATAGCTTAGACTCTTAAAAACAACTCTACACAGAGAGTAATATGAAAATGAGGATCAGAGTAGCTTTGCTAGCTTTGCAAGCTTGAGATTTTCTCTTTAATTTCTTGAGCTAATGTTTGCTTGTATCTCTTGAAAGATTTTGAATTGCTAAGTGTTGCTTCACTTGTATTTTTGCTCAAGTTTTGTCTGTTTGGTGTTCGTTTTTGGTCACCTTGCACTTTCAGGGGATGGAGGTATATATAGCCTCTTGTCTTTGAGCAAACTCACTCTTCAACGGATGGAAAAGGATCCGTTCTGATGAGCATTGAATGCATTTGATCCGTTGAGTCTAATAGCTTCTGAAGTTTCTGATTAGCAGGCTAGACTATCAGGATGATAGCTCAAAGTGGTGCTGACATATCCTCTGAGTAGAACGAAAGTTGCCTTTTGTTTTTCCAAAAGAAGGAGGTCAACTTCTTAAAGTGATAGGGACATTTTGGCTTACGTTTTACATATGTACGAATATCACAAGGAATGTTTTGTCCCAAGGATATAAGCCTTTTACAGGGAATAATAAATTCAAATGCTTTTACAAGAAATTCGCGCTTGAAGTATAAAAGCATTTATTGGACTAGCTATTACAAAAGTAACCGAAAGAGTCTTTGGACTCATGGTTCTATATATTACCGTCCAGTCGTAAACCAAGATTAAATGTTGGACGAGATAAAGTCTTTGGACTAGGGATAGTCTTTGGACTCAATTAAGTTTTATCCTGCACACTTAATATAAAACGTTAGTCCATAACAAATCTTTGTTCATCTTAAATTAGCTCTTTGTTAACATCACAACTTAAGGGATTATCTGGACCATAACCACTTTGGTTCCAACAATCTCCCCCTTTTTGATGATGACAAAACATACCAATTTGATTGAACAAAGAGTCCTAGAGAGCTGAAGGGCTCCCCCTAAGACAAACATTCTAATCATTTAAAGCATCTAAACATTTAAGGCATATAAGACAGATATAAGCTTTTTATATATATTCAATCAACCCATTTTCTCCCCCTTTTTGTCATCAGACAAAAGAGTGAGAAATACATCATAGTCAGTATATTTGAAAACAAATAAAACAAATTTTTAAGATAAAACAAATTTTAAGAAGAGGGAGGAGGTTTTGGAATAAAATCTTTGAACATAGCCGCAATTTGCTGAAGGAGCACCGCATTGTTGGCTTCTATGGTTCGTTGGATGAACTCTTGAAACTCAGGAGGAATAACCAAGGCGAAACTATCAGTTGTGGCCCTGGTTGCGTCCACACCTCTTTGATCAGGAACTATACTAAGAGCCTGAGAGGGAGATGGATCAACAAGATGGACCACTGAGAGAGGGATAGGTTGAGACTTGGACTGAGCTGAGTCTGCAACTTGTTCCACTTCCTCAGCATGAGTTTCAGTGGAGGGATCCGCATAGACGATTTCGGTGTCCCCAGACTCTTCAGGAATAACCGGCTTAGGAGGAGGAGGAGGAGGAGGAGCATTAGGATCAATGACAGGTTTGGGTGGAGGTGGCAGCACTTCAAGTATGATCTCATCATCATCATACTTGTTTTCTCTCCATTTGATAGCAGGTAAAGGCAAAACATCTCTAGGATAAAGAGGTATCCCAAAGATATCGTCTATGATCATGTAGTCAGCTTCACGGATTAGATATTGTCTTGGGTAGACGCGAATCTCTTCTTTCTCCTCAAAAGATAGTCCAGATGATGATGCTTCTTGGGAGCATCTCCAGATGTGGTTTTCCCAGTAGACCTTAGCATCTGGGTCAAATCTGAATCGGGGATCTTTCTTCCAAATGTTTGCTAAAGCCTCAGAGTCATCTCGATGTTTCTTCAAAAACAAGGGATCAAAAGCAATTTTGTACGGCATCGTCTATGACTCAAGCCTTTTGCGAAGGTCCTTATTATTGTTGGGATCTAGAATAGGGAGCCTTGGACAAGCTCGAGGAGGAACAACTCCTACTTTTGTGCTAGATGACTTTGACCAAAATTTCTTTGGAAGTTTGTGATGAATCTTAGCTTCCCGAGTCATGTCACACTCTTTCCGCACGGCATAATAAGGAAGAAAGTCCCGAACATCAGAATACTTCTTCCATGTTGATGGGTAGCTTGGAATGAAAGAAAGATCAGGATCAAGGATGAAGTTGGGTAAGCCAAACGTCCTTGCTCTTCTTTCGTACTCCGTTTTGTAGCCTTTCTTGTCTTCATTACGAAGAACAACGTGCCTCTTTACATTGTAGTGGCACCATTGGAATGCCTTGTCCTTGATAAGGTTGGGATAGACTTTCCTTGGAGGAAACGTCTTCTTCTCAAGGCTGACAACCAAGGGTCTATGGGCTGTGTACATCTCAGAGGGCAGACGTTTAGTTGATGTGTGTGGGATGGGGTAGTAGCCATGTTTAGGGGGTGGTCCAGAGGTGGGTGGTGTGGGTGGTTGTTCATATTCATATTCAGGTAATGGAAGAGGGCTTTTGGGGTGAGGTTCAGTAGTGGGGTGTGTGTGTTCAAGGAATAGAGCAGGAAAGTTGCGTTTGACCTCAGCCCAAATTGAGCATTTGTTACTATAGTCTATTCCTGGGATGCGTCTATATTTACTTTTGGGAAAGATCCGTCTGGGGTAGGGAGCACCATAAGGTTGGAAGGGGTGATCTCCCCAGGGTGTGAACCAGTCTTCGGGTTCATTTGGTGAGGTTAGAGTTTGGGTTTGTGGTAGGTCAGTGGGTGAGGGTGGTAGGGAAGGGTCAAAGGTCAAGTCCTCAATCTTAGACGATTGGACAACAGAAGAAGTAATAATTGAACTGGAGATAGATTCAGTATTACCTTTTGTCTTTGCTCGAGTTGACCTTGCCCTTGTTGACAAAGTTTTAGGCAGAGGTGCAGCAGACGAGGTTTCCAATCTTGGACCTTTAACTACCCTGGAGATAGGTAGATCATCCTCTTCGTCATCATCAATGGGAGCTAGAATCAGCTTCCTTTTTTTGGATGATTGGATGGTGAGCTTTGGACGAGAAGGAGGTGTCCTAGCTATTGGACGAGCTAGTTCAGTGGAGCGTCCAGCAGTGACGCGTTGTTCAGACGCTTCTTCTGAGCCTTGCGTCTGAGCTCCTTTTTGTTTTCCTTCAAGTTTGGACTTTTTGAAGCAGTCCAACTGCATCATCACCAAACTTTGCCTGCTAAACTCAGGCTGATGCAATCGTTCAATGCCATGAACTCCATAGTATCTGACTTTTCTTTCTGGAGCCAAGTTCTTTAGGTCATCGAAGATCATATGCTTCTCGAAGATTTTTGAGAGAAGAGCAGCATAGATGATTGAAGTATTCTTCCTAGAGCCTTCAATGGCATACTTGAAGAAGGAAAAGAGTAGGTGGGGAAGGTTTATCTGCCTTTCGAGTATCAAATGAACCAGGCAAAAATGAGCCTTTGATACATTATCCTTCGACCCAGCCTTGTGAAGGATAGACTTGTTCAAGATTTGGTGAAGAACCCTAGCCTTGTCAGTCATTTTTGAGGCTACGAGTTTGTCACCCGAGTTCTTCAACAGACAGTCTCTGATGGTAGAAGCATCAGCAATCTCTTCCTCCCAGTTATCCTCAACAGTTATACTAGATTGGGTGCACCCAATCGCATTAGAAATTGTTGCTTCAGATACTATTACTTCAGTATCAAGCACTTTGTTGCGAATCTCTCTTGCAGAGACAATAGGGTTTGTCCAGAACTCACTAACTAGAGCAGGGTAGATTACCGGAGAACCTTCGAAGAAGCTTGACCATCCAGTAGCATCGATGTTAGAGAAAATGTCAATCCCGTTATCAGCCAGGAATTATAGATTAAACTTGAACTCGACCATGATATCAGCAGTCTGAGCGTTAAAGGTTTTTCCTTTACCCTTAGAGCCAGCAGCAAAAGAGGTTGCCATAGTTTCAAAGAGGAGCTTTAGAAAAAAAAAAGGGCTTTCCTTTTCGAAGATGCAAGAAGAAAGATTAAAGCTTTTTGTAAAGGTTTGATTTTTAACAAAGCTTAGGTTTTAAAGAAAAGAGAAGAGAGAACGAAAACCTTTCGTATTTTCAAATAGATAGAGAGAGCGAAACGACGTTCATTAAATGCCTGACACATGTTCAGACTTTGAAACCGTAAAAAGCATTTTTGGCAAACAAAGAAAACAAAAAATTGACTCAGTTAAGGGAATGAAAGATAATAGTTCATTCGACAAAGATTGAGTTCCATTAATGCATTAGACGAGCAATCAGAAAGTACAATGGACGAGCATATATTGGACGTAGTGCAAATATTGGACGCATGCATTGGACTCTTAGTCAATCAATGAAATGCGTGTTCAGATATTTCCTTATAAATGTGAACCTATCTTCGGCTAAAGGTTTAGTGAAGATATCTGCCCATTGATGGTCAGTATCAACAAATTGAATATCTATTATTCCTTTTTGCACATAGTCTCTAATAAAATGATGCTTTATTTCTATATGCTTTGCTCTAGAATGTAGTATGGGGTTCTTT
The DNA here is from genome assembly GCA_039655645.1 of Ammopiptanthus mongolicus. Taxonomy (NCBI): domain Eukaryota; kingdom Viridiplantae; phylum Streptophyta; class Magnoliopsida; order Fabales; family Fabaceae; genus Ammopiptanthus; species Ammopiptanthus mongolicus. The sequence goes on along the minus strand of CM077349.1, from coordinate 28,715,708 downwards.
GACAAGTTAATAGCAGCAGTGTTATCACACATGATAGGGATGTTGCTTACAAACACGTTGTAGTCTTCCAACTGATGTTTGATCCATAGTAGTTATGAGCAGCAACTGGCTCAGCTTCAGCAATTGATAGAGCAATTGTTCTTTGCCTTTTGCTTGACCATGAGACAAGATTAGCACCAATGAAGTGACACCCTCCACTTGTGCTTTTTCTTTCTATTCTGTCGCCAGCATAGTCAGCGTCACAGAATCCAACTAATCTGTATTCATCAAATTTCTTATAACAAAGACCTAGATTAGTAGAACCTTTTAGATATCTAAAGATTCTTTTTACTGCTGAGAGATGAGACTCTCTTGGATCGGATTGAAAACGAGCACATAAGCAAACACTAAACATGGTATCAGGTCTGGACGCAGTTAGATATAAGAGGGAACCAATCATACCTCTATATACCTTTTGGTCTACCTTTTTATCTTTATCATCTTTGTTTAGCACGGACGTTGGATGCATTGGTGTATTCATAGGTTTACAATCATCCAACTTGAAGCGTTTCAAAAGCTCCTTTGTGTATTTCGTCTGATGAATGTACACTCCATCTGAGGTTTGCTTTACTTGAAGCCCAAGGAAGAATTTGAGTTCTCCCATCATGCTCATTTCAAATTCCCTTTGCATTAATTCAGAAAACTCTTGGCAAAGAGATTCATCAGTTGCACCAAATATTATATCATCAACGTAAATTTGAGCAACACTAAATTCCTTTTTATTTACTTTTCTAAACAGAGTTGTATCCACTTTTCCTCTTGAGAAGCCATTCTCCATTAGGAAAGTGCTGAGTCTCTCATACCAAGCTCTGGGAGCTTGTTTGAGTCCATATAAAGCTTTCTTAAGCTTATATACATGCTCAGGACGGTTTTGATCTTCAAAACCGGGTGGTTGAAGAACATATACTTCTTCATTAATTACCCCATTTAGGAATGCACTTTTTACATCCATTTGATAAAACATGATGTTATGATGTGCAGCATATGAGAGTAAGATGCGTATAGCTTCTAATCTAGCTACTGGAGCAAAGGTTTCAGTATAATCAATACCTTCCTCTTGTGAGTAGCCTTGAGCAACTAGCCTTGCTTTATTCCTTACAACTTTGCCATCTTCGTCCAGCTTGTTGCGATAGACCCACTTGGTTCCAATGACAGACTTATCCTTAGGCAAGGAGACCAGCGTCCAAACGCCACTTCGTTGAAACTGGTTGAGCTCCTCTTGTATAACAAGGATGCAGCACTCGTCCAATAAGGCTTCGTCCACAGACTTTGGTTCCATCTCAGAGATGAAGGCTGAGTCAGCTTGCTCTCTGAAGGTTGACCTTGTCCGGACGCTATCATTAGGTTTGCCAATGATTTGATCCTCAGGATGATAAGTTCTGAATTGCCAAGAACGAGGGGTGTTTACAGCTTGCTGAGACGATGATGCGTCCTGCTAGCGTCTGATGCCTCGTCTTTGTTGGTTGTTGGACGAGCATCTGAATCATTCAGATTCATATCTGCAAAAGAATCATCTAGCTCTGATAATCTCTTATCAGGCTGTTTGTCATCAAATTTAACATGGATGGATTCTTCAACAATCAAAGTTCTAGAGTTATAGACTCTAAAAGTTTTGGACGTTTCAGAGTATCCTAACAATATTCCATTATCTACTTTGTCATCAAACTTTCCTAGTTGATCCTTAGTATTTAAAATAAAGCATTGACATCCGAAGGGGTGGAAATAAGAAATGTTGGGTTTACGTCCTTTCCACAATTCATAAGGAGTCTTATTCAAGATTGGTCTTATGTATATTCTATTTTGAATGTAGCAGGCAGTATTTACAGCTTCAGCCCAGAAGTGCTTAGGGACAGAATTATCACTGAGCATCGCCCTAGCCATCTCTTAAAGAGATCGGTTCTTTCTCTCAACAACACCGTTTTGTTGTGGTGTTCTAGGGGCAGAGAAATTGTGATGAATACCACTTTCATCACAGAACCTTTGAAAAAGCTCATTTTCAAATTCGCCTCCATGATCACTTATGATCGAGCTGATGAATATGCCTTTTTCATTCTGAACTCGCTTACAGAATACAGAAAAGACCTTGATAGACTCATCCTTGTCAGCAAGGAACTTAACCCATGTCCATCTAGTATAGTCATCTACTATGACAAGTCCATATTTCTTACCACTGACAGAAGCAGTCCGTGTTGGACCAAACAAATCAAGATGCAACAATTCCAGTGGTCTAGAAGTACTAACAATGTTCTTGGACTCAAACGAGTTCTTAACTTGTTTTCCTTTTTGACATGCGTCACAGAGAGCGTCTGATATAAACACAATCTTTGGTAAACCTCATACAAGGTTATGCGTGTTTAGTTTAGAGATTAATCTCAGACTAGCATGACCAAGTCTTTTGTGCCAGATCCATCGCTCATCTTCAACAGACACTAGACATGATACACTTTGAGTTGAAAGTTCCCCCAAGTTAATCTTATACAGATTATTTTGCCTTTTGGCAGTGAATAAGATGGATCCATCAGGGTTCTTGACTATACATTCACCTTTATTAAAGGAAACAACAGACCCACTGTCACATAATTGACTTATGCTAAGCAAGTTGTGTTTTAATCCTTCAACCAGAAGAACATTATCAATAGAGGGAAGAGGATGCTTATCAATCTTACCTATTCCTACTATCTTTCCCTTCTAGTTGCCTCCAAAGGTGACCCATCCACTAGTCTTCTCACGGATTTCTTGGAACATACACCTTTCTCCCGTCATGTGACGTGAGCAACCACTGTCCAAGTACCAGGACTGGGGTCCTTTTTGTGTTGCTAAGCAGATCTGCAACAGGTATTATCATACTCTTAGGTACCCAGACAGACTTGGGTCCTTTTGGGTTAGTTGGTGGTCTTCGTCCATGCATTTTTGTTTTTGTTCTTGTAAATGCATTTTGAAGAGGTGTGACCACTCTTTCCACAAATCTTACAGTAAGTTCTGGATGCATGCAATTTATTTTCTTTTTGCTTTCCATAGGAATGAAAAGCCTTGTGATGTTTGTTGGACCCTGATATTTTCTGAGACGTACTTTGTTTCTCAGAGTCGTAGCCTAGGCCAGACTTATCATGAGGTGATCTAGTATACCTCAATATCAGGTCTAGCTTCTCTGATCCTCCAACAAGCTTAGATATGCTTTTGGTGAGATCAAATACCTCTTGTTTTAGTCTACTTACCTCAAGGGGTTCACTGGACTTAGAGGTGAGTTTGTCAGTTGGACTGACATTCTCAACTTTAAGCTTATTATTCTCTTCAAAAAGCTGCTTATTTAGTTTGTTGGACTCTTCCAACTCTTTATTCACTTTTGACAGTTTTCTCTTAAGCATGATGTATTGATGATGCAATAGAGAAGAATCATTTAGCAGTTCATCATATGCTTCTTGAAGAGAGTCAGAAACAGATACCTCGTCATCTTCTGATTCAGCGTCCGAAGAGCTTTTGGCCATCAGGCAGAGATTTGAGGTAGACGAGCTCCTTGGTCTGAACCGATATTCCAGAGCGTTTAGCTTCTCCTTAGCTGTTTGGAATTGCGAGACCATGTCCCGTCTTGGACGATCAAGGGCGTTGACAAGACACCAGTTGGCATGAGCATTTTGAGAACACCGTTTGATATCATCACTCGTCCAGTCTGTTTCATGTTTGGACGATGTTGATCCGTCCTCAAGGGTAATCGTTGGACGATAATCTCTGTTAGTGAAGATGTCCTACAACTCATAGTCTTGAGCTTGGATGTATAGTTGGAAAATTGATTTCCAATAAGGATAGTCTGTTCCCTTGAAGATGGGTGGAACATTCACATACCATCCTCCTTCAGAGGTAGACTCCTGACTTCTTTCTCCGGGAACAACAAGTTGTTCATCATCCGAAGAGTCTTCATCTTGCTTATTGGACCAAAGGCATAGGTTAGCCTCTTCATTTGTTTCTTCTTCTTCTTCTTCTTTTTCTTCTTTTTGAAGAACTTCTTCTTGTCCTTTAGCATAGGGTAATCAGCTTTGAAGTGTCCTGGTTTGTTGCATTCAAAACAGACCAGCTGACTTTTATCTTTAGGTTCAGCATGATCCTTGAAGCTTTTCTTTTGGAATGACCTTCTTTTCATTCCATTTTTCTTTCTCCACATATTCTGAATCTTTCTGGAGATAAAGGATAGCTCGTCATCGTCTGATACATCATCATCAGACTGATCAGCTTCATCACTGGACTCATCAGCTTTTAAAGCTTTTGAGTTGTTGGACCTATGAGCTTTTAGGGCAATCCCTTTATTCTTCTTTCCAGGATTGTCAAGATCAAGCTCCTGCTCATGAACTTGAAGCGTCCCGACAAGATCATCCAGAGTCAAAGTAGAGAGATATTTGGCCTGGGTGATTGCAGTGACAAGAGGTCTCCACTTCTTAGGCAGACTCCTAAGAATCTTGGTGACATTCTCCTTGGTAGTGTAGACCTTTCCAAGGGATTTCAGATTGTTGATGATCGTCTGAAAGCGACCCATCATGTCTAGGATGGACTCTCCTTCAGCCATGGTGAACATTTCATACTGGCCAACCAGCATGATGATTTTAGAGTCCTTCACCTTGGTTGTCCCTTCATGGAGATTAGACAAGGTGTCCCATATTTGTTTGGCTGATTCACATGCGTGAATCTTCTGAAATTCGTCAGGACTGAGGGCACACATTAACGCATTTCTTGCTTTATGATTCAGTTTCATTCTAGCCCGTTCAGCATCAGTCCAGTCGTCCTCTGCTTTTTCTATCCCGTCAGAGTTGAGACAAACGTTAGGACCTTTTGTGATTCTGGTCCAGAGAATTGAGTTTGTACTGAGGATGAAACCTTTGAATCTTTCCTTCCAGTACAGGTAGTGAGTACCGTTGAAGAACGGCGGTCTGGTCATGGAAGTACCTTCCATAACAGGTTGACTCCCGCTTGGCATACCTGGTCCAGACATATCTGCAGTAGGATCTTTTCCTCTACACGGCAAAGTTCTCAACCCAGAGGCTGAGCTTTGATACCAATTGAAGGAACCTGTTTGAAACACAAGAAGGGGGGTTGAATTGTGTTTTAGACGATTTTAAATTCTTTTCGTAAGCAGATAATAGTTTTCGCAAGATTGGACTCTAAAACGATTAAAAGCAAAGAGAGCTCTTCCAAACACCAAGTTGGACGCTAACTTAGTTTGACAAAGATAAGAAAGCAGCATAGTAAAAGGCAATTCAATCCCAGTTAGTTAGTTAGATAATAAACTAAAGTGAGGGTTAGGGAGAGAAAAGAACAGAAAGATATTATCCTAGTTCACTCCTCACCAAAGAGCTACGTCCAGTCCTCTCCACTTTAGAGCTTTATCCACTATAACAAAAACCTTTTGTTACAAAGTATTCAACACCTCTTCAGGCAGTATTCTCAACCTTTTCAGGTTCTCTACGCATTCTTTTATAGACAAGCCTCTTCAGGCTCAACCAAACTAAGGTTTTGAAAGAGTTTGTTCTACTAACTCACTAAATGTGAGAATTCGAAACTAAAGCTTAAACTCTTAAAAACAACTCTACACAGAGAGTAATATGAAAATGAGGATCAGAGTAGCTTTGCTAGCTTTGCAAGCTTGAGATTTGCTCTTTGATTTCTTGAGCTAATGTTTGCTTGTATCTCTTGAAAGATTTTGAATTGCTAAGTGTTGCTTCACTTGTATTTTTGCTCAAGTTTTGTTTGTTTGGTGTTCGTTTTTGGTCACCTTGCACTTTCAAAGGATGGAGGTATATATAGCCTCTTGTCTTTGAGCAAACTTCACTCTTCAACGGATGGAAAAGGATCCGTTCTGATGAGCATTGAATGCATTTGATCCGTTGAGTCTGATAGCTTCTGAAGTTTCTGATTAGCAGGATAGACTGTCAGGATGATAGCTCAAAGTGGTGCTGACATATCCTCTGAGTAGAACGAAAGTTGCCTTTTGTTTTTCCAAAAGAAGGAGGTCAACTTCTTAAAGTGATAGGGACATTTTGGCTTACGCTTTACATATGTACGAATATCACAAGGAATGTTTTGTCCCAAGGAATATCACATTTTGGCTTACGCTTTACATATGTACGAATACCACATGGGTTGTTAACAACGTTCACAGTCGTGGTTAATGATGTGTTGGACTTGGTTAATGGGCACAAGGGTTCACAATTCATCGTTAATCATCCACTGAACTTCATTAACCAAGATTTTGTACGTCATTAGCCAGGTACAGACCGTGTGTATATGTACTGTATGTTCGCCCTACTAATGGGGCAACTGATGCATGATCTATGTATATAGTTATCTTTATATGTGTGTGACTCTGATGATTGTGCCTTTTTCATTTACGCGTGTTTGTATGTTTTATTGTTCTTTTGCTACGCTTCCTGTTTAACGTGTTAACGCTATAATACGGTTAAGGTATAGTTAATAATGTAAGTTGGGACTAATGAGATTATCGTAAGTAAGTGGGGTCGTCTCATTTTGATGGTATAAGAGAGTGAGATTGTTCTGAGACTAATGGGGTGACCTCATGTATGTGGGGTTGTCTCAATATCAATCCATCATTTCATATCAATAAGGGACCAACAAGTCTCAAACCGACGAGGAAAAGGAAAAAGAAAATATTGACTTAAACATGTAGGTTTTTTCTAATTAAATTTATACATAGCTTTTTTATTTATTTCGTTTGTATATCCTTCCGGATATATATCCATTGACGTTTTACTTGTGTGTTCTAATTGTGTTGCAGGTAAAAGGCAACACCCAACAAGTTAGAAGATTTTGGTTGTTAGTGCTGAGAAGGATGTAGGTAGTGCGTGCTACCAAAATCATGCAATGTATAAGAAAAATTCAAATCCTGGACTTTGTCAAATTCTGGTATACCTTTTTTTTTGCATTATCATATTTGTATTTAAAAACTAAAGTTTGATAACGATCAATTATGTTGATTGCCTATGGGGTATTGATTGGTGTTTGATTCCATGATGGGTAGTGAAATGTGAGATATATGATAAATGATGTTTTGAATGCTAAATGTAGAGGAACGTAGAGAAAGCAACGAAAATATATTATAAAAAAAAGAGGGGAATAGATAGCGCTTCTTATAAGAAGCGCTACCATAGACCTAAACATTAGACATCGTTTTCAATACGATGCGCTATCTTGCCTGCCATCGGAGAAAAAAAGAGGGGAATAGAAAGCGTTTCTTCAAAGAAGTACTATCTTATGCCCCAACAATAGATAACTGTTGTGAAATTTGGGCCACAAAGCTTCCTTGCACATAGAAAACAAAACACACCAAGAAGAATGCAAATAAAACTAGAACAAAGAACAATCGAAAAACAAGAAACAAAACAAGTAAAGAAAGATGAACACTGGGTTTTACGTGGTTCGGTCAATGTGACCTACATCCACTGGAGAGAGCAGCGATTCCACTATGATCATCAACAAAGGTTACACCAAGTCTTTCCAATAGAAACCTCCCCACAACCTTCCATCCTTGGACACCCACGTGCTTCCCACATGCCTCCAAGAATCTACCCAAGATTGTAGTTTCTATTCCTAAGCCCTTTCTGGCTTTTCTCCATTCAAGAGAACAATAGAGAACCTTTGGTCTTTGTTGCTACACCATGTCCTATCCCAAGATGAACATAAATCAATTCCCCAAGTATATTTTCACTCTCCTATTTTCTCTCAAACCTATTGATCCTAATTACATCTCATTCCTTCTCTCATCCCAATTTCTCTCTCCCTTCTCTCGATTTCTCTCTCATCTCCTATTACATGATATGTATATATATATATATATATATATATATATATATATATATATATAACAATCACTAATAGCTCCTTGATAAGTCATCAATCCAAGTGACGTCCTTGATCCTTGTGAAGTTCCAATCCGTGTGAATCTTGGAGTTCTCAAACTTCCACAACTGATTTTTAAGAGTCTTGGTCGACTCTGTTATTGACAATTTCGCTTAGCTAATTACTCTGACAAAAACTTGTGATTTTGTGTCATTCTCAACAATAACGTTTTTTGTATGAAACATTATCTTGTCTTCAACTTAAAATAGTGTTTCTCTGAAAAAACACTATCATAATTTTTTCTACAATGTTTGCAATGTTCCATGAAAATTTTGGAGCATGGATGCTCCAATTCCTTTGTCACCGTAGATTTTGCTACAAAAATGATCAACGGTTTATTTTTTCAACTAGCAACCTCCATAACAGATTATCTAGTACAACAGGTAATTATGATTTTGGTCCCTCAAAATATTAACATTTATGTTTTGAATTTACAAAATAATCCCCTTTTATATGTTACCGGATTGAACTCCCAGACTGAACCAAAGTACAACCATGGAGAATTTCCTCAGTGACAGCTTCACCTCCAAATCCAGTCCATCTGAATCTAATATGCAACGGTTAGTTATTGGAGCCATCTATATTTTCATCATTGCTTCCTCCTCCAAATCCACGACAATCATAATTCATGTTTTAAGATTTGAGAACTTATCGCACCGCACCGTAGCTACACTTGATTAGTAAGGCTTACGAAGGTTTCCCAACCAAAATTTAAACACAGTTTGAAACTAAATTTGTTTTATTCACAAAAACTTGATCAGAGGATTCAGGAATAAGGTGTTCCCCGTAGCAGAGTCCACAGAATCTCCAACAAAATCCATCATCATCATGAGCTGCTGAAAATCAGTTTCTCCAATCATCTTCCAGAATTCACTTTCCTTATTCCCAAATCCCACCTCCATTTCCATTCACCGATTCAAACTCATCCTTTATTTGCTCTACCGCAATCATTTTCTCCAACAAGACAGGATTCACGACCTGAATCAGCCCACGAGCTGAAACACTCACCTGCTAGCCCGTGCTAGAGATCAAAACCTCTGAGGTGCTGAAATGGTTTTGCAAGTGATTCTAGTTCTGAGGATAAATCTGAGTTTACATGTGATTAGAGTAAAATACAAAAAATAAATAACAAAAAGAGACAGGGACTTCATAATAAAATTTTAGAACAGATAATAACAAGCAAAAAATAAAGAGCATCAGTTTGGAGCAAGTTAAACGCCTCCAATACTTGACAATTTGTCAATGATTCTATCATGTGTTCAAGGGGATCGAGACAAGTCATTCTAATCATAAGTCAATACTGACACCAAGCTTGTTTCACAAATACGGATGATTCGTCTTAGAGAGATGATAAAACAGTTTAGAAAAGAGCCGTGGTAGATAAAATTTCTCATGCAAGCTTACACAAAAAGAAATGTTATTTATACAACCAATCCGAACAACTTTCTCGGAATGATCATTCAAATAACATTTTTGTCACACAAATAAAAGTAAAAATCAAAAGTTGAGTCTTTATAAAGCTCTAGCTCTCAAGAGGATGAATGAGAGATCAACTTGACAGCTTGACCTCACCAAGCTCACTCAAAACAAAAGCCTTACAAACAGAGTATATTAACGGCTAACGGGTGGCAGAGGAAGTTTCCAACAATGCTTCACGCTCGAGTTACTTATCTACCAGACAAGGAAAGCAAAGTGTGGATCAGAAAACAAATAAACTACAAAGCACTAACAGCTGCAGCAATATGAAGTGCAAAAAGTCCTATTTACATATAAAACCAACTCCCCAACATGGTTCACCAAAAGAAACCTTTGAGAAAATCAACTAAATATGCTTAAACAGTACAGAAGCATAAAAAAAATATGTCAATACCATCACTGAATTTGATTCGTTATCCCAAAAAAGAATAAGCCAAAGACCATGAAAATTAATCAATCTCCCCAATAACAATTAATTTAGCTAAACCTGCAAGAAACCAATGCAAAGTTTAAAAAAATTTCAGTTCAAATGATAAATTATAATTATAATTACAACAACAACAAAGACCCTAAATGCTTACAAATTACAATCCCTATCGGGTTTTAAATTGCGGTCCAAAACCGCAATTGAGGTGGTGTTTACAACCCCTATCAGCCTTATTTTTCCGCAATTGTCCACATTATAACCAAAACGGTAACCGCAATTTAAAACCTCCATCCCTATCTAATTTTCTCCTCTAGTTTTCTTGTTCTATCCTTGTACAGTTCAAGCCAAAGGTTGGTGATCCACATAATGCTAACACCAATGGCCACCATCACAACCACCACCCAAGAAACCCAAATCCACATAGGAACAAGACCACGGGCACCCCCACCAGCATAGAACACAACCATTCTATACATGAAATACGGACCAGCAAATCCCCTAACCACAGTATACAATGCATAAAACGGCAGAGACAAATATTCATACACCTTCGCCGCGACGCGGTCCTCCCTCCGGCGCGACCCTGCGAGCGTCCAGACGTTCTGGCACGCGCTGGTCACCTCGGCGAGGATCAGGAGAACGATCACGGCGAAGGCGCCGTGGGAGACCGCGTGGCGGCACGTGACGATGACGAAGAGCGTGGCGAGGTGGTGCGCTATGAAGAGGACGTCGCCGGGGAAGAAGACGAGGTAGTGGACCAGATCCATGAGGAAGTAGGCGATGCTGTAGTCAAGGACCAGCTTCTGGAAGCTTGTGTTGGCGGCGGCGAAGCCACGGTGAGGGTCGGAGAGGATGGCGGAGGATCCGAGGATCGCGGCGGGTGTGCCGTGAAAGAGGGAGATCAAGCAGCTTGAGGATTCGGGTCGGATCTTAGGGCTCCAGTTCCGGAAAACGATGAAATAGCCAATGAGATAGATTGTGAGGAACATAAAGAAAAATGGGATAACAACAAACGATTCTAAACCTGATGTTCCCATTTCTGTTGAAATCATTCGATGCGGTGACGAATTGAAGAAATAGATTTATTTCTTTCGTTTTTCTGAGGTGGGGGAGGAATATTCTAATATTTATTCTGATTAGGATGCTTATGCTGTCTCAGTTTTGGAGAATGTAGAGGGAATGCCCATAACTTCGAGCTTAGCTTTTAGTGATAGTGAATATATTTTGTGGCTTATTTATATGGAACGCAACGAGTTCGGTGGTGTTTGGTTGGAGAAAGAGGAAAAATATTTTCGGGTGTGAAATTTGAAATTGAAGATGGACAGAATGCGTTTTGGTAAGAAAAAGTGAATGAAAGAAGGAAAGTTGGAGAAATCTAGACTCGATGAATTCAGAGCTGCCAGGATTGAGCATTGATGATGGTAAGGGGTAGTATCGCATGAGCTTATTGGGCATTTAATGAACTTAATTAGAGTTTAGAAAATACGAATTAGTCTATAAAAGTAGGGATATCAATTTTCACTTCAATGCAACGATCTCATGGAGACTGTCCTGTTTGAGGCCCTGCGGACGAGGATTTTTACCTCGTCGGGATGTGATTGGGGAGAAAATGCTTCCAAAGATGTTTTGGAGATGGGGACGGGAATCATATTTTCTGTCCAACGATGTCCCCATATTTAAGAACATTAATACCCTTTATAAAATTTTGCAAATCTCTTCACAAATCTTCGGCAAATTCTTCAGAATAGACTCAAATGTCACAATCTGCAACCTCATGGTTGCGACGATGAAGCTTGCCATACCCATCCCTTTGATCATCCTCGTGATCTTTTTGTGGGACTTGTCGGGTAGGGTTTGAAATCCCAAAGTGAGTGTAGAAATGATATCAAATGTCTTCCATGATGCTGGCACCAACAAGGTGGGGTTGAAGAGATTTAATGCAATCGAAAGGGAATTGCATTGAAGGAAATATAGATGTTGGTGGCAAGAAAGTCGGGGTTTAGGTTTGCAGCAGTTTCCCTTTCGGGATCCCCATGGGGATGCACAGGGCGGTGAGGAATGAGGATAGGGAAGAAATGCTTTCCGTGGTGGGGAACTGGGACAAGGTCGGAGAAAGGGGGGTTACTCCCTGCCCCTGCCCTGTCCCATCGTCATCCCTATATAACAAGGTTTTCGCTAACCAGTTACCAAAAGGCACTGATTAAGGGATCGAGAAAATATAAGATTTTATTAAAAATTTAAAAATTGTATTTTTCGATACATTAACTATATTATTTCTGCATAAAAATTTATATTTTTGATTCTTGAAACCGTGTCCTTTGATTAGAATTTCGCATAAAAGAAACTTCTTTAAAATAATTTAGAATAAAAATGATCGGATTGTAAATCCTCTTGAATTTAAGTTATGTACATTTGAAAATCTACCAAATTTTGGTTAAATTTAGTGGGTTGCAGTTTTATAGTTTTGAATTGATAATCTTGCCCTTATTTATCAACTCATAATACATATTTTAATTAAGGTTAAGAATGTAAAATTCTTTAAATAACATGAATTCTATTTATTTTTTAATATGTTTCAAATACAAAAAAATGATTTATGAATATATATATATATATATATATATATAAAGATAGATAGATATATATATATTCAGAATCTATTATGTAAACAATTACAAATGTGAGAATTAATTTCCAAATGAAATTGTGTACTTAGGGCATTGGTTAAGAAATAAAAAAAAAAGTAAATTCTCTTGAAAAAACTAAGTTTATCAAATGCACAAATTCTCAATGAAATTTTTCTTTTCTTATTTTCTTAATCAATATCCTTAGAACACTGGTTAGCATTCTCCTTTAATTATTCCAACCATAACTAAAAGGCATCTATTATTTTTTGTGATAGACAGTTTGGGCCTTTATTCAAATATTTATAATTGTTTCTTTACATTGTTGGCTTTTTATAATGATAGTCAATAAGTGTCCCTTTATGGTAAAGGTGGTGAGGCAGACAGTATGACGATGGGTAGTTCAACCATTTTATTCAGCATTGAGAAGAAAAACTATGTAGAGGATTTTATAAAGAATAAATCATTATTTTTATCCCTGAAAGTATGAGGCGTTGTCAGTTCAGTCTCTGAAAGCAGTTAAATTATGAAAAAGTCCCTCAATATTAATTTCATTAGTAAAGTTAATCCCTAATAGACTGTTATATTTTTTCTTTATTGAATCTGTTACTTTTGGGTATATTTTAGACGAATTTAATATTCAAGCATCCCTGTAGGATTGCTTAGTAAAACTAAAATTTTTCTTGGTCATGATTTATATGAAGGTAGTATAGTTCCTAAAGAATAGAGCTGTCAATATGTGTTATAACCCGTCAGTCAACCCGGTCCAACTCGGCTCACCGATGGGTTGGGTGCTAAAAAATAGGCTCACTTTGATCCCGGATTATTTTGACCCGGCTCACTTAACCCACGGGTTGGCTCACGGGTTCTCTCTTTTTTTTTCCTTCACCCAAATCACCAAGCCTAGCCCATTTTTCCTTCTTAACCCACTTCACTCTTTTTTCTCTCCACGCAAGTCGCGACTAGCCTACCCACTTTGGCCATTTCCCATTTAGTCATTCACTCTGCTGTCTCTATAACACTTTACTCTACAAGACTCTTGACCTAATCCCTGAGAAAGAAACAACGTCGCCGCCTGAGATGGATCGCCGCTGCTTGAGAAGCAAATCGCCCTGTGAAGGAACGCCACCGTCGCCTGAGAAGCAAATCGCCTTGTGAGAAGCAAATCGCATCAGCTCCGTTCTAGCTCTCCACCACTTTGTTAAGCTCCATTCACCCTCTCCACCGCTCCAACTACCAAGTTTTTGGTTTGTTTCATTTTATTTTTGTAAGTTGCATTTTAATTTTTTAGGGTTGCATCTTAATTTTTTAGGGTTTCATTTTAATTTGTTGGTTTGTTTCTCCCTCTTTCACCTTCTAATTCTGAACTGTGATGTATTTTGTTTCACCCTGTATTTTCTTTGTCATTCTGAAGTCTAAACATAATTGTTTTTAATTTTTTATTTTGCTTGCATTTTGTTTCATAATGAAGATATGTTGTTGTTGCTCATTCTAATGTTCTTATACTTGAGCTTATTGAAAAAGAAAACCAGTTTGAGTCCAACGACTTGTTGGTGTAAGCCTTATTGGCCAATCTATTTATTAGATTTACATTTATATCATGACTATGATTTATATCATTTATAATATAAGGTATTTCAGTTTATTATATTATCTCTTTTGTACATAATAAAGTCATTAGAATAGTAAGTTCGGTTCATTAGAACATCAAGTGTGACTTGATCGTGAGACCCTATTGGACATTAGAATACTATTATTAAAATATCGTAGTCAAGTATTATTGTTATTTGGAACAACAATAATACATCGAGACTATCATGTGAGTAGACTGATAACCACATCTCACGGGTTATGGATATGAGATATCAAGTCTTCATATAGGTATAAATATTAGAGTAATATTTATAGTAGATTGACTCGCTATGAGAATGCTACATAATAGTTATATAAGTGTCATAAGTGCTTCTCATGGTGACCATAATGAAGCAGTCCTTCGACTTGAAGTCACTATGATTCCTACATGTGGAGTTGTAGGCTTTAATGGTATCGAACGTTATCCATAATAGGATAATTATAAAGGTAGTAATTGAGCCTGCAATGAATCATGTTGAGGGATATAAGTGATGTAGATAGGATTAGTCCATCCTACATAACAGGAGCAGTGTCAAGGGCCTCTTGATAGAGTGAGATATGAAAATGCATGGCCATGCTGAAATGGGCTAATATGAGATATTGGGCTCGTTTGTGATTACACATCTACTCGGAGATCTAGGAATGAGACGACCCCACTAACGTAGGATAATCTCATTAAAGAATCTAAGATATTAACTACCCTTACTCGCATTATAATTGTTAGCATGCTTTATGATATGAAGCAAAGTGGAAAATTTCGCACGGAAGCAAAACCAACTTTATGTACGCAACTTATCAGAGTACGCAGCTTTAAAACATAAGGAAATATATTACATAACTCGTTTGCCTCATCAGTAGGGCTACAGTATTAATATACATGTAGAGTGTCTTGATACAAACTTTAAGTAAAGTACAACAAAGATACTAGTATAATTCAACGCTCCTCAGGCTCGTCCATCGGCCTCAGTCTCGTACGGAGTATCGCCCAACTCCTCCGCAGCTGGATCTTCCACAAAGGCTTTTCATATATATAAAAGACATAAATAGAAAAGACAGGGAGGAAGAAACATATATCATCATGTAAGGGAAATGAGCAGTAGCATGGCATACATACATGTATCACATAACATATATAAAACATGCACCAAGTCATGCATCACATCCATCTCAAAGTTGTTTCTCTCATATCACACCTCTAAAGAAGGATACTAATCCTTATATGCATGTATGCATGATCGGCCGATAACGTCCCCATCGGGATCAATAATTCACGTCCCCATTTGGACATTCCCGTCGGGATTAATAATTCACGTCCTCACTTGGACATCCCCGTAAGGATCAATAATTCACGTCCCCACTTGGACATCCCCGTAAGGATCAATAACATCCCCAATTGGACATCCCATCTTCGGGATCACAAATCGCCCCAATTTGGGCATCCCCCATTGGGATCACATGTGGTATGATATGCATGTACAAACATCCATGACAGGTTAATACCGGAACATCACACCTAGGAGCTCAGCCATAATTACGATGCCTTGCATCCACATTAAAATCAATATCATCACGGTGCCTTGCATAAAAAATCAACAAGAATATAAACGTCACGACGCCATGCGTCCACGAGCCCACAGCTCCATTAGAATCACAACGGTATCAACCCGTACAATATCATAATCTCATCATATGCTCATCACTCTCATCATAAGCTTTTCAATCTCATCATATTGTCATCAAACAACATCCAATCAATCATAAGAACAAAGTATCATAATAATGAGCATGCTAACATAGTCACTTAGAGAGATAATCATATAGTTTGCAAAGAGTACTTATAGCACCATAGAAATCACATAGTTACCAAATATATCAATCAATCATCCATCCAATCATTGTCATCTAGCCTAGGCTGTAAACATATTCATGGTGATAGCCCAAAGATACCTACACCTAGGGTCTAGGTACTTTGTTCAAGGCTCAACCTCTTGTAGGGTTTAAGGTTCCCCTACACATGTATATAAACTATACTACGCTTGCCTTCCCGATGACAACAATTTCTTCTCCCTACCTTTGAGCACGGTAGCAACTCTCACGAACCCATGAGCATTTCTCACGGCCACAGCCCCGTTTCTCCAACCGGTAACCGTACACGCTTTAGAGCACTTGCACACGATCTTATCCTTCATCACAAATCATAATCACAATTAGTAAAATCAAACAAAATACACCTAGTCCTTAAGAACTAGGGTTCGGCCCCACAAATAGGAAAACGCTAGGAGTATTAAAATTTCACAAACTCTTAGATCTATGACCCTCAAGCATAGATAAAGCTTGTGAAAGTCATGGGATTCAAGAATTTGAAACAAAACTCTTGATTCCCAAACTTTAGGTTTCGGCCCTCCCTCATGGAATTAGGATAGAAAAGGTTTTTGATTCACTTCTTTTGGGATTCAAAGACATGTGTAATAGACGTAAATCAACACTTCCTTCACAAAAATTGGAACAAAACTTCATTGATTCCACCCAAGGGAGCATTCGGCCATCTCTACCCTGAATGGGTTAGAGGGCTCTTATGATCACAAGCTTTTGGATTATGAAAGAAGACATTGAATCTAGATCATGAAAATTGATTTGACATCAAAATGATTTTTCTACAATTTTTCATGAATTTTGAAAGTTATAGAACAAACATGAACACATAGAGTTTCCATGGAGAGAAATGGAGATTTAGAGCTCAAAGAAGAGATGTCTACCTCTTAGATGATGGAGAAGATCAAGATCAACAACTTTGCTTCTCAAAGTTTATGGAAAATCCTTGAAGAATGGAGAGAAAATGGAGTTGAAAGCTTGAAGGTGTTGTGAACACTTGAAGTGAAGAACAAAGAACAAAAGAGGAAAGGAGGAGCACCAAAAAATGAGGGAAAGAAAGGGAAGAGGGGCGTGAGATAGATATATATATATATATATATAGGAAGGAAAGGATAAGGATAGGATATAATGGTCATTCACTTAAGGAACAAAATTGGAAATTCACCAAAAGTTGTACTAGAACTTCAACATTTGAACTCAAAGAATAAATTAAAGGAGAAAGGAATATGAGATAGAATATATATCTATGAATGGCATGGGGGTAGGTGAAGGAAGGGTAAGAATTGTATAAAATTTACTTAGGGGCAAAAAGATCATTTCCTTTAGGGGCAAAATTGTCATTTTACACCAACCATCATTACTATGGTGAGTCACCTATGTGACTCACCCTTGGCCATCATTATCATGGTGACTCACCTAGGTGAGTCACTCATGTAATCACTGTATATGGATAGGAGAAGGTGAGGTGTCCCCTTGAAAGCGACCTTGTGCTTATCCATTACCGGTGATCTCGTATGCAGTCCGGATTTCGTTTGAATCGTCAAATCCAACCTAAATCATAATTCTCTACCAGTAATATAGAGTAAAATAATATTTGTGATCCAAAAAGTGGACACACAGAGATAAAATCAAACATCAGACGAGAGAGGCCTTTCCTGAGTGTGATGAGTCAATGGATGAGTCATCACCATGACTCATCTCTATTATGATTACTCCATCATAACTCACCACCATGAGTCATCCATGTCATGATTACTTTTCTAAAGTAGTCATGATTACTCTCTAAAACGTCTTGATATTTACAATTTTGCCACTGTGACTCAGAGAAGATTCGTATACTTTAACATTCTTAGGAAACCATAAAAATTAGGGTGTTATATTACTACCTCCCTTAAAAAGAATTTCGTCCTCGAAATTCGACGTACCTTTCAGAAAAGATGTGGATATTGTTGTTGTATATCTTCTTCACGTTCCCAAGTGGCATCTCCTGTAGTAGCATCCCATATAACCTTCACTATGGAAATTTGTTTGCCGCGGAATTCTTTCACCCTCTTGTCTTCAATCCGTACAGGTAATGCTTCATAATCCAAGTTCTCTTTTATCTGGATTGATTCAGGCTCTATCACGTGTGATGGATCAGGGTGATATTTTCTGAGTTGGGATACATGAAATACATCATGAATGTTAGATAGGTTAGGAGGTAAAGCAATTTGATAGGCAACAGGACCAATTCAGCGAAGAATTTGAAATGGTCCAATGAATCTAGGTGTAAGCTTTCTGGATTTAATTGCCCTACCAATTCCAGTTTTTGGAGTGACTGTCATAAATACATGGTCACCTTCTTGGAACTCCAAGGGTCTCCTCCTCTTGTCACTATAACTTTTCTGCCGATCCCGTGCAACTTTCATCCTTTCCCGAATCTTTTGCACTTGCTCCGTTGTTCGCTGTACTATTTCTAGGCCTATCAATTGTTGCTCTCCTGCTTCATACCAACAAAGCGGTGTTCTACACTTCCTTCCATATAGTGCTTCATATGGTGCCACACCAATACTCGTGTGGAAACTATTGTTATATGTGAATTCAATCAGCGGAAGGAAATCGTCCCAACTTCCTGTGTTTTCCAAAACACATGCTCTTAATAGATCCTTCAAAGATTGAATCGTTCATTCAGATTGACCATCCGTCTGCGGATGATAAGCTGAACTCAGCCTCAGCTTAGTCCCCAAAGCACTGTTCAAACTTTGCCAAAACGTAGAAGTAAATCTTAGATCTCGTTCTGAAATTATACTTGAAGGCACCCCGTGCAACCTGACAATTTCCTTGATGTAAATCTGGGTTAATCGTTCCAGAGAATAACTCTGGTTGATAGGCAAAAAATGTGCACATTTCGTTAACCTGTCAATGATTACCCAAATTGTATCGCACCTTTTTTGCATCCTTGGTAGTCCGGACACAAATTCCATCACAATACTATCCCATTTCCATTCTGGAACGTCCAGTGATTGCAATAATCCTACTGGCTTCTGGTGTTCAATCTTTACTTTTTGACACACCAAACAAGATTGAACATACTCTGCTACCTCCTTTTTCATCCCTGGTCACCAAAACATCTTTTTCAGGTCTTGGTACATCTTAGTAGCTCCTGGATGAAAGCTCAACTTGCTCTTATGCGCCTCCTCTATTATCATCCTTCTAACCTCGTTATTCTTTGGCACACATATCCTGTCTCCAAACCTCAGGATTCCATCAGTACCTTTCTTAAATTCTACGGTTCTACCTTCTTTCGCCATTTGATTCACCTCACGTAGGTACTGATCCTCTTCTTGCTTCCTCCGGATTAAGTTCAAGAAATCACTAGTGACAGCGATCATTCCTAAACTCATCTTATTTCTAGATAATTCCACATCTAGATTCAGATCTCTGAATTATTCTAGTAACTCCAACTCTTTCACCATCAAAGCCGACATAGTCAAACATTTCCGACTTAATGCATCTGCTACGACATTGGCCTTCCCTGGATGGTATTGTAAATCAAAGTCATAGTCCTTGATGAATTCCATCCATCTTCTCTATCGCATGTTCAACTCTTTTTGGTCAAACAGATACTTTAAACTTTTATGGTCGTTAAACACACTGAATTTAGCGCCATAAAGATAGTGTTTCCATATCTTTAATGAAAACACTACCGCAGCCAACTCTAGGTCATGGGTTGGGTAATTACGTTCATGCATTTTCAGTTATCTGGAAGCGTAGACTACTACTTTCTTTTCTTGCATGAGTACGCAACCCAAACCTTGATATGATGCATCACAGTACACATCGAATGGCATTGATGGATCTGGCGAGGCAAGCACTGGAGATGTCGTTAATCTCCTTTTCAGCTTTTGGAAACTAGCCTCGCATTCTTCTGTCCATTCAAACGCCTTCCTTTTTCTTGTCAATTGCGTTAGAGGTAACGCAATCTTCGAGAATCCCTCAATAAATCTTTTGTAATATCCTGCTAGCCCAAGAAAACTTCTGATCTCGGTTACCATCTTAGGGCTTTTCCGTGTAACTACAGCTTCTACTTTTGCAGGATCTACTGCTATACCATCCTTGTTGATAACATGTCCAAGAAATTGTACCTCCTCCAACCAGAAGTCACACTTCGACAACTTGGCATAGAGTTGTCTGTCCTTAAGAAGTTGAAGTACAATTCTTAGATGTTCTTGATGCTCTTCCTTGTCTGATGAGTAGATAAGGATGTCATCAATGAAAACAACGACAAACTTATCAAGGTACGGTCTAAAGATTCTATTCATATAATCCATAAACACTGCCGGAGCATTTGTCACACCGAAAGGCATAACTAAATACTCGTAGTGCCCGTACCGACTCCTGAAAGCCGTTTTCGGTATATCATCTTCCTTTACCCTAATCTGATGATAACCGGATCTCAAATCTATCTTATAAAATACCGTTGCTCCCCTCAACTGGTCCATGAGGTCATCTATCCTTGGCAACGGGTACTTATTCTTGATTGTAACCTTATTCAGCTGTCGGTAATCCACACATAACCTTGAACTACTGTCCTTTTTCTTGACAAACAACACCGGTGCTCCCCACGGTGAGACACTGGGTCTTATAAATTGTTTCTTCAACATGTCGTCCAATTGCTTCTTCAATTCTGCCAACTCTGTTGGAGACATTCTATAGGGTGCTATTGAAATAGGTCCGGTTCCAGGTATAAGATCAATGGCGAACTCTATCTCTCGCTTGGGCGGTAATCCTGGCACATCGTCCGGGAAAATGTCTGGAAACTCACACACTACCGGCAAAGTATCTAGAATCGGAGTCTCCTTGGCCTCCAAAGAAAATAGCACCATACATCCTTCTGATTGTACACCTCCCAAAATACCATTACCAGCAGGCAATAATGCAGATAGCTCAGAAAAACGGAGGGTTTTATTTAAACAGTCTAATACAACATGGTTGGCCGAAAGCCAATCCACGGCTAAGATAACATCAATCTTATGCATAGGCAGACAGACTAGGTTTACAAGAAAAGCTCGGTTCTCTATAACAATCAGACATTGCAAACAAACAAATAGTGTTGTCAGGGAATCACCCGTAGGTGTGAAGATAGTCAAATCATATGGTAAGGTCGAAACAAGTAATTTCAAATGATCCATACACGTTGAGGAGATAAAAGAATGTGTAGCCCCTGAATCAAATAGAACAGATAAGAGTCTCCCAGCTACTAAGCATTTACCTTGTATCAGATTGGGACATTGAGTGGCTTCAGATCCTCGCACAGCAAACACTCTTCCCGTTGTCTTTGGCCTACCCTATTGGCTCACCACAGGTTGTCTTGTTCCCGCATCTTGAATTCTTCTGCCATGTGGTTGAACTTAACTCCCACTAGCATTCCCTTGTTGACATTCATTAGCATAGTGGCCCCACTTGCCACAACGGAAACAGCTGACTCTCGGTGTTTGAGGACAATCCTTCACCTGGTGTGGTCCGCCGCAACAAAAACACTTGGACACTCCTGATTGTTCCTAGCTGGTATTTCCTCTGCCATAACTCACTGGTCGTTGATTTGGGTGGTTGTAAGGCTTTACCCTGTTTTGAAACCTTCCTCCACGACCTTTTTGGCCAAAGTTTCGCACTGGTCCACCACTTCGGACTTGTGCAGTTCCCTCTTGATCATGGTTTTCCAGCACTGTACACTTTTCAATCAACTCTGGGAATGACCGAATGCTTAACGGTAGCATAGCCCTCTTCAGCTCGAGTCGGAGCCCATCTTCAAATCTTCTACACAGCCAATCCTCATCTGGGTGCACCTGGTAGAATTGAGAAAATTTCAGCAATGCCTCAAAGCGCATAGCATATTTGCCCACGGACATCTATTCCTGTCTCAGGTTCAGAAACTCTTTCTCTTTCTCTTGACGGACACTCCTTGGAAAATATTTTTCCAAGAAGCTCTCACGAAACACTTCCCAAGTTAGTGGTCTTCCTTTAGCCTCTAGGAGTCTCTGCTTGTTCTTCCACCAGGCTTCTGCTGTTCCAACTAACATCAAAGCAGCGTATGTAACCTTTCTATCCTCTCTACAGTGGATAGCGACAAAAACCTTCTCAATCTCTTGTAACCATAGTTCAGCAGCCTCTGGGTTGTATTTTCCATGGAATTGGGGAGGATTCCCTTTCATGAATGCACTTAGTCCATTATCCACCATCTCATCTCCTTCGATCTGATGCAGTTGTTGTTGTCTAACATCCCTTTCTTCTTGTCGCTGCATGTACTGAGCATTCTGCTGCGTTTGTTGCAGCAATGCAGTGGCCAAATCTCTCATGGCCATCATCGCTTTGTTATGCTCTCCACCACTTCCGGTCCCTGAGGTATCACCATTATGGTTAACATCCCCGGTTTCAGTTGGTGTTCCTCTTCCTCTACCACGTCCTCTAGTCATCTAGCTTCCTGTAAGAAGGAGCTATTAGTTCCAATTCATAAGACATATAATAGCATGTAACAGTTAACCATATCATATGCCTTTATGAACGAAAACAGTTATCACACTGTGATAACTCATGCGTCGGACGCTCTACCCAAGACCCAACATAGTTGATACAACTCGGGTATCAACCATCAAAATTAGTCCACTTGACTCCACAGTCCGATATTAGAATCGAACTGCTCTGATACCACCAAATGAGACGACCCCACTTACGTAGGATAATCGCATTAAAGAATCTAAGATATTAACTACCCTTACTCACATTATAATCGTTAGCATGCTTTATGATATGAAGCGAAGTGAAAAATTTTGCACGGAAGCAAAACCAACTTTATGCACACAGCTTATCAGAGTACACAGCTTTAAAACATAAGGAAATATATTACATAACTTGTTTGCCCCATCAATAGGGCT
Organism: Ammopiptanthus mongolicus; assembly: GCA_039655645.1. Lineage (NCBI taxonomy): Eukaryota > Viridiplantae > Streptophyta > Magnoliopsida > Fabales > Fabaceae > Ammopiptanthus > Ammopiptanthus mongolicus. The sequence continues at coordinate 28,692,828 of CM077349.1, read as the reverse complement.
ATAGTATTAATATACATGTAGAGTGTCTTGTTACAAACTTTAAGTAAAGTACAACAAAGATACTAGTATAATTCAACACTCCTCAGGCTCGTCCATCGACCTCAGTCTCGTACGGAGTATCGCCCAACTCCTCCGCAGATGGATCTTCCACAAAGTCTTTTCATATATATAAAAGACATAAACAGAAAAGACAGGGAGTAAAAAACATATATCATCATGTAAGGGAAATTAGCAATAGCATGGCATACATACATGTATCACATAACATATATAAAACATGCACCAAGTCATGCATCACATCCATCTCAAAGTTATTTCTCTCAGATCACACCTCTAAGGAAGGATATTAATCCTTATATGCATGTATGCATGATCGGCCGATAACGTCCCCAATTGGACATCCCCGTTGGGATCAATAATTCACGTCCCCACTTGGACATCCCCGTAAGGATCAATAATTCACATCCCCACTTGGACATCCCCGTAAGGATTAATAACGTCCCCAATTGGACATCCTCGAAAGGATCAATAACGTCCTCATTGGACATCCCATCTTCGGGATCACAAATCGCTCCCATTTGGGCATCCCCCATTGGGATCACATGTGGTATGATATGCATGTACAAACATCTATGACAGGTTGATACCGAAACCTCACACCTAGGCGCTCAGCCATAATTACGATGCCTTGCATCCACATTAAAATCAATATCATCACGATGCCTTGCATAAAAAATCAACAAGAATATAAACGTCACGACGCCATGCGTCCACGAGCCCACAGCTCCATTAGAATCACAACGATATCAACCCGTACAATATCATAATCTCATCATATGCTCATCACTCTCATCATAAGCTTTTCAATCTCATCATATGCTCATCAATTTCATTATATGCTCATGAATCAACATCCAATCAATCACCAGAACAAAGTATCATAATAATGAGCATGCTAACATAGTCAATTAGAGAGATAATCATATAGTTCGCAAAGAGTACTTATAGCACCATAGAAATCACATAGTCACCAAATATATCAATCAATCATCCATCCAATCATTGTCATCTAGCCTAGGGTGTAAACATATTCATGGTGATAGGCCAAAGATACCTACACCTAGGGTCTAGGTACTTTGTTTAGGGCTCAACCTCTTGTAGGGTTTAAGGTTCCCCTACACATGTATATAAAATATACTATGCTTGCCTTCCCGATGATAACAATTTCTTCTCCCTACCTTAGAGCACGGTAGCAACTCTCACGAACCCACGAGCAATTCTCATGGCCGCAGCCCCGTTTCTCCAACCGGTAACCGTACACGCTTTAGAGCACTTGCACACCATCTTATCCTTCATTACAAATCATAATCACAATTAGTAAAATCAAACAAAATACACCTATTCCTTAAGAACTAGGGTTCGGCCCCACAAATAGGAAAATGCTAGGAGTGTTAAAATTTTACAAACTCTTAGATCTATGATTCTCAAGCATAGATAAAGCTTGTGTAAGTCATGGGATTCAAGAATTTGAAACAAAACTCTTGATTCCAAAACTTTAGGTTTCGGTCCTCCCTTATGGAATTAGGATAGAAAAGGTTTTTGATTCACTTGTTTTGGGATTCAAAGACATCTAAGTGTAATAGAAGTAAATCAACACTTCCTTCACAAAAATTGGAACAAAACTTCATTGATTCCACTCAAAGGAGCATTCGGCCATCTCTACCCTGAATGGGTTAGAGGGCTCTTATCATCACAAGATTTTGGATTATGAAATAAGACATTGAATCTAGATCATGAAAATTGGTTTGACATCAAAATGATTTTTCTACAATTTTTCATGAATTTTGAAAGTTATAGAACAAACATGAACATATAGAGTTTCCATGGAGAGAAATGGAGATTTAGAGCTCAAAGAAGAGATCTCTATCTCTTAGATGATGGAGAAGATCAAGATGAACAACTTTGCTTCTCAAAGCTTATGGAAAATCCTTGAAGAATGGAGAGAAAATGGAGTTGAAAGCTTGAAGGTGTTGGGAACACTTGAAGTGAAGAACAAAGAACAAAAGAGGAAAGGAGGAGCATGAAAAAATGAGGGAAATAAAGGGAAGAGGGGCATGAGATATATATATATATATATATATATATATAGGAAGGAAAGGATAAGGATAGGATAAAATGGTCATTCACTTAAGGAACAAAATTGGAAATTCACCAGAAGTTGTACTAGAACTTCAACACTTGAACTCAAAGAATAAAGTAAAGGAGAATGGAATATGAGATAGAATATATATCTATGAATGGAGTGGGTTTATGTGAAGGAAGGGTAAGGATTGTATAAAATTTACTTAGGGGCAAAAATATCATTTCCTTTAGGGGCAAAATTATCATTTTACACCAACCATAATTACTATGGTGAGTCACCTATGTGACTCACCCTTGGCCATCATTATCATGGTGACTCACCTAGGTGAGTCACTCATGTAATCACTGTATATGGATAGGAGAAGGTGAGGTGTCCCCTTGAATGCGACCTTGTGCTTATCCGTTACCGGTTCCGGTGATCCCGTATGCAGTCCGGGTTTCGTTTGAATTGTCAACTCCAACCTAAATCATAATTCTCTATCAGTAATGTAGAGTAAAATAATATCTGTGTTGTATCCAAAAAGTGGACACGCAGAGATAAAATCAAATATCAGACGAGAGAGGCGGTTCCTGAGTGTGATAAGTCAATGGATGAGTCATCACCATGACTCATCACTGTTATGATTACTCCATCATAACTCACCACCATGAGTCATCCACGTCATGATTACTTTTCTATAGTAGTCATGATTACTCCTCTAAAACATCTTGATATTTACAATTTTGCCACTGTGACTCAGAAGATTCGTATACTTTACCTTTCTTAGGAAACAGTAAAAATTGGGGTGTTACAAGGAACATATAATTGAACTTAACAAGGATGACACATTTATGCCTTGTGTTCAATTATGACATATGGACGAAGGGACATTTACTACAAGGTAAATTGGTTGCAATAAGGGTAAAATCGAATCACCGATTTTCTCATAAAGTGGTTAGCAATGATGTATTGTTAGATGCCGCTCATTTTTTATAATATTTGATATTATAATTAATATGTGATATTATTATAATATTTAATATTATTGCCAATTTAATGAAAAATTATAGGGTCACACGTATTGATCAAAGAGTTGGAGAGGAATTATTTAAATAGATATGATTTTATTTTACGCAATTTAGTTATTTTGTTTATGGCTTTTGATTAACCTTAGCTTTATGGATTTATGTTTGGATAATGTGGTACTTGCTACCTTTTATGTTAAGTTTTTATTTAACTTGTATGATTTATTTATTATGTATCGTATGCGGGGTAGCGAATGTCACATAATCAATAAAAACAGGATATTTGTGGATCCGACGAAGGTGAAAGCGGTAGTTCAGTGGGAGAGTCCCAAGTAAATGAGTGAAGTAAGGAGTTCTCTGGGACTAATAAGATACAACCGAAGGTTCATCGGGTTTCTTGACAATAGTGTTTCCAATGGCGCAGCTGACGAGAAAAGTAACATCTTTTGTATGGATGGAAGAGTGTGAAAGGAGTTTTCAGGAGGTGAAGGGAATATTAACGACATCTACATTTTTGACGTTGCCAGATTCTTCAGGATAGTTCGACGTTTTTGTGATTTCCAATGACGCAGCTGACGAGAAAAGTAACATCTTTTGTATGGATGGAAGAGTGTGAAAGGAGTTTTCAGGAGGTGAAGAGGAGATTAACGACATCTACAGTCTGACGTTGCCAGATTCTTCAGGATAGTTCGACGTTTTTGTGATGCGTTGCACTAAGGATAGGGTTGTGTCCTTAAGAAAGGGAGAAGAGTTGTAGCGTATGCTTCATGACAGTTAAGGATAAATGAAAGGAATTACCTAACCCCAGCTAGTAGCTATAGTGTTTGCCTTGAAGATATTGCGACACTATCTTTATGGAGCTAAGTTCAGTGTTTATAGTGACCATAAAAGTTTAAAGTATTTGTTTGATCATTGTAACGCCCCCTCGAGGGGTCACAAATCGTAACTCAAAATTCTTGTGATTTGGTTAATTAAAACCTTTTCGAAATTTCTTATTAGATTTATTGCGGAAATTCTGATACCAATCCAAAGCTTTAATAATAACAAAGGAATAAATTCAAACTCATCATTTATGAAACTCATTCACTTCGCCTTAAGGCATACATCACTTCACTTTTTTAATACATATCATACTGAGTCACGATCAATGGACCTGACTTTAAATATCAAATCCTAAGAGTTGGTCTAACAAAACTCTAAGAACAATGAGGCATACTACCTAGCATACATCGCCCAAAAGATACTGGGCCTCGTCATTAACAGTCCACCGTCTTCGTCATCGATACCAAGAAACCCAGCTGCAGGGTCCCAGAGTGGCCCAGAGGACCGTTGGAAAATATCTGTACATGTGTTCAAGAAACACAACAGGGTGTCCAACATGTACAGGCAAGGGTAAGACACTTTTTCACAAGTTTATCATAATAGCCACATAAGTAAAACAACACATAAATAATGCATCAATACAGTCACGATAACAGAAGTAACACAAGATACCACACCAGGTAACAGCATGTTCACAAGTATACCCTAAGTTGCAATATATCATTTTAATCAATTAATAGCATAAGACATCCTTGAAAGCAGAATGATGATGTACAATAAGTAAATGTAATCATCAAGAACCATGCAATGCAATGCGATGTACATGATTCAATGCTATATGCCACGAGGGTAAAACTCTGACCCCTACTCCATGGAACTAACAAATCGTCGGAGAGAGTGAATGGGAGGACATGTTCCGTGTAAGCCAGCCTTGGGCAAGATGCTATAACATTCGTAACGTGCACGTATCTGGCTTTTACGGAAACACTCTCGACCAAACGTGAAAAGTACGGCATTTAGTCGAGGATATCAATGTATTGCACGGATTCGCCACGACACAGAAGAATCACCAACTGGTCTCATGTCAGCCCTTCCAACCCTGATACCTCCAAGATTATTCCAATCGTCATCATAAGATTCACACCAGCATCTAGGTGTAAGCTCAACTCCTAGGCTCAAGTCCTTACAAACTCATGCAATGAAATGCCAATGCTTACACAAAGCGGATGCGATAAATCAGTGTCTATCCACCGGATAAACTTCAAGGTTCACTAGGGTTCTCTACCTTAGGAACTATACGCGTCTTTGTTTTATAAAACATTTATCCATCGGATAAATATCACGTGATTCCTTTGGAATGATTTGGACTGCTTTCAGAATTTTCGACTGTCCCTACAAACCAACACAAGTCTTTTCAGCCTGTTTTGTCCTCACTCACACGCTTTCTAGGAAACTTTCCAGAAGGTCACCCATCCCATAATTACTCCAAGTCAAGCACGCTTAACCATGAAGTTCTTATGTTCTAGGCTCCCGAAAAGAAGATAAATCTTGTCGGTATAGGTAGTACCAATCAATTCTTATAAGCCTTCCCTCAGCTATATAGTCCCATACCTGCACAGCCTCAGGATTCCTTCCACTGTACAATCCCATACCTGCACAGTCTCAGGATCTCTCTCGTTCCGGTTATCACAAGACTGAAACAAGGGAACGATTGACCAAGATCCGAATCACCGGTCCGTCATCGAACTACTATTTCAAAACCCAAAACGTTTCATGTTTGTGTTTATGTCTTATGAATCACATCTCAAGTCCTAAGTGTTATAAAGAAGGATTGAGAATCCTCTTAGATAAGTCTTTGATCCTTTCTAAGATATTAACTCAGTGATTTTCAAACTGATTCGCTTAAGCTAAAATTCTAAGCTAAATGCCATTCGACTAAGCCTAGAAAATTCGCTTAAGAGAATTTCCATCAGAAACACATGTTTTGATTGGCAACTGATTCGCTTAAACTAAAATGTCGTGCTAAGCGAATTTAGTTTCTTTAACATGAAGAATTCTGCTTCAGTTAAGCGAAGAAATAAGTGTTGATTCACTTAAGTCTTATGAAATCATTGATGAACCAAGTCATCAATGGTATAGTACATGGTCTTGTTCCACCACATACCATACTTAATTACCTCTTGTTTTCAACTCTAAGTTAATTACTTTAACTTAGGCTTTCACGCTTAAAACTTTACGATTTGAGTTGAAAACTCTCTTTGTAAACCAAAATCCTTCTCATTTGAAAACACATTAATTTTTAAAGAACTTTGTTACATGATGAAGGTAAAGTACCTTAACAAACTTGGAAAGATTTTTCCTTACTAATTTAGTGTAAAAGAGATATAATCTCATTAAAACTATGTTAACTTTCATGGAAAGACATTTTCGTTTTGGAACATCAAATATTTGTAGAAGGGATTTTCTAAATACTTTTTAGTAAAATCGGTCATTATAACGTTTAGCTTAGAAGCTTTTCATTCCTCAAAATCAAGCTATAGCCAGTGCTATGCTCTTAACCAGTCCATCAAATCCCAATTCAAGGCATCCATACAACAATTAATATGCAAATATCCAAGCATATACTTCATACAATAAATCAAATATATACAACACACATAACATATCTTCAAAGCACTAATCAACACAAATGTCACATAATGTATCAATTGGGAAAATCATCAACTTCACATCATAGTTACAAACATTCAACAAGAAACTCATGAGGCTATCAAACTTATTGGAGCTAATCTCCCCTTAACTTTAGGAGTCATCCTCCGAAGGTAAGTCGCTTGATCGGTCCGCGAATTCTCCCGATTCCTCGTCCGATTATCCGACAACAACTACAAACATAAAACCAATCCAATCGTCAACAATTAAAACACAAATTTTCCTAATCCCCTAGAAGCTAGGTTCGGCCAAAAATGGTAGAATGAGCTAGGGATCACATTTAGTTCCAAACTTTTGGATGGTTGATTCTTAAGCTTGGTTAACATTAAATCAAGTCTTAACACTCAAAAATATGAAACAAAATTCAATGTCCTTCACATTGAAGGTCTCAGTCATAAAAGGTAAGACATGGCTAAGGATTGATTTGGTTTTCCATCACTTGGATTCAAAGACAATAGGAGAGGTAAGGATGGAATCAAGAGTAAGAAATAAAAAATTGAACAAAAATACTATTCATCATCTTCCCTAAGGGTTCGGCCACTTTTATGAGAATAGGATAGGATGAGAGTTGGATCATAAGCTCTTGGGTTTAGGTACTGGATGATGAAGTGAGCTCAAAGAAATTGGTTTCCCATTAAAAGGATTTTTCTACAATTTCCTATGAATTTTTGAAGTTTGGATCTTAAAGTTGGAACTCAAGAAATCAAGTTCTTAAATCATGAAATAAGGAGAGATTCAAGGAGCTAAGAGATCATAGAAGTGATCTTACCTAAAGATTGATGAAGATTGATCAAGGAATCAAGTTTTTCTTCCATGGATTCAAGCTTTTCTTTCATGAAAATGGTGGCTTTTTGTGCAAGGAGGAAGATGAAGCTTTTGAACTCTCCTTGGGGCTGTTGTGCGTGGGTTAGGGGCTGAGAATGGGGGCTGACCAGCCAATAAGAAGGGTCACTCAAGGGCAAAATGGTCATTTCCTTCAAGGGTAAAATGGTAAAAGTGAAAAAGGTTAGGTTAGGGGTATTTTGGTCATTTTGCGTCCCGATATTTCCGAATGTTATGACGACTCTGGCATGTTCCTCCAAGTGATATAAAATGTTGTGATATCAATATTATCCGTTAGCGGGTCTCGGTAAGTCCATATGAGGCTCTGCTTGTTACCCGATTGAGGATTTCGCTCGAACAAAGGTCAGGAAGTGATTTTTGTGAAATTTAACCAAAACGTAGAGAATTAAATTTTAAGACTTACTGTCTCGTTCACGGGTCATTCTGAGATCTCTGGAGCAGTAAAACCCTACTGACAGTGCAAAACGCAGACCGAGCTCCGTTTGAGTTTTCGCCCAAAACTTAACTATAGCTTGCTACGATAGCGTAGAGTATGCCTATGGTCTCTGAATATTTTATTTCACTATCTAGACCCTCCAATAAAATACAAAGGTTCAAATACTGAATAATTATAAAACTTGAAAAATCGGGGCGTTACAATCATGAAGAGCTAAATATAAGACAAAAAAGATGGATGGTGTGACATCCTCGTTTTCTCAAAACTTGTTTAAGATGTGAGTTAAGTGTGTTTAAGTTCTTGTTTATGTTCTTGGTTGTATGATGAAGCTCGGGTCCAAATTTGAGTGGATTTGGCCTTAGAATAGGTTCAGGACACGAAGAAAGGTGAAAGAACGGGCCAGAATCAAGACAACACGCTTTGATGTTAGGTGACTGGACGCTCGAACGTGGAAGTTAACACTCAAGAGTGGCAAAGGAAGACATGTAAGCGTGGAAGTTGCACAGGTGGAAGGACACGTGTCAGACACCATGCGCGTGTTTCAGGACGAGGCGGTGCCTTCGTGGTGAGGAAACGCTCCACGCTCAAGCGTGGAGTAGCAGCATGCTTGAGCGTGCTCAACAAGATAAAAAGATGAAGTTTTCCTTTCATTTTATTTTTCTTGCACTGTAACTCTTTCTCTCTTCAGATGAAACACAGGGACATGAACAAGGACACCATTGATGACCATACGGAGCTCGATTTGTAAAATTGGATTATCATAACCCTTATTAGATTGTACCATCATGATCGTATCTCTTTCTTCTACATTTCTGACCGATTGAATCTTCATTACGTCGAAGGTAAGTTGAAGTTACGTAGATGCCGACATTGCCGACATCGACGTGCTTAGCTTGTTCTTCATGTTCTTCGATCGTTTTAAGCTTTGGTCTTCATTTCGATTCATTCTAGTGTTAACGATATAGTGGATGTGTATAGTGGATGTGTTGTTTGCATGATTATGGCAAGTTTGTGGAGACGATTGTGACCATGCTTGATGGAGACCGCGGCTGTACATGGCTATACGTGAGGATCGTGTGTTCGAGAATTCATGTTAGTGTTCGTGCGATCGATATCAGGTAGGAGAAAGGTGGGAGAATAGGATACAATGATATGCTTAGGGAAACCTAAACCTACTAGTGGTCGAGTAACCGACAACACCTAAATCACATTGGTAACTCCGGCAAAAGGGTACCAATGGTAGAATAGGCATTATGGGTTTGTTGTCGATAGGTCGATCTTACTATCGATTAAAGTTGCATGCTTAGTATGTGAATCTGGATGCTATATGCTATACATGTCAATATGTGCTCTAGGTGATCCTTGATATATCTTTATGTTATTGTTATCACCAAAAAAAAATTCCTTATGGCGACTACCCGATAAAGAGTGTTAGCCGGCTAACGGCTGACTGATTAAGTCGGCTGTGGGGAGAAATAGTTGTGACCATTGGGCATTGAATATTGGGCTTCAAATGAATCAAATGGACCTTGTTAATTGTCTAATCGTGGTTTGTTGAATTTAACTAAGAAAATTAATTGATCCAAGATCGGCTAAGCCAAATCGGTTGAGTCAAGATTGGCTAAACCAAAATGAAATGAATGCAGTTGCTGAGCTGAGAAAGGTATCTGGGAAAATAGTAGTCAGGTTTTAGCCGACGAGATTTAGCTGAGAAGATTTAGCTGAGCTGATTTAGCCGAGGCAGAATTAGCCGAACAGAGCTGCTGAGTCTAAAAGGGCTTGGAGGCCATTATTGAGATTTATTGGACTCGTGTGAATAATGGTTAAATAGGTCAAAGGGGTTTTAATCATATTTAGAAAATTCAAATATAGATTTAGCTATTTAACTACTTTCCTATATTTTTGGGAGGAAGTTGAAGATGGTTTTGAAGAGAGAATATGAAGAGAAAAGTTGATCAGCTGCAATTCAGGGCAGTTCATGAGTTGACTAGGTCAAAAAACGTGCTTAAAACTCATTCCCTTAAAAATAGGGATATGGAGGACATGGTTAGATGATGGGGCAATTAGCCTAGGTAGTGGATTTTGGCCCATAACTTAGCCGATTAATTGGAATTCAAGACATTTCGTGAGTTGATTAGGTCAAGGAGCATGATTGAAGATCCACTTCCTTAAAATGAGGATGGAAAGGACGTGGTCAGCTGATGGGAAGTTAGACGACTAGCCGAGGAGGCGGTTTTGGTCCATAACTTAGCCGTATGAGTAATTATCTACATTATTGTTGTTAGGCATGATTTTATATGATGTAAAGCGTGGGTTAGTGGGGGTAGAAACATGGTAGACAGTGGTATTGTAGGTTAACCGGGTAGTTTAAGGCTATAAATACAAATTGTACAGTCAATTTTAAGACACACAATCAATCAATAACACAAGCTTTTACATTTTATCTTTACTTTCCTTTATCGCATTTCTTTACTTTATGCAAACTTAGGATCATAGTTCACCTTCTACACTAGACGTTCTCTGAGGTAGTCTAGGAACCTATAGCTGAGAAACGGAGTCCCTTTCTTAGCACAATCGCTTGAACACAAAAGGGGAATCATTATCAATTGTGCGGATTAGCCGATTAAACGGCTGAGCACCAAAATTTCGCACGGCAATAACAGTTACTGATACATGTGAGTATAATATTGTATGATTATGTGCCTAGAAAGATATGTCATGTTATGCCTGAGTTATGATCTGCTTGCATGAATAATATTAAGTTACGGTCATTGTTGTTTTGGTGATGCGTGGCATGGGGAAAGCTTAATGATATATGTTGTAGTACTCAACCTGGTGACAGTATGTAAAAGATGTGTGCTTTGGCATGATACTATGCTTGGTAGGGAGTATTGATGATGAGTATGTTGGAAAAGCGAGGTTGAGATACTAAGTCATGAATCCGGGCTGAGTCGGTGAGATTCATGATAGATTGCATCATGGTTTTTCATAGATGTGTAGATCTGAGATTACACGAGGTCATAGTACTTGAATATGGGTACCAGGTATCACAGATCAGATACTTGGTAGGTCTACTGTGAAATCATGTAGTACCTAACAAACAACTTCGAGACCGAGGCAACTATCCCTATCGGGAATGAGGGATGGTGTCATCCTGCTTGGTAGGGGATGTAATGCACATGTGAGTCACTCTGAACGGAATACGTCACTCGGACGACTGACTGGCATCCTGGATGGTAGGGGATGCATTGTGATAGGATTATGGCCGCACCTACATGAGGATTTAGATGCATGAGTGAGGGAATTAGATTAACCCTATGAGTTAACCTTGAGGTCAGATGTCACAGTTGACTAAAAACATCAGTGGTTCAATAGTATATTCATTTCTTTGAAAAGGATCAGAGTGAGCATTGCATCCACGAACATCCATTTCATTCAACTCCTTTACATCATCCTCTAACTTGAGAATTTTTTCATTCAGTTCCCAAAATTTCTTCTCTTTATACTCCACAAATGCCAAAAACCTTCGTTTCTTATTCAACAATCTAGTGTTGTCATCCATCAACTCTACAATGGCACTCTTGTCATTTTCTTCCAATTTTTTCTTCATGAATGCCACAAAAGCTATCAACTTGAAGCGTTGGGAGAATTCTCCGGTAATAAGTCGGAGACATTGAGTTGATCAAAGTTATTCCCAACATTTCCCATGAAGATATTAGAAACAAAAACATTTCCCATGAAGATATTAGAAACAAAAGACGCGAATTAGTGCAAATGAAGTGATAAAGACCAAACTCCATACTACTCAATGTTAGAGCAGTACAGTAGTGTTTGACCATTCGCCTTTCATTTCTAATGCGTCTTCCTTTCCAGTGAGAAACGGTAGTATTCTCATATCTTTTTCTCGTATAACATGACATTTAGGAGAGATTTCCCTCTACTGGACATTAGTCAAGATATGGGACTATTGCCCTCTTCTGTGCTCCAGAAATGTGGTTCATAAGTCATAAGAGAGTTTTAGAAATGAAAAATACAGAGAAGAATATAGAGAAGAATGGAAGTTTAGAAAATTTGTATAAAGGATAAGAACATAGAGGAGAGTTACTTATAGAAAAGTTTGATTCAATAGATCAGTACGTAGGTTCAATAGATATTAAGGAAGAATTGATTATGGACAATTATGCATTGAAGGTTGAATATCGGGTTATATGTTCAGGTTTTTATTGTATGTTCATGAATTGTGTCAACTAACGTGCAAAGAGTTTGGTTGCCTAGATGGTTTTGTTTTTAATGTAGGGATAAAATAGCGTTTTCTCAAGCAGACACTATTATAGGCACTATTTTAATAGTGCTTGTCCGAGGTAACGCCATTAAAGCTCTAAATTTAAGTAGCATTTCTCCGTAAACGTGCTATTAAAGTGCCAGCGTAACATCCTGGAAAATAAAACAAATAGAGATAATAATATTACAAAAATTAGAGAGTTTTTGGGAGGCTTAGAGTCCATGTTTTAGGCCCTTGAAGTAAATAAAATGGATTAAAAAAATTAAAAATGGCTAAGGGTGATTTTCTAAGTGAAAATCACTTCCTGACATGTGCAGCACGCCCGTGCTCACGTGCAACACGTCCGTGCTCATGTGAAACACAACCTTTGCTCATTTGCATCACAACCCTTGCTCTTGTACAACACTCTGCTAAAGAGCACGCCTATGTCAAAAATCCTGTAAAAGTTATGCTAGGGAGCACGGTTGTGCTCAAGGGAGCACGGTCATGTAAGAAAACACGAATTTTTTTACGGTGATGAGCACGCCCTTGCTCTTAGCAAAGAGCAGGGTTGTGCTCCTTAAGAGCACGCTCGTGCTCGTTGTCAGCACACAAAGTACGCGAGTTTTAAAAGAGGGAAACAGAAAAACTCCTATAAATACAATCCTAATAGCATACTAGTGCGGACAGAAACCTATTAACACCCCAAAACACTATCTTGCTTGCCTTTGAGGATTCAAGAGCTTGGAAGAGAAGATCTTGAAGAAGAAGGAGCCTAGGGAAGGATATTCTTGGAGCTTCTTGGGAGGTCTTCAAGAGGTGAGTAAAAATGACCTTTCCTCACCCTTCTATGGTGCAAATGATTTTGGGGAAAAGGGTTTTGATTTATCTAATGATTTATGGAGAAATTTCAATGAAAGAATATATATTTGGTCAAATCCTATTTCACGAATTTGGGGGCTTTTATGAAAAACGAAATTAATGATTAATTAGAGATTTTAGTGATATGAATGCCATGATTGATTGTCTATTCAATGTGAATTTTGTGGTCCTTAATGATTGAATTGGCATGCTTCTATCTGACGTATATGTTATTTGATATTATAAGGGTTTGGTATGCCTATGTGTTGTTTTGGCATGATAGTTTGACTTTTGTTATTGATGCTTGTCATGTACTTAATACTATCACTACAGGGGTATTAATGATTGAGAAAATACCACCATAAAATACTACCATTATAGGGGTATTAGAATTGAAAAATATCCCGTGATAGGGGTATTGAAATGAGAAACATCACCATTATAGGGATGTCAAAAACTACCACCATTGTAGGGGTATTGAATTGAGGAATATCCCATTCTGGGGGTATCTAAATATGAAACATCACCATTATAGGGGATGTCGAAAAGTACCACCATTGCAGAGGTATTGAATGAGTAACTTCACCATTGTAGGTGAGGTCGAGACACACCTTATGAAAAGGCTGGACAATAGGATGCCATTGTTGTGTGCTTTTCTTTATAAGCAGAGTAATATTATTAAAGTGGTACAAGGGGTACCTTAAACCCATTAACAGTACATAATTTGTCCACTTAATAAAACTAGACCTAACAAAATACAACAAAAACAGAGCCAACTCCAAAAAATTACATCCTACATCAATCCCAAAATTAAATAGTCAACAACAGCAGTAATAAAACCCACCACCAATAGGCAGCATCATAAAAAAAATGAGCAACCGAAGACACCTTGCACCATCCCCTTCAAACCAGCATAATAACAACAAGAAAAAATAACAGCAAAAAACTAGGACAAGGCATAAAGCCCTCTCTCTGTTAGGAAGAAAATTACAAACAGATGCACCAAACCAGCAAACTATAATAACATTGAAGGCTATAGCTACAAGCAATACAACTCCAACCCACACATATATTCCTGAATGGAAACAAAACTGATCAACCAAACCAACACTCTATTCACTTTACCAACAAACAGCTGCACAACTTAACCAAAATAAGAAAATAATCGCACTAGCTGAAACCAAGACTAAGTAGAAGGAGTAACAGTGCCAAAGCCATCTACCATAAGCTAACCTCATACTTTCCTTGAAGTATATCATAAACACAAACCACCCAGGTATTATGTGCAGCAGCCTCACACCACAATCATGACTGAGATTCACCCGAAAGCAATACAGAGAACAACATCTAAACATAAGCGGCTAAGCACCAAATTTCAAGCATTCAACTTGATTCACACACTAATCAGAAAAATTTCTACCGGAGCTCCTGTCCACTCTATTAATGAACTATCCCCATGATGGAATCTTAACATGAGCCAATACCTTTGTGAAGTCAAAAGTTCCTCCCTGAAAAATAATCTTGTTTCTCAACATCCAAGAGGACTAAGACACAACTTGCCAAATAATATGACTTACTCTACGTCATCGTTTACCACGAAAAAGTAAGCCATGCTGAGTAAAGTGATGAATCCCGTCATTAGGGAACACCCACAAAAACCCAACCATGAGTAAACCACGGACCGAACATTATACGACAGTGGGCATGTGAAAAATAAATGACTAGCATCTTGAGGATGAGCAAAGCAAAACACACAAGACACACCTTGATTAAAAGAGATATTGTCGTGACGATGGAGCTGCATCCTTGTTGGCAAGCGATCTTGCATTAGCCGCCAAGAAAAGATCAAAATCTTTGATGGGACAAAACAATCCAACGAACTTTTAAAGACTTGATTAGTAGAAGTATTAGGGTTCTAAAGGGAGCTGTTGGTTCTTCAAAAGGCTGTATACAGATTTGACAGAGAAAGATTTTGAAATATCCGCCATCCACATCCAAGAATCATCTACACCTTTATGAATAACTACTGAAGCAAGCAAATTCTGCAATTTAAGAAAAACCTCTACCTCCGAAACAAAAAAGTTTCTATGCCAACTCCAATTCCACATCCATGAATCTCCAACCCATGCACCCATATCAGCGACAGATACGTATTTATTCGAGCAAAACTGGAACAGACGAGGAAAAACATCCTGAAGATAGGTCGGTCCTAGCCATTGATCATGACAAAAACTTGTTTGTGATCCGTTTCCGAGTAGACGACGTACTGGTTCAGCAAACCATAAAGGATGCCCACCCCTCCCCGCATTAATAGACAACAAATCCTTCCACCACTGGGAAGCCTGCATGGCTGCATAGAACCCGAAGGTGCTTGAGATAATAATTGAACCAAAGGACCGTACTTAAAGGATAGAACATCAAACCGTAGGGCATCTCTATCTACTACACATCGCCACTTCTATTTGGATAGAAAACTGAAGTTGAACATCTCTAATTTTTTTACCCCTTAAGGCCACCACGATTCTTCGGTAGGCACACTCTAACCCATCCTGCCCAATTCACCTTTTTAGATTCTTCGCTACCTACCCATAGGAAATCTCTCTGAATTGTAGTTAAAGTCTTCAACACTTTCTTAGGAGCCTTATAAAAGGAGAAAAAATAAAGTGGCAGGCTCATCAAGATAGAATTTATCAAAGTAATTCTCTAACTCCCAAAGAGAGATTACACACCTTCCATAGTGCCAAACGATTTCTCATAGAATTCACCACAAGTTCCGAAGTGTTACTTCTCTTAGGATTAGCGTCAACAGGTAATCCTAAGAATTTAAAAGGAAACCTTCCAACACAGCAATGCAGAAAACTAGAAGCAACTACAAAAAAATGCTCCTCTAAATTGATTCCATACAAGTTACTCTTTGAGAAATTCACTCTTAACCCGGTTGCCAGTTCAAAACTGCGCAGTATGGCCTTAATACACCACAAGTTTTCCCAAGAGGCTTCACACAATATAATGGTATCATTCACGAATTGAAGAATAGGAAACAATATATTGTCATTAATGTAAGTATACTCTCTATTGATGTTTTGATATATGACAATCCAAAAGAATATTACATGTGTTATAACTTATTTTATCAAGACTAATCATTTATGCAAGTTAAATGTGACTCATGAAGCAGCAGAAAGTTAAGTGCTTAAAAGAATGGAGTTCAAAGTATATCAAGGATATCAAAGATTCAAAAGATATCACAAGAAGACAAAGCATCAAGACTATGACAAAGGAATATTATGACTTCGTAAGGGTAAAGCACTTTACATCTTAATAATCTCTCAAGATAAAAATGGAAAATTATATTTTAGAAAGAACAATCATTAATAAGTTTTTCATAAAGAAGTTTTTCAAATGAACAAGAAAAGGAAAAAGGAAAATTAATTGATAATATACACCTGTGTATGTTCAGTTAATTAATCAATTTTCAGTGAAAACTTGTCATACACATGTGTCGTACATGTGTGTGTAATAACTAGTTCTTGAAGAAACCGTGTTATACACAGTTAATATACACCTATGTATAGTTCAAGTTAGAACCATCAGGATTTGAGTTCAATATTTCAATCGATGTACTCAATCTATGTACGCGTGTTTCTGGGTTGAATGTTCATTAATACACAGATGTACACAAGATAATAATCTGTGTAATTAAGAACAAACAAGAAGTACACAGATGTACACAAGAACGTAATCTGCGTATTCAAGTGTAAAAGTTCAAATCTTGTTTAATACACCTGTGTACTACACAGATGTACTGATGTCTGAAAGTTAAGAATCCAATCTGTTTTGATCTTAACTGATTTGATTTAAATGTCCAACAGATCTATCTTTTCAAATTACTATATAAGGACATTACACAAACACTTTTTCAGATCTAGGATCATTGAATTACAATCACACTTTGAAAATCAAAGAGCTTAAAGTGAGAAACCTACTAGAACTTTAATTTGTATATTCAATTTTGAGAGTTAGAATTTCGTTTTGTTTTCAATTTTCTGAAAGAGAGAAGGTATCTCTCTGTAGCTGTACAAGGATAGAAGGAATCCTAGGGTATACAAGGATAGAAGGAATTTTTGGGGTGAACCAGGATTGTTTGGGAAAGTGTTCACAAGGATAGAAGGAACCAAAAGGTGGAACTTGTTAAGAATTTTGTAAAGGCTGATCAAGCGCCTGGTTGAAGCTTGATATTTAATGGAGAAAACTCACAGTGGAGTGAGGACTGCATGTAGGTTACCAGGTGGAGGTAACTGAACCAGGATAAATTGTTTTGTACATTCTTCTTACCCTTAAACTTCTAATATTTTCTTTGTGTATGATTCTTTATTAGAAGTGTTTGAAATCAAATGTTAATGAATCTTTACGTTGTAAATCCGTGATTGATATAGCCTAAATTGTTCTTGCATTACTGTGTTAAACATTGATAAAGTTATAATCTGAATCTTGAAAAACTAATTTCGGTCTGCGTGGTTCTCTATTCTTAAACCTTCTAAATTCAATTTTTGTAATTTGTATGTTTTAGAAGTGTTTCAATCTTGATCTATTTTATCAAATTATCATCTTTATAGTGTTGTTCATACATCATTGCTTGCATACATAATTGAATTGCTGTGCATAATTCTGAAATTTGTAAAAGTTACGTCGGTTGACAACATTTTCAAGAAAAGGTTAAGTTTTGAGTAAAAGTTAAAGAAAAGCTTTAAGACTCAATTCACCCCCTCTTTTGTTTGTGAGTATGAAGCCACAACCAACAATTAACCTTAAACCTTAAGGGCTTCTAATTCAACAGCTTTACGTACCAAGCCAGTTAGACCTTCGGCAACGATAAAAAATAGAACTGGGGCCAATGGGTCCCTATGCCTTAGACCCCTACTTACATCCACTTCTTTTTTTGGATTATTGTTTACTAGAATAGATACAATGCTAGAGAAGATACAAGCTCTAACCCACCGCCTCCAAGTGTCATTAAATCCCAACCTGCCTAACATGTAATCTAGAAACGGAATCGTAAGCCTTTTGGAAGTCAACCTTCAAAAGCAAGCAACCCTCATTTCTCCTCTCGGTTAGGTCCAGCACTTCATTTACCACCAATACACCATCTTAGATTTGTCTCGTAGGAAAGAAAGTTGTTTGATATGTAGATATAACAGACCCAAGAACCTTTTTGAATCTCAAAGCCAATAGCTTAGCAATAATTTTATACATACGTACGATAAGAGAAATCAGTCTATACTCTGATAGAGACTGGGGGTGATCAGTCTTAGGAATTAGAGCCAAGAAGGAGGCAGTAACTACCTTAGGAAGTGTTGCATTATAGTAAAATTCTTGAACGAAGTCACATATATCAAGCTTCAGTAGATCCCAGCAGGATTTTAAAAAATGGAATTGAATCCGTCAGGCTCGAGACTTTTATTACCGTCGCAGCTCCAAATCGCTTCCTTGATTTCTTCCGGACTAAGAAAGATGGACTTGGTAGCAGAAAGTTGCTTGAAGCTTACACCGCCCAAGAGAGGATGTTTAAGGCCTGATTTTCAGAAAGCCAGCTTGCAATGATTTGAAACTTCTGATTTAACATCTCCTACTTCCTCTACCCAGGAGTCGCCAGACTTTAAGGCTGAAATCTAGTTCCTTCTGCATCTTGAGCCCAGACAAGAATGAAAAAAACCTAGAATTACCATCGCCTTCTTGAATCCACTTGGCTCTCGATTGCTGCATAATCAAGCTTTCCTTAAACCTAAGTTGCTGCCAGAATTGTGCAGAAAGAAGCCTCCTACGATCACTATTAGACATAGAATCAGAAATTGCCAACACGTAGATTGAATTAATCTCCTCCACTGTTTTGTCAATTTCCAAATCCAAAATACCAAAAACTTCTCGGTTCCACCACTTCAATCTCTCCCTTAACATCTTTAATTTTTCCCTCAAAACATATGTTTTCCAGCCATCCACCATGAACTCACCCCAACAATCTGTAGCAAAAGATTTGAATTCTTTATGCTCAATCCAATAGTTATTGAAACGAAAGGGTTTAGAGCCCCAATTTGTAACTGAACTCTTAAACTACACAGACCAATGATCCGATATGTCTCTGGATCCCACCCACTAGGCCGAAATATTCCATAGAGAAACCAAGTCTTCAGAAAGAAGGAATCTGTCAATCTGACTCGTGGCTGACTAGCATATATATTAAATGTATGTGTTAAATGTTATTTGTTGATAATTGATTTTTGTGATGTGTTGGTTTGAAAATTTATATTATTGTTATTATGGAAAATAGCAAGTACCAAGATATATTATTGTCGAAAATAGCAAGTATCATGATTGTTTTTCCGATTACTGAGTCTGCTGAGAATAACACTTTTGAGAACTTATTTTAGACCTGTTTTTATTTATTGGGATTCTCATCTCATTAGTAGTGTTATTTTCTGAGCAAAAGGACAATATTCCTAAGACCGAGAAGGCTTGAAGACTATTGGTTGTTCTTAGTATTTCTATAGTTTGGTTAGTATTTTGATTTACTTGGAGCCGTTTGTGGCTAAGACCTTAGTTCATTTTATTTCTTTCGCTTTTGGTTTTTAGTAGACGCTCCATTTTGAGAGTTTTGGATTTTAATTCATGTAATGACTTATTTTGAGATAATTATTATCGTATTATTCAGATATTATATTATGAAAATTTTGTTTCACTATGTTTTATTTTAATATATTATCTTGGGTTACTAATGTAATGAAGAGCATTACAGCGAGCACATTTTTTCAAAAATGGGATGGTATAAACATAGTATTTCTTTATTAAAACGCTATTAAAGGTGTATCGTTTAATTGTATTTTCTTGATTATACGCTATTAAATATCGCCGCGCTTTTTTTAAAGTGTTTACGCTGGAAACCGCTATAAAGTATGCGTTATTAAATCCTGAATCTGACGTAGTGAATGAAGAAAATCTAACATAATGATAAGAGTTTGGTGGAGAATAAAGAGTTAGGTGGTGGCAGTAATGGAGTCGTTGAGGTTAAATGGGGATAAGAGTTTTGAGATTTAAAAAAAAAAATCAAATGACAACAATTTAACCATCCTTGGTACAAGATGGGATAAAAACAACTTTTTTTCTTCCAAAATTTTTTTTAAAAAAAAATTAAGCTAAATGTCGAACACATAAGATTATCTATGAAGCAACTTTTTTGGGGGGAAAACTGCTGAAATACAAATAATTTATCTGTCCCAAATGTAACACCCGGGGCTAACGAGGGCAGGGAGTGATCGCCGGTGCATGAGGCACGGACAAGGAGCGGCTCCTGGCAGGCTTCTAGGAGGAAGGATACTTGAATGAACCGATTCACATCGGAATGAGAGGGATCCTGAGGCTGTGCAGGTATGGGACTGTACAGTTGAAGGAAAGCTTATAAGAATTGATTTGTACTACCTATATCAACAAGATGCATCTTCTTTTCGGTAGCCCATCACTTAAGAACTCCAAAGTTAAGCGTGTTTGACTTGGAGTAATTCTGGGATGGGTGACCTTCTGGGAAGTTTTCCTAGGAAGCGTGTGAGTGAGGACAAAGCACGCTGAAGAGACTCGTGTTGGTTTGTGGGGACAGTCGGCAATCCTTAAAGCAGTCCGGGCCGTTACAAATGATATCAGAGCGGACTTCTCCCAATACGGTGTGGTTCGGGGACGAACCAAGCGGAAGCTGGTGGGCATGTAACACCCGGGGCTGACGAGGGCGGGGAGTGATCGCCGGTACATGAGGCACGGACAAGGAGCGGTTCCTGGCAGGCTTCTAGGAGGAGGGATACTTGAATGAACCGATTCACATCGGAATGAGAGGGATCCTGAGGCTGTGCAGGTATGGGACTGTACAGTTGAAGGAAGGCTTATAAGAATTGATTTGTACTACCTATATCAACAAGATGCATCTTCTTTTCGGTAGCCCATCACTTAAGAACTCCAAAGTTAAGCGTGCTTGACTTGGAGTAATTCTGGAATGGGTGACCTCTTGGGAAGTTTTCCTAGGAAGCGTGTGAGTGAGGACAAAACACGTTGAAGAGACTCATGTTGGTTTGTGGGGACAGTCGGCAATCCTTAAAGCAGTCCGGGCCATTACACCAAACACACTATTATAATCTCATGGATCCAAATCAGAAATTACTATCTAGTCAGGGGGAGCCTTATTCAGATCCGAAGATATATCAGAGATTGGTTGAAAAACTTATCTGCATCACTATTACTAGACCAGACATTTCCTTTGCAGTTGGGATAGTAAGCCTGTTCAAGCAATCTCCTCATACTGACCATTGGGATGCAACGGTACAAATTCAAAGGTATATTAAAAAGGCACCAGGACAAGGGCTTCTCTATAAAGACAAAGGAAACACTTGAATAGTTGGACATTATGATGCATATTGGGCATGTTTGCCTATTGAGATACATTCCACTTCAGGATATTGTGTTTCTATTGGAGGGAATGTTGTAACATCCCTACTTTTGGTAACCCTTATTAAGGTGGATAACCTGGATCAAGTTTTCGCTTAGTTTTGTGGTTGTTTGTATGTTAGTTTAAGACCTAGTTGGAAGCATAAGACTAAGCTTAGACCATCAAACGGGGGAGATAAGAAATTTGGAAGCCTCTTCCCAGTTGAGCAGCACGCTCAAGCATGGGAGAGGTACACGCTCAAGCGTGCCAACGCTTAGGGGTTGGAGAGTTGCACATTCAAGCGTGCAGTGTGGTTGTGCCATCTGCTCCGAGTTTTGACGCGTGCTGGACACGTGTCATGAGACAACCCCTACTCGGAGGTCCCATTTAGTGACCCGAACTCAAATTCTTAACGTTATAGCGTAGCGTGATCATATAAAATGCAGAAATATTAAAAACAACTAACATGGATACCACAAATACATATACATCATACATATATAAAAGTATCGGCTCACTTAGTAGAGTCTACAACAACTGATACCAACAATAAGATCCTCAGAGTACGCAATATATAAACAAAAAGCATGGCAACAAAATAAAATAAATCAAGCTTCCTCTCCAGACCCCAAAAATACATTTTGCTCAACCCGTATACTGGTCATAACAAAACTAAGACTGACTACCTAACTTTGCCTGTAACGAGGATAATGAGAACTCCCAACTGAAGCTCGCTGCCTCTGGCGATAGGTTCGCAGTGCCTCGTACTCCGTCTCGCTCTCTGACATCACGATCTGGCGATGACGGTACTCTCTCATTCTCTTCTCAGTATGACGATGTCGACCTCGAGCCGCATAACCAGTCCTAGAGGATGCGTGAGATCTCCATCCCGCATCGGAGTCATGATGGTAGTCCCATGGCCTATTCTACAGCCTCTCCAATGGCAGCCACTGTTCAATGCGGAAGTCTCTGACAATATAGCTCCTCGAAGATCCCCAAGCTCTAAAATACACTGTAGTTGGGCCCGTATACACCACTCATCGCTGGGAGTAATCAATCTCCCAGAAACGATCATCGTCCTCGTACAGCAACTCAAAATCTCCCAACACTGGGATCCGGAACTCTCCCGCCAGCATCAGACTTAGTAGGTGTGCCATATATCTCCTCTGGCAACTCCTTAACAGAATCTTCTCGTACAATCGAGAATAAAATACAACGACAAAGTGTACGGGAGATAAGAAACAACAATACATCATGGATAGGGAAACAAGTAACACCCCGACTTTCACTGCTTTTAATATCGGTAATTTATATAAATGAGTTTTTATCCAAGGTTTTAGAAAATGAATTTAAATAAAACAAGATCATAGTTGTACTCTAAATTATCGTAGAGAGCTATGGTTAAATTTTGGGTTGAAAATTCAGATGGAGCCCGATCTGCGTTTTCACTGACAGTAAAATTTTATTGATTAGAAGACCTAATTTTGACTCGGGAACGAAACAGTTGGGTTTTAAATCAAATTTCCAACAACTTTGGTAAATTTGATATTTTTCACCAAAAGGTGAAATAATATAAGTTATACGGGCGAAATCTTAAAGCGCGTAATTAACTGAGCTAAATACGAATTTATTAGGACCTGCTAATGGATAAACTTGAATTCACATTAGATCACATCACCTAGGAAAGCATGCCAATGACTCACCATGTCATCATGACATTCTAAAATATCTGAAAGCGTTCACATTGAGAAAAGAACAAAATGGCCCTAGACTTTTCACTAAATGACCTTTTTGTCCCTAGGTTAAAAGACCGCTTTGCCCTTGGGAATTTAGAAAATTACATTCCTAGCCCTGTGACTCACCATAGTCATGATTGTTTTTTTGAAAATATTTAGATATTTTGTAACTTTGGAGGTGAAAGGACCATTATGCCCTTAATCTTTTGTTGAAATTTCAATTTTGTCCCTAGGTGAATTTACCCCTTTAACCCTCCATACCCCATGCCTATTTCCTCTTCACCAAGCCATTCTCTCATCTTTTTCTTCACAACTCCATCTTCTCTCAACTTTGTCATGCAATGAAAGTGTGATCTTAGCAAAATGTTGTGAAGAAAGTGTTGGTTCCTTGCCTTGTTCATCATCCAAGATGTATGGTTACTTCCTTTGATACTTGGAGTTCATGTTCTTCATTCATTTAAAGTTCTTCAACTCATGAATCTCTATGTTTCAACTTCCAAGTTCAAGCTTCAAAAATCTCTAGAAAATTATAGAAAAATCCTTTTAATTTGAAATCAATTTCTATGATAGTTTCATCCTTCTCTATCACTATCTAAGAGCATGCAATCACATAACATCTCTAGCCTATTTTTCCATGAATTGGCCGAACCCTAGCTTGTGAGAAACCATGAGTTTTGCTTCAAGTTTTTGGATAATGGAACTTGATTTGGTGTTGTGTATACTTGAGGATCATTCATCCAAAAGTTAGAAATTTTTAGAAATCTCTAGCCTATTTTCCTCAAGAGGGCCGAACCCTAACCTTGTTGGTTGAATGGGTTTTGGTTCAAATATTTGACAAATGGTTGAGGATTATGTCTTTATCATACTTAAGGATAATTAACCCAAGAATTAGAAATTTTTAGACATCCCTAGCTATTTTAAGTCACCATGGCCGAATCATAGTTCATATGAACTAGATGAGTTTGGTTGGATTTTATCAATTTCTAGTTGTGATTTGTTGTGAAGGATTAGATTGTGTTCAACCGCCCTAAAACGTGCTAAAGTGTCGGATGCGGAACTGTGTTCGGGAGTTTGTACGAGAAGGCGAGCGTGCATAGAAATTTTAGGTGGGGAGAAAGAATTGTTATCGTCGGGAAGGCAAGCGTAATATAGAATGTATACATGTGTAGGTGAACCTTACACCCTACTAGAGGTTGAGCCCTGGACAAAGTACCTGGACCCTAGGTGTAGGTATCTTTGGGCAATCACCGCTAAGATGATGCTCTAGACGATGTGATTATTGAGGTTGATATGTTGAAATGCCTATGTTATTATCTGATTATCTGTTATGTTAAACTGCCTATATGATTATCTATTTATTCGATATGTTGAACTACCTATGTGATTATCTGTTTATCTGTTATGTTGAGCTGCCTATGTGATTATCTGTTTATCTATCGACGTGATGATATCTATATTGGCAAACTTATTGTTGTATATTTTATTCTTGTGATTGGCTGGATGATTGTTGGTGAGAGTATGGTGAGATTGTGATGTTGTTCGAGTGATACTATCGTGGTCCTAACCATGGAGTTGTGACTCGTGGACGCAAGGCATCGTGATGTTGATGTTGATGTCGATGTGGATGCAATGCATCGTGGCTGTGGCCGAGTGCTTAGGTGTGAGGTTCCGGTATCAACCTGTGATGGATGTTTATTGCATATCATAGCATTGCATATCATAGCATATTTGATCCCAATGAGGGATGCCCAAATGGGTGCGAGATGTGTACCACCGATCCCGAGGCGGGATGTCCAATTAGGGACGTGATGTTATTAATCCCAAGGGGATGTCCAACTGGGGACGTGATGAAATCGGCCGACATGCATATAGGGATGATGACATGCATATAGGGATTAGTACCCTTGGTAGAGGTTTGATATGAGTGAATGACCTTTGAGATGCTTGTGCTCTATGACTCGAGAGATGGTTGTTGGTGTGTTGTATGTTTTCTATGTGTTGTGTGCTACAAATTTGTATGTTGTACTATTGCCCCTCTCCCATGTTTGATGATGCATGTTTCTTATCTCCCTGTCTTTTGTCTATGTGTCTCTTTTATTATATGGGAATACCCTGTGGAGGAACTAGTTGCTGAGGAGTTGGATGACACTCCTTATGAGCCTGATGCCGGTGGACGAGCCACGAACCCTAATCCCGAGGGTTTTGAGTGTTGCACCAGAAGAGTGGCTAGCATGAGAGTTTCTCTTATCTTTTGATGTATTTTGCTTATAGTATGTGCCGATGTACTCTATAGGTGTGTATTAGTACTGCAGGCCTACTAACGGGGCAACTGATGCATGTATGTATCTTATATATTTGTAACTATGTACTCTGATACGCGGCGTGCCTTAATTTAGTTTCGTTTCCGCTTTTAATCTTTCCGCTTCGCTTCGTATTAATAAGGCGCGTTAACGTTTATAATACGATTAATGATAGTTAATATCTTAGGTTCTTTCATAGGACGACGGGTCCTCTCATTTAGTGGTATCAGAGCAATTCGATTCTAATACCGGACTCTGTGGTCTTGGAAATGTACTGGCATTGTTAGTTGGATCCACATCGGATGCCGACTTTAGTTAGAAATTCGGTAGAGTATCCGATACGCGAGTTATCTTGTGTGATAACTGTTCCGTTCATTCAAGGAGTGGTGGACCAATTCGCAACAACAATTCGAGAGGCCGAGGAGGAAGGTTCCAACACATGGTAAGACCTTACAATCGTCTAATTCAACAAACTACAAGCTTTGTAAAGGGAAGCTCAAATCAAGGACAACTGGGGTTTTCTACGTGTTTCAGATTCAGAATGCCACATCTGGTCAGAAACTGTCCCCAAGCACCGAATGTCAACTCTTTCCGTTGTGGCAAGCTGGGCCACTACTTTAATGAATGTCGGAAAGGAGGTACTGGGAGAAGTCAAGTTCAAAGGCGAGGTGAGAGTCTCAGAATGCGGGAGTGAGACAACAAGTGGCAAGTCAGTAAGACAGGCCATAGATGACGAGAAGAGTGTTCGCCGTGAGAGGATCTGAAGCCTCTCAATGTCCCGATATGATCCAAGGTAAGCGCCTAGTAGCTAGGAGACTCTTATCTGTTTTATTTGATTCAGGGGCTACACACTCTTTTATATCATTAGCATATATGGATCATTTGAATTTGCTTGTTTCATTTTACCATATGATTTGACTGTTTCTACACCTACGGATGATTCCCTGACAACCCTATTTGTCTGTTTACAATGCCCGGTTGTTATAGAGAATCGATCATTTCTTGTAGACCTCGTCTGTCTGCCTATGCAGCAGATTGATGTTATCTTAAGCATGGACTGTCTTTCGGCAAATCATGTCGTACTAGACCGTTCAAATAAGACCCTCCGTTTTTCCGGGCAATCTGGATCATTGCCTGCCAGTGATGGAATTTCGGGAGGCGCGAGTGCATGGTGCTATTTTCTTTGGAAGCCAAGGAGACTTCGTGTCTGGATGCTATGCCGGTAGTGCGTGACTTTCCGGACGTTTTCCCGGATGATGTGCCAGGATTACCACCCAAGAGGGAGATAGAGTATGCGATCGAGCTTGCACCTGGAGCCGGATCGATTTCGATAGCACCCTATCGAATGTCCCTAATAGAGTTGGCAGAGCTGAAGAAGCAACTGGACGACATGCTAAAGAAGCAGTTTACAAGACCAAGTGTTTCATCGTGGGGAGCACCTATGTTGTTCGTCAAGAAGAAGGACAGTAGTTCAAGGTTGTGTGTGGATTACCAACAGCTCAACAAAGAAACGATCATGAATAAATACCTGTTGCCAAGGATTGACGATCTTATGGACCAGTTGAGGGGAGCAACGGTGTTCTCGAAAATCGATATGAGATCCAGATATCATCAGATAAGAGTGAAGGAAGATGATAAACCAAAGACAGCTTTCAGGAATCAGTACTGACACTACCAGTATCTGGTTTTACCTTTTGGTGTGACTAATGCTCCTGTAATATTCGTGGACTATATGAATAGAATCTTAGACCGTACCTTGCCTTTTGGTTTTGTCATTTTTTTCATCGATGACATCCTTATCCAATCCTCAGACAAGGAAAAGCATCAAGAGCATTTGAGGGTTGTCCTTCAAATTCTTAAGGATGGGCAACTCTATGCCAAGTTGTCTAAGTGCAAGTTCTGGTTGGAGGAGGTACAATTCCTTGGACATGTGATAAACAAGGATGGTATAGCAGTAGATCCTGCAAAAGTAGAAGCTGTGGTTCAGTGGGAAAGCCCTAAGACGGTAAATGAGATCAGAAGCTTTCTTGAGCTAGTAGGATACTACAGGAGGTTTATCGAGGGATTCTCAAAGATTGCGTTACCTCCGATGCAAATGACGTGAAAAGGAAGAGCGTTTGAATGGGCAGAAGAGTGCGAGGCTAAGTTCCAAGAGCTAAAAAGGAGGCTAACTACATCTCCGGTACTAGTCTTTCTAGATCCATTGATGCCGTTCTATGTGTACTATGACGCATCGTATCATGGTTTGGGTTGCGTACTCATGCAAGAGAGGAAAACGGTAGCCTACGCTTCTAGACAGGTAAAAATGCATGAACAGAATCACCCAACCCATGACCTAGAGTTGGCCGCAATAGTGTTTGCATTGAAGATATGGAGACACTATCTCTATGGCGCTAAATTCAGTGTGTGTAGCGACCATAAAAGTTTAAAGTATTTGTTCGACCAAAAGGAGTTGAAAATGCGGTAGAGGAGATGGATGGAATTCATAAAGGATTATGAATTTGATCTACAGTACCACCCAAGAAAGGCCAATGTGGTAGCATATGCATTGAGTCAGAAATCTTTGCATATGTCGGCTCTGATGGTGAAAGAGTTGGAATTGTTAGAGCAGTTCAGAGACTTGAACTTGGGTGTGGAGTGGTGTAAGGATAATATAAGTTCAGGAATGGTCACTATCACTAGTGATTTTCTGAACTTGATCTGGAAAAAGCAAGGAGAAGAGCAGTACCTACAGGAAATGAACCAGATGGTAGAAGAAGGAAGGACTTCAGAGTTTAAGAGAGGTGCTGACAGAATCCTGAAGTTTGGAGACAGGATATGTGCGCGTAAGGATAGCAAAGTTAGAAACATGATCTTGGAAGAGGCACATAAGAGCAAGCTAAGTTTTCATCCCGGAGCTACAAAGATGTACCAAGATCTGAAAGGGATGTTTTGGTGGTCAAGGATGAAGAGGGAAGTAGCAGAGTATATCCAATCCTGTTTGGTGTGTCAAAAGGCAAAGATTGAACACCATAAACCAGCAAGGTTATTGCAATCACTGGACGTCCCATAATGGAAATGGGATATCATTACAATGGATTTTGTTTCCGAACTACCAAGGACGCAAAGGAGGTGCGATGCAATTTGGGTAATCGTTGACAGGCTTACGAAATGTGCTCATTTCTTGCCGATCAACCAGAGGTATTCTTTGGAAAGATTAGCCCAAGTTTACATCAAGGAAGTGGTGAGATTTCATGGGGTACCTTCGAGCATAATTTCGGACAGGGATCCGAGATTTACTTCCAAATTTTGGCAGAGTTTGAACAGTGCTTTGGGAACTAAGCTGAGGATGAGTTCAGCCTATCATCCGCAGACGGATGGTCAGTCTGAAAGGACGATTCAATCTTTGGAGGATCTTTTAAGAGCATGTGTTTTGGAAAACACAGGAAGTTGGAACTAATTTCTTCCACTGATTGAATTCACGCACAACAATAGTTTCCACTCGAGTATTGGCATGGCGCCATATGAGACACTATGTGGACGAAAGTGCATAACACTGCTTTGTTGGAATGAAACCGGAGAGAATCAGTTGATAGGCCCAGAGATAGTGCAGCGAACAATGGAGCAAGTTAAGAAAATTCGAGAAAGGATGAAAGTCGCACGGGATCGGCAGAAGAGCTACAGTGACAAGAGGAGGAGACCCTTGGAGTTCCAGGAAGGCGATTGTGTCTTTATGAGAGTCACTCCAAGAATTGGAATTGGCAGGACAATCAAATCCAGAAAGCTTACACGTAGATTCGTTGGGCCATTTCAAATTCTACGCCGAATTGGTCCAGTTGCTTACCAAATTGCCTTACCTCCCAACTTATCCAATATTCATGATGTATTCCATGTATCCCAACTCAGAAAATACTATCCTGATCCATTACACGTGATAGAGCCTGAATCAATTCAGATAAGGGAGAACTTGGAATATGAAGCACTGCCTGT
The DNA here is from genome assembly GCA_039655645.1 of Ammopiptanthus mongolicus. NCBI lineage: Eukaryota > Viridiplantae > Streptophyta > Magnoliopsida > Fabales > Fabaceae > Ammopiptanthus > Ammopiptanthus mongolicus. Next base: position 28,663,283 of record CM077349.1, on the reverse strand, counting down.
ACGAATCAAGGACAAGAGGGTGAAAGAACTCCGCGGGAAGCAGATTCCCTTAGTCAAGATCATATGGGATGAAGTGACAGGTGATGCTACCTGGAAAAGAGAAGAGGACATGCAACAACAGTATCCAAGTCTGTTCTAAAAGGTACGTCGAATTTCGAGGATGAAATTCTTTTTAAGATGCTAGTAATGTAACACCCCGATTTTCACTGCTTTTAATATCGGTAATTTATATAAATGAGTTTATATTTTATCTGACGTTTTAGAAAATGAATTTAAATAAAACAAGATCATAGTTGTACTCTACATTATCGTAGAGAGCTACGGTTAAATTTTGGGTTGAAAATTCAGACGGAGCCCGGTCTGCATTTTCACTAACAGTAAGATTTTATTGATCAGAAGACTTAATTTTGACTCGTGAATGAAATAGTTAGGTTTTAAAACAAATTTCCAACAAATTTTGTAAAATTGATATTTTTCACTAAAAGGTGAAATAATATAAGTTATACAGGCGAAATCTTAAATCGCGTAATTAGCAGAGCTAAATACGGATTTATCGGGACCTGCTAATGGATAAACTTGAAGTCACATCAGGTCACATCATCTAGGAAAGCGTGCCAGTGAGTCATCACGTTCAAAAAATTTGAACGCATTCATACTGAGAAAAGAACAAAATGACCCTGGACTTTTCACTAAATGACCTTTTTATTCCTAGGTGAAAAGACCATTTTGCCCCTGAAAATTTAGAAAATTACATTCCTAGCCCTGTGACTCACCATAGTCATGATTGTTTTTCTGAAAATATCTAGATATTTTGTAACTTTGGAGGTGAAAGGACCATTATGCCCTTAACCTTTTGTTGAAATTCTAATTTTGTTCCTAGGTGAATTTACCCCTTTAACCCTCCATACCCCACGCCTATTTCCTCTTCACCAAGCCATTCTCTCATCTTTTTCATCACAACTCCATATTCTCTCAACTTTCTCATTCACTCAAAGTGTGATCTTAGCAAAATTTTGTGAAGAAAGTGTTGGATCCTTGCCTTGTTCATCATCCAAGAGGTATGGTTACTTCCTTTGATCCTTGGAGCTCATGTTCTTCATTCATTTCTAGTTCTTCAACTCATGAATCTCTATGTTTCATTTTCTAAGTTCTATCTTCCAAAATCTCTAGAAAATCATAAAAAAATCCTTTTAATGTGAAATAAATGTCTATGATCTAGTTTCATCCTTCTCTATCACTATCTAAGAGCATGCAATCACATAGCATCTCTAGCCTATTTTTCCATGAATTGGCCGAACCCTAGCTTGTGGGAAACCATGAGTTTTGCTTCAAGTTTTTGGATAATGGAACTTGATTTGGTGTTGTATATACTTGAGGATCATTCATCCAAAAGTGAGAAATTTTTAGAAATCTCTAGCCTATTTTCCTCAAGAGGGCCGAACCCTAACCTTGTTGGTTGAATGGATTTTGGTTCAAATCTTTGACAAATGATTGAGGATTATGTCTTTATCATACTTAAGGATCATTAATCCAAGAATTAAAATTTTTTAGACATCCCTAGCTTAAGTCACCATGGCCGAACCATAGTTCATATGAACTTGATGAGTTTGGTTGGATTTTATTAATTTCTGGTTGTGATTTGTTGTGAAGGATCAAATTGTGTTCAATCGCCCTAAAGCGTGCTAAAGTGCCGATTGCGGAGCTGTGTTCGGGAGCTTGTACAGGAAGGCGAGCGCTCGTTGCAGTTTCCGGTGGCAAGAAAGAATTGTTATCGTCGGGAAGGCAAGCGGAGTATAGAATGTATATATGTGTAGGGGAACCTTAATCCCTACTAGAGGTTGAGCCTTGAACAAAGTATCTGGACCCTAGGTGTAGGTATCTTTTGGCTATCACCGCTAAGATGATACTATAGACGATGTGATTATTGAGGTTGACATGTTGAACTGCCTATGTGATTATCTGATTATCTGTTATGTTAAACTGCCTATGTGATTATCTATTTATCCGATATGTTGAACTACCTATGTGATTATCTGTTTATCTGTTATGTTAAACTGCCTATGTGATTATCAGTCTATCTGTCGACGTGATGATATCTATATTGGCATACTTATTGTTGTGATATTTTATTCTTGTGATTGGCTGGATGATTGTTGATGAGAGTATGTTGAGGTTGTGATGTTGTTCGGGTGATACCGTCGTGGTCCTGACCATGAAGCTGTGACTTGTGGACGCAAGGCATTGTGATATTGATGTTGATGTTGATGTTGATGCTGATGTCGATGTGGATGCAATGCATCGTGGCTGTTGTCGAGTGCTTAGGTGTGAGGTTCCGGTATCAACCTATGATGGATGTTTGTTGCATATCATAGCATTGCATATCATAACATATTTGATCCCAATGAGGGACGCCCAAATGGAGGCGAGATGTGTACCACCGATCCCGAGGCGGGATGTCCAATTGGGGACGCGATGTTATTAATCTCACGGGGATGTCCAACTGGGGACGTGATGAAATCGGCCGACATGCATATAGGGATTAGTACCCTTCGTAAAGGTTTGATCTGAGAGAATGACTTTTGAGATGCTTGTGCTGTATGACTCGAGAGATGGTTGTTGGTGCGTTGTATGTTTTCTATGTGTTGTGTGCTACTTGTTTATATGTTGTACTATTGCCCCTTTCCCATGTTTGATGATGCATTTTTCTTATCTCCCTGTCTTTTCTCTATGTGTCTCTTTTATTTTATGGGCCCTGTGGAGGAACCAGTTGCTGAGGAGTTGGATGACACTCCTTACGAGCCTGATGCTAGTGGACGAGCCACGACCCCTAATCTCGAGGGGTTTTGAGTGTTGCACCAAAAGAGTGGCTAGCATGAGAGTTTCTCTTAACTTTTGATGTATTTTGCTTATAGTCTGTTCCGATGTACTCTATAGGTGTGTATTATTACTGTAGCCCTACTGACGGGGCAACCGATGCATGTATGTATCTTATATATTTCTACCTGTGTACTTTGATATGCGGCGTGCCTTTATTTAGTTTCACTTCTGCGTTTAATCTTTCCGCTTCGCTTTGTATTAATAAGGCACGCTAACGTTTATAATACGATTAAGGACAGTTAATATCTTAGGTTCTTTAATGGTACGGCGGGTCGTCTCAAAACAGCTATAAAATAAGCTGCACTCATAGCAACATAAAACAACACAACCGTGTTAAACAATCATCTCCCAATTTATTCTTTCTTAGCTACTGTCTCTCGCACTCATGCAGCTAACGACTATATGGACGCGATCACGACGCGGCAACCCCAACAGATCAAGATGTCTCATTCATCACTGTACCACCCCTCATAGTGCAGGTTTCGGCCAACAACCCTCTTGGCTCAACTCAACTCATAGGTAAGACATATTCCCCCGCCGGCAGGCCAGGTCAGAATATTCACCCATCAAAAACTCAACTTACGACGACGACATATCCTCCCGCCCGCATGCCAGGTCGGGATATCCGCCCATTCACAACTGATGGGTACGATCATCTCCCTGCACGCAAGATCGATCACCCGTACGCCAAAACATTGATGAACAACAACGATGCAACATGAACCTCACCGACTCATCTCGGGATCAACAACTTATTGTCTCAACCACAACTTGTACACAACTATGACCAACGTTCTCCGGCATAACCGGGTATCATCTTTATATATATCAACATCAATATATCAACAGAATCTCTAGGTTGAACACTACAACATGTATATCCTCAAATTCCTTACCACGTGCTCATCTCTCAATTTAGCATAATCATGACTTATTTCAACTCATGCCACAATAATCACAACAACATACCATAAGCATTCATAATCATATTAAATACTCATGTAGGCATATTAACTCATACTAAATATACAAATAACCCTAAACATGTTACTAGGCACAAAATACATATCAACACATATCATTTTAAGCATACCAACACACAAGCATACAACCTCTACTTATCATAAAATCAACCTATCGGTGATAAACCTACAATGCCTAAAACTGCATTGGTACCACCAACTAGTTGTCGCAATTGTGAGTTAGGTGTTGTCGGTTACTCGACCACTAGTAGGGTTTAGGTCACCCTACGCATATCAATATATATTATTTTTCTCTTGCCTCCCCGATGATATTGTGGTTCTTTCTCCCACCTGATAGTGAATGTATCAACGATCACGAACTCACGAGCTCCACGAGCCCTCCAATCTTCCTTCACAGCCGCAGTCTCCTTCTCCAAAAAGGTCCCGAACGCAACTTCCAGACTTGCCTTAATCACGAAAACAACACGTAGACTATAGCATTAACTCTAATACGAAGCTATAACCGTGAATAGAAACTAGAAATAACGGAAGAACATTGTATATCTATAATGTCGGTAGATACGGAACCTCGGCTTACCCTTGGTGAATCAAAGAAGTAAACCGGTAGAATTGAAGTAGACAAAGAGCTGATCACGAATACACGATCGGAATTGGAATCAGATCAACGAACGAAGCACAACTTGGATCACAATACTCAAACTCCTCTGGTCTCTCTATATCTCGAGCTCTCTATTAAAAGGTGAAGAGTGAAAACTCTTCCTTCGGTGAAAATGAAGAAGTATATATAGGCAAAGGTTCGATTGTCCACGCTTTAGCGTTCCAACGCTTGAGTATTGTCCTTTTACGCTTGAGCATTGACGTTTCCTCACCGCTAAGGCACCGCCCCTCATGTGCCAGCTACGACGCGTAACCGACACTTGTCACTTTACATCCCATCACTACCAGTCAACTGGTCAGACTAGCAATGCTTGAGCATCCACCTTGCTCCACGCTAGAGCGTTAGCACGCTTGAGTGTTCCATTGCGCCACGCTTGAGCATTTTGCTCTGGATCACATAGTTTTCATCCTTCTTTTATCCAACTTAATCCTAATTCTTGGCATACCTTCTAAACATACTATTAAACCAATCATACATTCATGAATTAACTAAGGTGATGAAAAGTGAGGATGTTACAACTCCACCCCCTTAAAATAAATTTCGTCCTCGGAATTTGAGGTAGATCAAATTCATAATCTTTTATGAATTCCATCCACCTCCTTTGTCTCATGTTTAACTTTTTCTGATCAAACAGATTCCTTAAACTCTTATGGTCACTATATACTGTAAACATAGCTCCATATAAATAGTGTCGCCATATCTTTAAAGCAAACACTATGGCTGCTAGCTCCAAATCATGAGTTGGATAGTTCCTCTCATGAACTCTTAACTGTCGCGATGCAAATGCTGCAACCTTTCCGTCTTGCATTAGAACACTGCCTAAACATTGGTATGAGGCATCGAAGTATACATCAAATTTTCCTAAAGAATCTGGTAACGTCAGCACTGGTGATGCAGTTAACATCCTCTTCAGCTCTTGAAAACTCTTTTCGCACTCCTCTATCCATACGAAAGGTGCTCCCTTCCTCGTTAACTGCGTCATCGGCAACACGATCTTCGAGAACTCTTTAATAAACCTTCGGTAATAGCTAGCCAATCCTAGAAAACTTTACACCTCACTTACTGCCTTAGGACTCTCCCATTGCACTATCTTTTCAACCTTTGCAGGATCTACCGCTATCCCATCTCGGTTGATCACATGACCTAAGAATTACACTTCTTCCAACCAAAACTCACACTTGGAAAACTTTGCATAAAGCTTTTGATCCTTTAACACTTGAAGCATAATCCGAAGATGTTCCTGATGTTCTTCCCGATTAGGGTAATAGATAAGAATGTCATCGATAAACACAACTACAAACTTATCCAAGAACGATCGGAAAATTCGGTTCATGTAATCCATAAACACTGCTGGAGCATTAGTCACACCAAATGGCATAACCAGATACTCGTAGTGTCCATACCGACTTCTAAACGTCGTCTTCGGTACATCCTCCTTCTTGACTCGAATCTAATGATAACCAGATCGTAAGTCAATTTTCGAAAACACCGGTACTCCTTTCAACTGATCCATCAAGTCATCAATCATAGGTAATGGATACTTATTCTTGATCGTCACCTTGTTCAACTATCGATAATCCACACACAGCCTTGAACTTCCATCCCTCTTCTTGACAAACAGCACCGGCGCTCCCCAAGGCGAAGCACTTGGCTTAATGAATTCTTTACCCAATATGTCATCCAACTGCTTCTTCAATTCTGCTAACTATGATGGAGACATTTATAAGGTGCTATCGAAATCGGTCCAGTTCCTGGTACGAGATCTATAGCAAACTCTATCTCTCTCTCCAGTGGTAAACCTGGAACATCATCAGAGAAAACTTCCGGAAACTCTCGCACTATAGGCAACGTTTCCAACTTAGGAGATTCCTTAGTTTCCATGGAAAATAACAACACATGTTTTTGAGATTCAGTACTCAACATAAGATCTCTATCATTAGCAGACATCAATCTAGATTGCTCACGAAATACCAAGGTCTTTTTAGAACAGTCTAACACTACATGGTTAGTCGAAAGCCAATCCATGCCTAAAATCACATCGAGTTGTTGCATAGGTAAACAAACCAGATCAACAAGAAAGGTTCTATTTTCAACAACGATAGGACATTTTAAACAAACAGACATGGTTGTCAAAGTATTACCAGTAGTGGTAGAAACAATTAAGTCATGAGGAAGTAACGAAACAGGTAGTTTCAAACGATCCACACACTCTTGGGATATGAACGAATGTGTAGCACCTGAGTCAAATAGTATCGATAAGAGTTTACTTGACACTAGGCACATACCTTGTATAAGATTAGGGGATTGAGAGGATTTAACTCCTCTTATGGTAAACACTCTCCCGGTGGCTTGCGGTCTCTCCGCTTACTGTCCTGCTCCTTGGGATCTAATCACTGGGCCACGCCCACCTGTGTTGTACCTTGCTCCTTGTGAACATTCTGGAGCTATGTGACCAATCTGGCCACATCGAAAGCATTGGCGAGTCTCCATCACCGGACAATCTCGGATTAGATGTGATCCTCCACACCTAAAACATCTGCTTGTTTGTTGTTATTGTTGTTCAGTTGGTCTTGTTACCTGACGGTCATAAGGCTTCCGTCCTTTTCCTCCTCGGCCTTTCCAATCGAACCTTCGAGTAGTCCTCCAATTCTTCTTTGTTGCCATTCTCTCTTCTTGTCGATGTTCTCAATGACTGAACATCGTTCTAACATTTCAGGTAATTAGGTGATATTCAACAGTGCAATCACCCTCTGTAGGTCATACTTCGGGCCATCTTCAAAACGCCTGCACATCCATTTCTCATCTGGAAACCTCTGATAGAATTCAGAAAATTTGAGTAACGCCTCAAACCTTGCAGCGTACTCACCAACAGACATGGTCCCTTGTTTCAAACTCATAAATTCTTTTTCTTTCTCCCTTCTCATCAGTCGAGGGAGATACTTCTCTAGAAAACATTCCCTAAACAGGCCCTAGTTGATAATTCTTCCTTCTACTTCAAGCATTCTCTGCTTGCCTTTCCACCATAGTTCTGCACCTCCCATCAGCATGAAGGATGCATAAGTTACCTTCCTGTCCTCACAACAGTGCATTGCCACAAAGATCTTCTCAAGCTCTCGTATCCAAAGTTCTGCTCCCTCCGGATTGAAGTCACCATAAACTGCAGAGGCTTCCCTTTCAGAAAAGTATTCAGACCAGCGTCTTCCGTCACTACTTCATATCTCTGATTCTGCCTTTGCTGCTGCATGGTCACTTGCAACAGTTGAGCATTTTACTGCGTCTGCTACAACATTTCCGTAGCCAATTCCCTAACTGTCCTTATGGTTTCAGTTGACTTTGTTCCATCACCAACGTGGGAATTCTCTCTGTTACCATTTCTAGGTTCAGCGACACCCATGGCGGCCCTTCCGCCACGTCCTCTACCTTTTCCACGAAACATCGAATTTCCTGTAGAAGATATTATCAGCCCACATTTGTAAGACATACAACACTATATTAGAACGTACATGCATTAGATGCCTTATAATGCTCGAAACAGTCATCTCTTACGACAACTCACGTGTCGGACACTCTACCCAACTTCTAAGCATAGTTAACACCCAATGCGGGTTCAACTAGACACGGCCAGAAATTAGGTCCTAACCCAAGCAGTCCTTGATTAAGAATCAAACTGCTCTGATACCATACAATGAGACAGCCCCTCCTCGGAGGTCCTATTTAGTGACCCCAACTCAAATTCTTAACGGTACAGCGTAGCATGATCATATAAAATGCGAAAATATTAAAAACAACTAACATTGATACCAAAACTACATATACATCATACATATATAAAAGTATCGACTCCCTTAGTAGGGCTTACAACAACTGATACCAACTATAAGATCCTCAGAGTATGCAACATATATAAACTGAAAACATGGCAACAAAATAAAATACATCAAACTTCCTCTCTTGGTCCCAAAAATACATTTTGCTCAACCCATATACTGGCCATAACAAAACTAAGACTGACTACCCAACTCTGACTCTAACGAGGATAGCGAAAACTCCCACCTGAAGCTCGCTGCCTCTGACAATAGGTTTGCAGCACCTCGTACTCCGTCTCGCTCTGTGACATCACGATCCGGCCACGATGGTACTCTCTCATCCTCCTCTCAGCACGAAAGTGTCGGCCTCGAGCCGCAAAACTAGTCCTAGAGGATGCGTGAGATCTCCATCCAGCATCGAAGTCATGATAGTAGTCCCATGGCCTATTCCACAGCCTCTCCAATGGAAGCCTTTGTGCAATCCGAAAGTCTCCGACAAGATAGCTCCTGACGATCCCCAAGCTCTAAAGTATACGGTAGTGGGGCCCGTATACACCACTCGTCGCTGGGAGTAATCAATCTCCCAGAAACAATCATCGTCCTCGTACAGCAACTCAAAATCTCCCAACACTGGGATCCAGGGCTCTCCCGCCAACATCAGACTCAGTAGGTGTGCCATCTATTTCCTTGCAACTCCTCAACAGAATCTTCTAGTATAATCGAGAATAAAATACAACGAAAAAGTGTACAGGAGATAAGAAACAACAATACGTCATGGATAGGGAAACAACTATAAAATAAAATACACTAATAGCAACATATAACAGCACATTCGTGTCAAGCAATCATCTCCCAAGTTATTCTCTCTTAGCTACTGTCTCTCACACTCATGCAGCTAAAGATTATATGGACGCGATCATGACGCGACATCCCCAACAGATCAAGATGTCCCATTCATCACTATGCCACCTCCCGTAATGCAGGGTTCATCCAACAGCCCTCTTGGCTCAACTCAACTCATGGATACGACATATTCCCCCACCCGCAGGCCAAGTCTGAATATTCACCCGTCAACAACTCAACTTGCAGCAACGACATATCCCACCGCCCGCAGGCCAGGTCGAGATATCCGCCCGTTCACACCTGATGGGTACGATCATCTCCCTGCTGGCAAGATCGATCGCCCGTACGCCAACACTGTGATGAACAACAACGATGCAACATAAACCTCACAAGGGGCTGTATGAATAGCCGTTTGAATGGTCGTCACAAGGGGCTGTATGAATAGCCGCAACAACAGTTTGAGTGGTGATCATATAAGCCGGTACTTGTATGCAGCTGCAATAGCTGTTTGAGTGGTTGCGTATAGGGAGCCATGTGTACAGTTGCAATAGCAGTTTAAACAATTGTCACCCGAGGTTGAGGTTGCAACACCCTTTTCCCGAGTGTCACATTCCTGAACGTTTATAAGGTCGAAAATATTTATTAAATGCAAAAAATACGTTTTTTTTTCCACAAAGATGTAATGGGATTAGTAAAGATAAAAAATACTAAAAAATGCAAAAAATACGGTTTTTTTTTTTTCACAAAGATGTAATGGGATTAGTAAAGGTAAATAATACTAATAAATGAACTTAGATTCACCATGCATTTCTAGAACATACTGTATTAGAAGTATAGAAATAGAAAACAGAATATAATATTGTATACAGACATAGGTCTAATGTATAACTTACATAAGAATAAAATAAGTACTAGGAGTCATAGCTCCCAGAAGGTACTAAAGATACCGACACAGTCTGACCAAGACAAAACTAAACAGCAAAGGGAGTCCACCTCCGGACTCAAAGAAAACTACTGAACCGAACCATCGTCGCGTCAATCTGTTCAAGCAGCAACAACAATACCAGCAAGAAAATATAGATATGGGCGAGATTCCCGTTCGCCAACACAACAAAATAGCAGAAGTAAAAACGGGATGACTCACCAGGTAACAGCGTACCCAACATACTTATTATAATTCTCAATATAATTCATGTTAAACAATTAACAGTTAACAACATAATATAAAGCATTCTAAAAAGAACAGACGATGTATAATAGTGAATGTGATCATCAACAGCCATTCAATGCAGTACAATGTACATGACTCAATGCCATATGCCACAGGATAATACTCTGACCCCTACTCCATGGAGCTAACAAAACACCGGAGAGAGTGAATGGGAGGACATGTTTCGTGTACTGCCAGCCATGAGCAAGATGCTACAACATTCATAACGTGCACGTATCTGGCTTTATAGAAAACACTCTGCACCAAACATGAAAAGTACGACATCTAGTCGAGGATATCAGTGTATCGCTCGGATTCGTCATGACACAGAAGAGCTACCAACTGGTCACATGTCAGCCTTTCCAACCCTGATACCTCCAAGACTATTCCAATCGTCACCGTAAGATTCGCATCAGCATCAAGGTGTAAGCTCAACGCCTAGGCTCAAGGCCTTACAACTATGCAATGAAATGCCAATGCTTACACAAAGCAGATGCGATAAAGCAATGTCTATCCCCCGGATAAACCTCAAGGTTCACTAAGGTTCTCTTCCTTAGGGACTATATGCGTCTTTGAAATACCAAAAAATTTATCCACCGGATAAATCTCGTGATCCCTCCGGGATCGAGTCATCATAAGACTGAAACAATTGAACGATTAACCTAGACCCGAATCATGGGTCCGTCATCGAACTACTATTTCAAAACCCAAAACGTTTCATGTTTGTGTTTATGTCTTATGAATTATGTCTCAAGTCCTAAACATTAATAAGGATTGAGAATCCTCTTAGATAAGTCTTTGAGCCTTTCTAAGATATTATTTCCTTGATTTTCAATTAATGAAATAAGTGTTGATTCACTTAAGTCTTATGAAGTCATTGATGTACTAAGTCATCAATGGTATAGTACATGGTCTTGTTCCAACACATACCATAATTAATTATCCTTGTCTTCAACTCTAAGTTAATTACTTAACTTAGGTTTTTATACGTAAAACTTTACGATTTTGAGTTAAAAACTCCCTTTGTAAACCAAAACTATTTTCAATTGAAACTCTTTTGATTTAAAACAACATTGCACTTGCTTAAAGCAAAGTACCTTAACTAATTTTGAAAAGAGTTTTTCCTTACTAACTTAGTGTAAAACTATGTTCTAAGTTAATGGAAAGGAAATGTAATCTCATCTAACTTCCTTAGCTATGACTCATTTTAATCAACTTAAGGATAAAAGGTCTTCATTATGTTTGAAAAAGGAACGTGAACTTTGTTCTAAAATAATGGTAATGCCTTATGGAACTATATTGATTCCCATGAAACATTTCATTAATCCACTTTTAAATCACTTGGTTAACTAGATGAACTAATGATAAGGTAAAAGGCATGTTTCGCTTTGGTGAAAACACTTAAAGATTGAAGCTTTATTTGATCTTTGGAGTCTCTTATGGTTTTTCTTTAAAGCATAAGTCATTAAAACACTTTTCTTACTTCAAAGCCTTAATTTTCTCAAGAACAACACATGTTCTTCCTTTTCCTATGGACATGGCCGAAAGCCTTTCATGGTTAAATGTGAAGGTTTTGCTTCACCCTCAAGACAAGTTATAGCTCAAAATGCTCACATAATTATGATAAACAATAATCACATATTGTTGCATCATAATCAAGCATAAAAATCCATACTTGATCTAGAGATCAAAGTAGGTTTTTCAACATACATGAAAAAGTTTTTCATCTAATCAACATCATCATAAACATGATAAAGCATACCAAAAACATAAACTACCATTATTAAAACTTTCTTCTCCAAGAGAACCAAATCAAGTGGTGAACCCAAACCAAAGGGTTTCACCCACACACAAAGTAAACAACCATCTTCACCACCACCATTTTTGTGTGATGAGGTTCACCCCCCATACCTGTTGATGATCAAACTTCCGGATCAAAGTCGGTTTATTGGTTTGTGAACCTTCTGGTATTCATCACCAACTACAAACAACACAACAATCAAACATTAAACATCAAACAAAACAAATCTCATCTATTTCCCATCAAAGAGGGTTCGGCCATCCTCTAGAAAAATTAGCTCGAGATGTCCAAAATTTCTAATCTCTTAGATGGATGATTCTTAGGTACTGCTAACACTAGAACAAGTCTTGTTACTCAAAACTTGAATCAAAAACTCAACCTTTTTCTCTATGAAGGTTTCGGCCATCTTTAAATAAAAAGGCTAGAAAACTTATTTGATTACATGCTCTTGAATAATGAAAGAGAATGATGAAACTAGATCATAGAAATTAATTTGGTATTAAAAGGAATTTTCTACAATTTTCTATGAATTTTCAAATTTCATGAATCAAAGTTGGATATTCATGAATCAAGAGATTCAAGAGATGAAATAGAGAGATTAAGAGAGTTAAGATGGAGTTATTGCCTCCTAGATTCAAAGATTAGTGAAAGAGAAACAAGTTTTCACTCAAAAACTTCAACTTTTGAAGATCAAAATGGGTTTTTTGTGAAGAACTCTTTGAAGAACTTCAAGAACTCTATGAATTTGGATGAACAAGTGAGAGAAAGAAGAGAGACAGAGTGTGGCCGAATGGCCTAAGTGAGAATGAGTAAGTTATAGATATTTTGGTATCATGGCAAACTTGTCAATAAGCAAAAAGGGGAATTTGGTAATTCCTTCAAAAACTAGGGGCATTTTGGTCATTTCCCTCATAAATATCTAGATATTTCTAGAAATGTAATGATGACATTGGTGAGTCAGAGCACACCTTCCTAGATGAATCTTATCCGTAGCGGGTCACGGTAAATCCCTTTACAGCTCCAATTGTCTCCCGGTTCAAGTATTCGCCCAAATATAATATATTCTTTTCACTTTTAGAAGTCGGCACGGATTTTAACAAAGATGTAGAGAATTAAATCCTGAGACTTACTGTCTCGTTCATGAGTACAAATTAGGTCTTGATAGTTGAAAAACACTAGTACCCGTGAAAAACGTAGACCGGGCTCCGTTTGAGTTTTTGCCCAAAACTTAACCATGGCTTCCTATGGTTGTGTAGGACATTCCTATGTTCTTAGAATATTTTATTTCACTCTCTAGACCCTCCAATAAAATACAAACATTTAAATACTGAAGAATTATAGAACTTGAAAATCAGGGCGTTATAGAGGTTGACGTTCCGGAGTGACCAACATCGCTGAACTCACAGTTGGAGCAATGCACGTGCTTTCTCACTGTTTGAGAACTTCTCGGGTTTTCTCATGGTTGGCGGGGCTCGGGGAGGCAGTGCTAACTCACAGTTGGAGGAACCACTGTTGCACTTTCTTGGGAACAAGGAAAAACAGTAACATGGACTACCGATTCGATGTCCTTACAGTTTGAGAGCAACATTCCTACCTTGGGAAATTACTACTCTCACAGTTGAAGGACAACATTCCTAAGGATAAGGATGGTGTTGTGGATTGGCCAACATGCAATCATGTAGACCCAGTTCCGCATGTAGTGTAAGTGGTGATCCTTAGCAGTTATAATCTGGAGGTTGACTGTTGCGGTGATCTCAGGAGATGGTTGTGCTTGTTGTGTGTGTGTGTGCGTGTTGACATGCTATGTTCTACGTGTTTGCCCTATGCATCATATTTGTAGAGTTTCTTGCCTCTCGTGCATGTTTTTCCTGTTCTTTTTTGTATGTGTTGTTCGAGTTACGATCCGAAGACGGAGGTGCTGGTGATGATGATGGATCGAGTTTGACGTTGTTGCTTCTTGAGAGAAGGAAGAGACCTCAGAGATTTTCTTGGGTTTCTGTAGTGTTCTCACCACGGCCAGTGGGGCGTTTGTTTATATAGGTTGTTTTTATGCCATGGCTTCCAGGAGGAGCTCTGATGTGCAATCTTAAGTTGTAATATTTGCTTATCTGTTTAAGTTTTAAAGTGATATTTTTCTGACTGCGTTTTAGGGTATCAGTGATAGTGAGGTCAAGTTTTGGGAGCGTCACATTAGGTGGTATCAGAGCAGTTCGGTTCTATCCAGACTGTAAACCAATGTTATTGTTACTGGCTGTCTTTAGTTGAACTTGCATGGGGTATTGACTATGTTTAGAAGCCGGGTAAAGTGTCTGATTCGCGAGTTGTCTATTGTTTCTAGGTTGAGAAGTAATGATAAATGTCTCTGTTATTCATAAGATCTGTATCTACATGTTGATTGTATTACACGACTTATGAATATGCGCTAATGGGTATACTTACAAGAACCTATGGCTTGAAGGACTAACAATGAAGGAAGTGATAGGGATGAGGATGCTGGTGCTGAGATCAATGGACCTCCTAGGACTAGAGGAGGGGAATTTGAAGTCATGAGAACTCTAAGGGATATAGCGGCAGCTATGTTGCAGCAATTGCAACAAAAGACGTAGCTGATGCAACAACAACAAGAGTTCCTACAAAGCATGCAAAATCAAGAGAAAGGCAAGCCACCCAAGTTTCAGGGAGAATATAACCCGGAAGGGGCAGAGTTGTGCATACAAGGGGTGGAAAGATCTTCCTGGCTATGAGTTGTAGGGAAGACCGGAAGGTTACCTACGCATCTTTTATGTTGGTAGGGGGAGCGGAGTCTTGGTGGAAGAGTCGGCAGAAGATGTTGGAGGTAGATGGAAGAGTGATCACATGGGAACTATTCAGGACATGTTTTATGGAGAAGTATTTTCCTGAGATCCTTTGGCATGAGAAGGAAAAGGAATTCCTTAGCCTGAAGCAAGGAAATTTATCAGTGGGAGAGTACGCAATGAAGTTTGAGTCCTTACTCAAATTCTCAAAGTTTTATCAAGTACGCTCAGACTAGAACTGGATATGCAGAAGGTTTGAGGACGGATTGAGGCACTAACTGCAAAGGGTAGAGCTACTTTGGAAATTTCCAGGTTTCCAGAAATGGTCGAAAGATGTACCGCTCTGGAAAATCTTGACAAGAGAATGGAAGCTCGTCAACAAAAGAACAAGAACAAAGGACCAATGAGAAACCATCAGAGGGATAGAGAGGAGAAGCCTCAACACGAACTGAAATCATATGATCGTCCTAGACCACAAGCTACAGCAATTGGGGAAGGACATAAAAGGCTCATATGTTTCAGATGTGGGGGAGCACATTTGATCAGGGAATGTCGGTCAAAAGATTCTGTCTGTTTCTGGTGTGGAAAGTCAGGACGCATAGCTCACGATTGCAGACAGAGGACGGCAACGAGATCGACCTAATGCTGATGAAAAACATGAAGAGAGAGCAGAGAGACTCCCCACAGTGGGGCACATATTTGCACTGCGAGGAAATCGAACATCTCAGCCATGAATAGAAGCTATAAGTTTGACTTTTGGAAACAGTCTTTAACATCCTTTTCAGGACAATCTTCTTTTGTTTTGGTGTACTGAAAGAACAATAGTCTTTGGAATGTTAAGTGTAATGACTGCATTGCCATCTGTATATGTATCTTGACCTGATGTAACAAGTGCATGTTTTCAGTGAAGTTTGTACAATATGGTTGCTTAATCTTGGATAATGTTTAGTGTAGTCTATACACCTATCTGCTGCCAAATTTCGAGAACGAAATTCTTTTAATGGGGTGGTAATGTAGCATCCCTACTTTCGGTAACCCTAATTAAGGTGGATAACGTTGATCGGGTTTTTGCTTAGTTGTGTGGTTTTTTGTGTTAGTTTAAGACCTAGTTGGAAGCATAAGACTAAGCTTGGATCATGTTGGGAGTGCCTAAGGTGTAACACGAGAAACGAGGGAGATTAGAGATTTGGAAGCCTTTTCCCAGCTGACCGGCACGCTCAAGCGTGGGAGAGGTGCATGCTCAAGCGTGCCAATGCTTAGGCGTGGGAAAGTTGCACACTCAAGCGTGCAGTGTGGTTGTGCCATCTGTTCTGAGTTTTAACACGTGTTGGACACGTGTCAGGGCCTGGAGAAGACGGAGTGGACGAGGTTCCATGCGTTCCTCCACGCTCAAGCTTGGAGGAACCCCACGCTCAAGCGTGGAGAAACCCCACGCTTAAGCGTGGGAACGCTTTGACTTTGGAGTTCTGCACCCTAGAGCGTGTTTTGAGTTTCCCTTATGTGTTATGTTTTTTATTCATTTCACTTAAGCACGAATTTTCAAAAGTTTCATGCATCTTCTTCACTGAGAAAGAGTCATAGAGAACACCTTGAAAGTTCTTGATGGATCCCGACTACATTTCTGTGCTCATAGTTTCGTTTGTCGAAACCCTATTCCGACTACATTTCTATGCTCATTGCTTCGGACTCACCTAGGGTGCGACCTTGGTTCTGAACTTCGTTGAGGGATTTGCGAGTCTTTTAACATGATGTTTGTTCGAGGAATCGCATAGAGGGGACATGACAAATCTGCCTTGGAGAAGGGCAACCGTTGTGTTCTTATGTTGGGGAGCTGTGTGGTGAGCTCGTTAGGAAGCGTGTGAGGTTGCTGGTTGGAAAATTGTTGTTGAGAGTTGCATGGAAATATGCGCGTGATAGTTCAGGTACGGAGGAAGAAACCACAAATCTCTGGGAAGCGTAGGCGTAGAATATAGCTGTAAACATGTGTAGGGCTCCTTAAACCTACTAGTGGTTGAGTAACCGATAGCACCTAACTCAAATTGGGGACTACTGAATTGTGTTACAATGTAATTTTAGGCATTGTAGGTTTATCATCGATAGGATAATGTATGATATTTGTTGATCGGGGATGTATGTCTACCTGCTGTGACTGATAACATGTTTAAATGGTGTCATATGTGATAATATGCTAAGTGAGATGCTCTGGTATGCTTGTTGTGATAACTGAAGATACCAGTAATAAACACTAAGAAAACCGCAAGTTTTAAACAAGGTTTTGATTTTAAGAAATAAGTTAGAAGATTTTCAAGCATAAAACACAAATAGCTAAAATAAGCAGTCTAATTTTACCCAAGACTAGGAAAGCTGTTTGATTGAAAACTTATCCTTTAAAAGATGATATTTAGATATGCACACTTTTAAACCCCACTGTTAGTTAAATAAATATAAACAGGAAATTATATAGCAGATGAATATTTTAACTAACAGAGAGTGTGTGAGAGAGAGTGAGAGAGAAGAGATTTATCCTGGTTAACCCCAAACTTGGATTACATCCAGTCCTTGGCTTAACTAAGATTTTCAGTATAACTAATCATATTACAGACGAGAATTCTTTTCTTACCTAGCCTCTCCAGGATCAAGTATTTTTTGCTCACCTAGCCTCTCCAAGCTCGATCAACGAGTAATAGCCTCTCCATGCTCACCAAGTATTTTTCATCTAGCCTCTCCAGGCCTTTCTCAGATTATAGATTTGATTTGAAGTGGCAGCTTTTGATTATAGTATGTTAGTCAACAGAGTAACACTCAAAGAGTGAATATGATATTTGTTTGAAAGTATGACAACACTAAGAAAAACTTCTATGAATATTATAGCGAATGTAGAAGAAAAGAGATTTGTAGCTGGAAGCTTTTGAATTCGATCTCTGGTGTTTTTCTTGCTTGTTTTCGCTTGACTTGAGATGAGCCTTTTTGCTTTGTATATTTCTTTTGATTGTATGTCTCTCTCTTGCATATTCTTTAGCAGAGTTTCCTTTATATAGGCTTTTCACAATAAAAGATCCATTGAGAGAAAAGACTGGAATCTTGTCTTCAATTTTCTTGAATGTAGAAAAAGTCTGTTGTGAGACGAGTTTTCTCCTGAGCCTTTAGTTGAAGATGTCACGGTATTCAATGCGAAGAAATTGTTTTGATGAAGATATTGGACCATTGAAGACAAGCTTGGTGTAATCGTACACTTCTATTCAGAGTAGCAAAACTATTCAGAGTATCTTCAAATTTTGTAGTGCGACGTTCTTCTTTCTTGCAACAAGTCAGAACAACATATCTTTTTAGACTGCTATTGGATGCAATAGGTAGTGCTATCTATTCAAATAGTATTATTAAATATGCAGAGAACATATTTAATATTTCTTCTGATCAGCTTAGTTTCTCTTCAAGACGCTTCTTTATATGATTTCTTCATGGTCTTGAATTCTTTGGTTGATTCTTCTGAAGATTTGCAACTGATGTCTTGTCAAGACTTATTTGCTTTAATAGAGATATCAGACGCTTCGTAGACATTTGGTTGGAGCAATATTCTTTCAAGTTTCTTTAGACGCTTTTATGGTCTTTAATGTATGAGTCGTATCCTTTGATATGACCAACATTCAGATGCTTCAAAGCAGTGTTTGCTTCAGTGCTTGCTTTTAGTCTTTATCTTCGTCTTGTACGCTTGAGCTTCACTACAAGAAATCTCACTATTTCCCACGGCCTTTTATCCACGGCCACAAAGCCGTGTGTAATTTTGCCATTTCCCACGGCAGTTTGTTTCCCTCACATTTTACCACGGTCCAAACCCTTGGAAATGAAACCAGAAACATTTCCCACGAGCAGGCCACAGGTAAGGGATGGCGCAAAGTGGCGCGAAATAGTCCCGCTACTTTTCCCTCGGTTTTCCCATGGCTTAGCTGTGGGTAATGGTTTAAATTTTTCCCACGGCTTACACCGTGTGTAGATGGCGGTTTGTATTCCCACGTTTCCCACGGCCTCGACCGTGGGTAGTAGTTTATTTTAATTTGCCACGGCTAGGCCGTGGGAAAGACTTATATAATATAACAAAAAAATTCGTGTTAAACCCTCTCACTCTCTCTTCTCTAAAAACCTAGCACCTCCCTCTTCTCTGAAAGCCAGCGCCTCCACTGCAACCGCTTTCCGTCCGTCCACCGCTATTCAACCTCTGAAAACCGTTTCACCACCACCGTCGTCGAGCTTCCCACCGCCACTACTCCTCATCTTCCCATCGCCACTGCTCTGTAGCATCCCACCGTCACCATTGTCCATCCGGTAACCACCGCCACTTCTCCCTTTCACTGATTCTAGGTTGAGGTTTTGATTCACAATAATGTCGTTCTGATATTTGTCTAATCCGAAATCATTCCCTGTTCCTTTGCTATGTATTTGTCTCGCTAATTGCTGAGCTGAGATTTTAGTATTAGGAAAATTGTCTAAGAAAAGAATTGTGTGGCATTATTGTGAATGAGAACATAGAATCAGGTTGTATGTTTAGTTCCAGAATTGGGTCTCAGGTTGTATGTTTAGTTCCAGAAAAGAATTGTGTGGCATTATTGTGAGTGAGAACATAGAATCAAATTGCATATCACTATGGCTTGATTCTGATTTAGTTGCATATACTTTAGTTTATTTTTGTATTTTGATGGTTGGGTTTAATCTTTTTGCTGCTAATTTGATAGCTGGATTCTACACTGTTGGAGTGAACAATGATTTTTGGAGTGCATTGTTCAAAAAATGAAACTTGTTTTTAATAAATCCTGCTGTTGGCTGAAAATATAGTGTTGAAAGCATATGTTATTGTTGAAATGCTATGAAATGTTATGAATGTTTACTAGTTGAACATATAGTGTTGAAAACACATGTGGTAGTCTTGAAGGTATATAATATGAACATCAATGTGAAACTCATAAGAACACATACAATAAAATAGTAAACATTTTGAGTTTGATTCATAAGCCTCCCCAAATTAGTTTTTAGGTGTTAGTAAGTTAAAATGAAAATTTTAAACAATAAGAAATCACAACAAAATTGTTGTTGATAAAAATCACCACAAAATAAATTATCAATAAATTAAATCATTGTTGATATGCGCCGAAGAGAAATATGTTTGCTTGGACAC
Source organism: Ammopiptanthus mongolicus (assembly GCA_039655645.1). NCBI lineage: Eukaryota > Viridiplantae > Streptophyta > Magnoliopsida > Fabales > Fabaceae > Ammopiptanthus > Ammopiptanthus mongolicus. The sequence goes on along the minus strand of CM077349.1, from coordinate 28,643,143 downwards.
AGAAGTTTCGTACGACAATAGTTTGGTGGGACGCAGCATGTCTAGCTTAAACAAAAATAACTAAACACTAATACTTAACAAGTTAAATAATTAAATAATTATTTATATAGTCTATGAAGTATAAGCGAAGGGTAAAGGTTAACGAGCTCCACCGCCATACCTATACTAGGAAGGGTACAGGCAAGTATGTAGATGAGCGCTCGAGGCACACTCAGGTAGTAAATATACCCTTTATATGCCTTTTATTTTTAATTGAATAATTTTGTATCATATATGAGCTAATTAATATGTTTGGTCATGAATAACAGGAGGAGTTTGAGGCTAGAATGTCTCAGGCTAGGTCGTCTTCATCCACTTCAGCTGACCCCGAGGAGGAGGACTGGCTTGCATTGCGTATTTGGGCAGAGGTTGTTGGTGGCAAGTATAAGGGCCGCCTGTACGATGCTGGAGATCTTGCTCGCAGCTACCGGAAAGAGTCTTCGTGCATCTTGGACGTCCGTACTGAGGCGTCCACTGGTCGCGGTAGTCGTCCTCAGGAGTCCGCGGAGATTGCTGAGGTGAGGCAAAGATTGGCCGCTTCCGAGGAGCGTGAGCAGCAAAGGGATGAGATGATACAGCGGATGATGGAGACGTTCTAGCCATTAGAGCAGTAGCAGCAACCTCCTCAGCCTAGTCAGCCGACCTAGGGCACCTCAGAGGAGGACGATGACTCTTTTGACCAGCTTGTTGAGGATCCTTATAGAGATGGAAATTATTAGATTATGTTGTTAGGTTTTGTATGAATTTTAGTTTTTATTGATTGTAAAAAATCATACATTACTTACGGTTTAAATTATGATGTGAATTTACGTGATTTGTATTTTATTTATTTTGTCATATTTATTTATTTATTATTTTTAAATAATTTAAAAATATAATCTTTGACCAAATGAAAAAAAATTTATAAAAAAAATATAATTATTTAACTAATTAATTAACTTTATTTATTATATTATTGAAAATCTTTTTAAAAAAATAAATTAATATTTCCCAAGGCTAAAGCCGTGGGAAATGCTTTGACATGGTACCCTGGGGCGTAGCCGTGGGAAAGTTCCCTGGGCTTGACCATGTGTAATTTCCTAGGGGTGTGACCGTGGGAAAAGCTCTCGGTAAGTTACCCAGGGTTTAGGCCATGGGAAATTTCCCAGGGCTTTTGAAAAATGGTCGTGGGAAAACAATTCTGACACCTATTTTTCCGATAGCTAAGGAGCCGTGGCTAATTCGTGGGAAAACACTATTTTCCCACGGATTTTTGTGTTTTCGTAGGGATTCTGGTCATGGGAAATAGCGAATTTTCTTGTAGTACTTGTGTATCTAATATGGCTAGATGGTTTCTTGAGATTGATTAGATAAGACACTTATAATCTACACACTCAAGTAGATCATCAGCAATACTCACATGGTTCATTAAAATCATTTAGTCTAAATGTTTGGATACATCAAAACGCAGGGATCAGACGCTTGTGCGCATAGTCATTACAAACGTTTGGAGACTTAACAATAACATGCTTAGTTATTATTTTGATATGCCTGCAATGATGACATGTTGTTATGCTATGACCTGTTGACATGATTGTGAATGCCATGATCTTTGTTGACTTTGGAGATTATTGGTATGATGTTAGGATGATAGAACCATTGTTGATGGTATCCGACTTGTAGAATAAGTAAGTTGATATAAGTTGAAGGTGGATCTCATAGTTGGAGAGTGGTATCCTCATGGTTGCAGGATGTGGACCTTTAAGAATGTTGGTTAAGCTGTTGTTAGGACATTGTTGAGGTGGTGGATGCATAATCTTAGCATTTGCATTGTTGTGGTGAAAAGTCGTGTGAATAGCTGCAACAACCGTTTGAGCAGTTATCACGCGAGGTCAGGACTTGTGCACAACCGCAACAAATTTTTGAGTGGTCGTCACAAGGGGCTGCATGAATAGCCACAACAACAGTTTGAGTGGTAATCATATAAGCCGATACCTGTACGCAGTTGCAATAGCTGTTTGAGTGGTTGTGTATAGGGAGCCGTGTGTATAGTTGTAACAGCAGTTTAAACAATTGTCACACGAGATTGAGGTGGACGCTCTGAAGTGACCATGATCGCTGAACTCACAGTTGGAGGAACGCAGGTGCTTTCTCACAATTGGAGAAATTCTCGGACTTTCTCATGGTTGGAGGGGCTCGGGGAGGCAGTTCTTACTCACAGTTGAAGGAACCACTGTTGTACTTTCTTGGGAACACGAGAAATCAGTAACTTGGACTACCGACTCGATGTCCTTACAGTTTGAAGGCAACATTCCTACCTTGGGAAATGACTACTATCATAGTTGAAGGACAGCATTCCCAAGGGTAAGGATGGTGTTGTGGATATTGGCCAACAATCATGTAAATTCAGTTGTGCATGTAGAGTAAGCGGTGATCCTTAGTAGTGATAATGGAGGTTGACTGTTGCGATGATCTCGGAAGATGGTTGTGCTTGTTGTGTGTGTGCGTGTTGACATGCTATGTTCTACGTGTTTTCCCTATGCATGATAGTTGTAGAGTTTCTTACCTCTCGTGCATGTTTTTCCTGTTCTTTTATATGTGTTGTTCGCGCGGGTTGTGATTTGAAGACGGAGGTGCTGGTGATGACGATGGATCAAGTTTGACATTGGTGCTTCTTTAGAGAAGGAAGAGACCTCAGAGGTTTTCTTGGGTTTCTGTAGTATTCTCACCAAAGCCAGTGGGGCGTTTGTTTGTATAGGTTGTTTTTACGCCATGGCTTCCATGTGGAGCTCTGATGTGCAATCTTAAGTTGTAATATTTGCTTATCTGTTTAAGTTTTAAAGTGAAACTTTTTCTAACTGCATTTTAGGGTATCGGTGATAGTGAGGTTAAGTTTTGTGAGCGTAAAAAATGTTGTCTTTTGGAAGAGTAAAAAGCAAAATTTTATTGCTTGCAAAAGCATAATAGATGGTTATGGCTACAACCACTTGTGAGCTCAATTTGATCAAACAGCTCCTTGAAGAATTGAAGTTTGGAGACACCCAACAAATGAAATTGTTTTTTGATAATCAAGCTACTCTTCATATAGCTTCAAATCCGGTATTTCATGAAAGAATTAAACATATTGAAATTGATTGTCATTTTGTTCGTGAGAATGTTCTTTCTAAGGAAATCATTATTGAATCTGTCAATCTCAACGATCAAGTAGCAGACATCTTCACAAAGTCTCTAGACCTAGAATTCAATATATTTGCTCCAAGCCTGGAGCATTTGACTTATATGCTCCAGCTTGAGGGGCGAATGTTGGAAATAACAAGCAATTAATCATTTTGGTTCATGTATTTGTAGTTCATGTACATAGATTATATCATTCATATAGTTAGAAAATAGCACATACGGAATGTCACTTTACTAATTGCCTTGTAAGCATAAGAGATGTATTTATTCCGAAGTGTACATAAATATCAAAGTATGTTGAGGGTTATTTATTCAAGCAATTCAGAAAATATGTGCTCCAAACTTCCCTAATTTAACCTTTCTCAATTCAATCAATCATATATAATACTGTAACACATATAAGCTATAATTAAGTAAAGTGGTTTAAACCAATTACATGCACATGCATCTTCATAAATAATTCTAATTCAAACAAAAAGAAACTCGTGCTAACATCGTACTTATCTTAAATCAATAATACAAATTTTTCACATACTCAAAAGCTTAACTTCAAATATTCATCATAGAAGCTTAGAATCTAACATATCCTCCCAAAAGTGCTTGGTGAAAAGTTGCACATGTGCTATTTGAAAATGCATAGATACCATGATAGAACCGTCTGGACTTCTAATGACGATTGCCTTGTCACTTGGGCACAAAGTTCCTGGACCGAAATGATTGGGTTTTCCCCAACCAAAATCTGCTTCATACCATGGCAAATGCATCCAACTCACAATGCTAAGGTTAGGGTTCCCATAAAACGGGGAGTTTTGCCTATGCTCTCCTTGGAATTGAAAGGAAGCCCTTATCTCATTTAATTGCTTTTGACCCATAATAAAATCTTGTTGTGACAGTATATACTCAACTTTAATCCGGTCCGCGGCCTCTCTTATTTTCTGGGCAACGTAGCTCAATGGGTTTGATATAATGTCTCCAATGTAGCATGTTGGTGTCACTGTTGGAGCATAAGCATTCCCAAAATAATTTTGGGGGAGAGGTGGATTCAATCTATTGCGAATATCAACAATGAACCGAACTCGAGTTGGTTGAAGGTTTTCAAGTTGACGAGCCTTAGATGCACATCTCCATATATATGCAGAAATAGCTTCGTATGTACTGTAAGCTCGTGACCCTTCTTTCTTAGATTGATCATTAGCCTTCTTCTTCAGTTTCTGCACCTGCTCTGATGTGAGTTTCAATGTTACAACAGTAGTCTTCTTCTTTTGCTCAGCTATGTTATTAGAGCTTTCTAGCATGAGTGGCAGAGGCTTCAACTCTGGGTGATCAAAACGTGGTGCCGATGGTGGGTGTACAGGAGATTTGAGTATTGATCGATCCAGTACTGGAAACAATTCATCAACCTCTAATGTATCTCCTCGAGCCACCTTGGCCCATGCATTTGTAAAGCGAATAGCACCGAGCCCATCAGCCAATGGATGGGAAAAAGAAACTCCAATGGCAATGCCTTCGTCAGTGCCATAGAATCTTGTTAGTTGCACCAGCAGCAAGGGAAGCTCCTCTATTGGTTGATTATAATCAACCATAGGAATAAGTTCCTTGATGGTCTCTTTGGGTGAAAAATCTCCATATTCAGCCAATGTTTTTGTGGATTCAGCTTCTAGCAATGTCACTCCCTTTGCGTTACAATCCAATTCCAATCGATCACCTTCTATCCATCTCAATCGACCAGCTACAGGATAGTAGTGGACTAATATCTTACTAAGAGAGCCCCTCATTTTCTTAATGGCGTCAATTTTGGGGTTTGCCTTGTAAATGTAGATAACGGAGGCATGACTCAATCGCACGACTTGGTCATTATTGGACAGCCACAAACGACCTTTGGGAGTTGGTTCATTTGGAATGACAGTGTAAGACGCTGTGATGGTAGTCACCATTTTTGTGCTTAGAGCTAGGCTGGAATATGCTGGATATTGTCTATTATCCTTTACAGCTATGCTCTACCTGGTGCAATATATATTGTAATAAAACAATAATTATGCCATGAGGGTTAATTACTATACAAATGATCCAAAGTTATGATTTCCCCCATGATTTCTTTAAGTGCATTTTTTATATCTGGGATTTATAAGGTTTTAAATTGCACATAACTATAAGTGCTACAATCATGGCTTTAATATTGCGGTCTTGAATATTTTTATGACTGCATTGAAAATGCAATTGAAGGTGCATCAACTGAATTTTTCCACAATTACATTAAACATAACATAACCATAATTACAACCACAACTACAATTTGAAATCATATTCCAGATACTAAACATTAATTTTTCCTTTTAAATCATAAATAATATATGTCCCCACAGCATAAATGGAGTCCAAAGATTAAATTAAGGGTAGAACTTGACATGAAACGGGATGAATTCAAAGTCCTCACAATAATATCTGTTAAGAACCTTCCTTCATAAATAATATCAAATTCCTATTAGCATTTAAATCACAAAAAAATAGCACATTATTCGGGGTCTATAGTCTGATATATATATATATATATATATATATATATATATATATATATATATATATATATATATATATATCTATCTATCTATCTGTGTGCGCGCGGATTCAGACCTCGAATTTTCAATCAAAAAAATAAAAATGGTAATTAATAAAAAAAGACCGAAATTGAAATCTTTACAAGTGATATCCCTAGGTGTTAGATTTCCCAACTAACTAACGACTAAAACAATAAATTGTTTTTGGTAATCATGATATAGATATGGAATATCTATCAACGTCAGTAGTGATTAATCTACGTCAGGGAAGCTATTGGGCACCCTTAACCACTTGCTTAAGGTGTCTGAGTCCCTTATCACTTGGATCAACCACATGTTGTTAAAAAAACAGCATTGATGAATGCAGGACTTATTTAGAAACATCATTCACTTTGATAAATGCATGTATCAATTGGCAAGGAATATGAGAATTTCTCAATTGAAAGTCTTCTATCTTATATTTTTATTTTTTTCTGAACACATAATACAACAATGATGAATCCATTTCAAGTAACCATAATCTCAAACGATATGGTTAATGTTTATGTCCTACTGTCAAGAATGGGATAGGAATCTCTTACCTTCAATAGGAGGAGCCTCGGACGTTACGTTTAGTTTAGACGTAGGAAGCTCGGCTCTCTGATAACTCCAGATGAGAATGAAGCCCCATCGATCACAATCGGTATGGCTCTTTATATATGGTAGGAAACAATTCTTTATCTGCAATTTGTCCTATTTGTTATTGCCTTATGAGTGCAATCAGCAGTTGGCCGCAAATCCGCATTTGGTATAGTGCCTGCAATACCACCTATTGCGCAAGTTGGCCGCAAATCCGCATTAATTATTGCTTTTTACTTATTATATTTTAAAGACAATCACAAACACATCTTACGCAATATTTTAGGCAAGTACGTGGCTACAGCTCACACACATGCAATGCAATAAATAAAGCAAACAAGAAATATAATTTAATTATCATTTACCTAATTAATTATTCAATATTCTCCTTTTTACTTGATTTTTTTCTTCAAAATTTATTAAATTTTGTGATTAGTAAATCATTTCACCAAATTTTTATATATAAAAGTAAGGTAGTATAGGGTTAACTAAATGTAATTTTATATAGTTCCTCCGTTCTATTTCTTTAGTCGTTTTAGCATTCTATACAAATTAAGAAATTATTAATTTGTGTGTAAATGTACCAAAATATCTAGTGAAGAATTCAATGAAGTATTCAATCATTAGTGCAAAATATGGATTCTACAACAAGTTTCTAGATCGGTTAACTAAAAACCGATTTAAAAAAAGAGGCGGTAGTAATTTTGGAAATAAGTGGAAAACTTTTTATATCGGTTTAAATTTAACCCGATGTATAAAAAATTTAAGATCGGTTGTAGAGGACAAGTAGAAAATTTAAATAAAAAACTAATTATTTATTCCCGCCAAGTATTTACATCAGTTCTTACACAACCGATCTCATTAATATGCTTTCCAAATCGGTTATTTCACAATCGATCTCATTATTGTACTTTCAAAATCGATTCTCTTACCCAACCGATTTCAAATCTTCATTAAACCCTTTTCATGTTCCAGCTTTCTTTCATATCTTTCCCTCGTCACTATTTGCCCTCTCTCTCGTTGTTGCTCCTTCTCCTTCATCCTTCACCATCGTAACCTAGCACCACTGCCACGAATCATTGCTGCTCCTTCATCGCTGATACACTGCCCAGTCGCGCACGGCTTCACCCTCTTCTCTGAACCTCTGTACCAAACTTTGCCCACGGCTTCACCCTCTCCTCTCGCAAGTTCTCTTTCTCTCTCTCTACATTGTTGTTGTTGTCTGCTACCTGTTACTTTGGTTTTGCAATGTACTTGATTAGTTTTATAGTATGGCATGTAACTTGATTCCAAGACTCACAGAAAGGAAATCCATACTTGACATTCTAATGAAGAAAAACACTTCTCCTTCTGATTAAATTTTCTTATGAAATTAAAGGGAGAAAGGAAGAGAAAAGTATTAATGTATTAGAATTTACTATTTAGTTTGAAAATGTGGTTGATTCAACTTGAGTAAATATGCAAGGAAACATAAAACTCTTCTGCTCTCATTCTTCAATCATTGAACTGGAAGGCTCAGATTACCAAATATCTTTAGTTGATTTACTCTCCACTAAACTAAGGGTATATTTGGATGAAGAATTTCAAGGAGGTAATATACTTGGTGAGAGGAATTTAAATATTTTAGTGTGAAGTAACTTGTTAGGATATTAAACTGAAGAGTTTTAAAAATGATAGGTACATGACTTTGTTTGAGCTAAGTCTGAAATCAAAATCCTGATACTTCTTAGCTCGTTGCTGCTTCTTCTCCTTCATCGCTTTCATATTTTCTATTTCTGTTCTATCAATGTAGATATGCATTGCCTCGTATAATTACTTCATTCCTAGTTCTATTCTTTTGGTCAAATGTTTTGTATTGCTTGGTTTATAAACACTTGGTGCATATTAGTTTAGCATATTAGTTAAGGATATTAGTTTAACATGAATGGTTTTTAAATGTTAGGTTAAAAAACCTCTCACAGTTCTCTCAAACCCTCTCTTTGCTTTGTGTTTCTGATTTAGGGTGAAGGCAAGCATCAACCCATCTCGAGCTCCCTCTCACTCATCACTCTCCATCTCCTCACTCTGAGCACAAGTAAGATATTTTATTCCAATGTTTTGTTTGCTGCTTTAACTTAGGGATTGGATTGTTGGATTATCTTTTAGTGTTAATAAATTAGCAAAACCTTAGTTTCCCGTTTGAGATTCAATATTAATGAGCATATGTGTACTTTATGAAGGTACTACTCATTGTATTGAATCTTGAATTGTCCAAGTTGGACAGTTTGGGGAAAAACTTTTTCTTCATTTGGTTAATACTTATTCCTTAATTCTCATATGTTATACTTTAAGAAATTTCGGTCTGATGCATTTCCTTTTGTTCTCCGGGTGCACACTTTATCGCGGTGGATGTCACCGCATTCAAGTCGTGTACTTCGGAGATCGATGGGAAATGCTGTCGAAATTTCGTTAAGAATGGGCATGAGAGTTAAGGACTAACTGTTAACTAAGTGTTGAAGAAGTTTCTTCTCGAATGGGATAGGGCCATACCCTGTGATAAGAAGGAGTTGAAGATCTTGGACTAAGTGAAGTTGTTGTTGTAGTTATGGATCGATGCTAGACGCACAAGTCATGAGTATAAGAATGGAGTGGAAGAGTTTTTAGAATTTGCTAAAAGAAATGTTCCCGATAGTAATGGAAGGTTTTATTGTCCTTGTGTTAATTGTTTGAATGAGAGACGACTGGAAGCTGAGAAAATACGAGAGCATCTTATTTGTGAAGGGATATGCAAGATTTATACAAGATGGATATGGCATGCTGAATTGTTAGAAAGACCAAGTGTGTCCCAAAGAGAGGAGGTTGATGATGTAGATATGGACGATCAACTAGAGGACATGATCCGCGATATTGGACAAGAGTCATTTCAACGAGCAAATGTGTATGATACTTTGTGCAGTGATGCAGATAAGCCTTTGTATCCTGGGTGCTCTAATTTCACACGGTTGTCAGCGGTGTTAAGATTGGTAGTTGTGAAGGCGAGAAATGGGTGGAGTGATAAAAGTTTCACCGAATTGCTTGAGCTGTTGAAAGACATGCTTCTAGAAGGTAACACATTGCCGAACTGTAACTATGAGGCGAAGAAGATATTGTGTCTGATGGGTATGGAGTATAAGAAAATACATGCATGTCCTAATGATTGCATATTGTACAGGAATGACTTTGAAAAGATGCACGAGTGTCCAAGGTGTGGGGTATCACGCTACAAAGTGAACGATGGTGATTCAAGTTATGATGTGATCACAAAAGGTCCTCCTGCGAAGGTGTTATGGTATCTTCCAATAATTCCAAGGTTCAAGCGATTGTTCGCTAATGTAAATGACGCAAAAAACATTAGATGGCATGCAGATGAGAGAAAATGTGATGGACAGCTTCGCCATCCGGCTGATTCTTTGCAATGGAAGAGAATTGATAGTTTATTTCCGGATTTCGCCGATGAGAAAAGAAACCTTAGGCTTGGACTTGCTACAGATGGAATGAATCCGTATGGCACCTTAAGTAGTATTCATAGTTCATGGCCTGCTCTCCTGGTAATTTACAACCTACCTCCTTGGTTGTGCATGAAGCGCTAATACATTATGTTATCTATGAAGATTTCGGGCCCAAAACAGCCAGGAAATGACTTAGATGTTTATCTAAGTCTCTTGATTGAAGACTTGAGAAAGCTGTGGGTGGAAGGCGTTGATGTGTCTGACGGGTATTGCAATGTGACTTTCAAGATGCGTGCCATGTTATTTTTCACCATCGATGACTTTCCAGCATACGGGAACTTGTCCGGATATAGTGTTAAGGGGCATAAAGCATGCCCTGTATGTGAAGAAGGCACATGCTACCATCAACTACAACATGGAAGGAAGACAGTTTACCTTGGGCATCAAAAATTTCTCACACCTGATCACCCGTATCGTAGATTGAGAAAAGCTTTTAATGGATGCCAGGAGAATGAAATTGCTCCGATGGCCTTAACCGGAGATCAAGTTTATCAACGGGTTAAGGACATGGATGTTATCTTTGGAAAGACCCATAAGAAGGCTATTGATAAAAACATATGGAAGAAGAAGTCGATCTTCTTTGATCTTCCATACTGGTGCAAACTTGATGTAAGACATTGTATTGATGTGATGCATGTGGAGAAAAATGTGTGTGATAGTGTAGTCGGGACACTTTTTAACATTCAAGGCAAGACAAAGGATGGTGTTAATGCTCGTTTAGATCAAGTTGTGATGGGTATACGAGAGCAGTAAGCTCCACAATCAGTAGGGTTAAGCGGACTTATTTGCCCCCAGCATGTCATACTTTATCGAAAAAAGAGAAAAAAAAGTTTTTTGTGAGTGTCTACGGGGCGTCAAAGTGCCACAGGGTTACTCTTCAAATGTTAAGAGGCTTGTCTCAATGAAAGATCTCAAATTAGTTGGTTTAAAGTCTCATGATTGCCATGTCTTGATGCAACAACTACTACCAATGCCTATTCGTGACATCTTGCCTAAAAAAGTGAGACATGCCATAACAAGGTTGTGCTTATTCTTCAATGCTATATGTAGCAAAGTCATTGACCTTCAAAAGTTGGATGAGTTGGAAACTGATGCTGCTATTATCTTGTGTCAATTGGAGATGTATTTTCCTCCTTCATTTTTTGACATCGTGGTTCATTTAATTGTTCATCTAGTGAGGGAGATTAGATTGTATGGCCTCGTTCAGTTAACATGGATGTACCCAATTGAGCGATACATGAAGATCCTAAAAGGGTATGTGAAGAATCCACACCGTCCTGAAGCATCTATTGTTGAAAGGTATGTTGCAGAAGAAGCTATTGAGTTTTGTACGGACTACATGTCAGAAGCGGAACCTGTAGGGCTTCCTAAGTCTCGTCATGAGGGAATATGTGATGGTAAGGGTACACGAGGTATTAGTGTTAAGAGCATGGGTCAAAAGGAAGTGCTTCAAGCACATTTGTATATATTGAATAACACTGATGAGGTTAATCCTTACTTATGTGATCACAAAACCATTGTCAAGCAAAATTACCCTCGAATGAACGAAAAATGGTTGTTGAACAAGCATAATTAGACTTTCTTAAACTGGTTTAAAGATCAAATTGCGGAGGATAATACTGCTTTTGATACATTAAAATGGTTAGCACATGGGCCTAACTTTGATGTCATATGCTAGAGTGGATACGATACCATTAAGTTTTCCTTCTATACAAAGTCCCAGGATGACAAGAGTACCGTGCAATTGGGGTTATGGTTATAGCTGAGTCCATGCACTTCTCTAGTTCAAAAGATACAAACCCCGTTATGGCATCCATATCTTACTTTGGAGTCATTGAAGAGATTTGGGAGGTCGATTACACTAAATTTAGAGTACCTGTTTTTAAATGTAAGTGAGTTGACAGTAACAGTGGTGTACAACCCGATAAGTTAGGATTTACATTGGTAGACTTTGGCAAGGTAGGTCATACAGAAGAGCCTTTCATCATGGCTTTCCAAGCAAGACAAGTGTTTTATATCCATGATCCTTCTAACAAAAGGTGGTCAGTGGTTCTCCAGGGAAAAAACATGCATAACGGTACTGAGGAAAATCAAGATTCAACTCTTGATATTTCCGATACTCCTTCTTTCTCAACACAGATGCCTACTTTCAATGAGGAAAATGAAGAGGACGATGTACATGCCATTCGTGATGATCATCATGAATGGATATGGGAGAACATTACTACTTGACCATAGTGTAAGTTATGTTTAAAGTTATATTTATTAGTTAAGTTATGTTTATCTTGATAATTATAAGTTAAGTTTTTTTTGTTATTTAATTTGATATTTATATGTTAAGTTATAGTGTAAGTTATGTTTAAAGTGATATTTGTTATTTATCCATCTTTATGACATAGTTTATTATTTTTTGTATAAACAGGCATACAAGGCAGATCCCTCGGACATCCCTCCTACACGCAACGGGTCTGATACCCCATTGACAAGTAAAAAAGGTAGACGCGCCACACGATTAAAAAAATTGGTCGTCAACCGTAGTGTTAATCAAAGGATGAGGGTTGAGTTTGATGGAGATTGCTTACCTATAGGGCCAATGGAAGATCAGCTCAAGAGTTTTGTGGCCGTCCTTGCCAAAAGCAAGGCTAGTATACTTATTGAGGATTGGGACCATGTACCGACGAACGTGAAGGACCAGATATGAGACAATATCATGGTATTTTACTTTTACCCTATTTGGTTATATCTATTTTATTTCACCATATTATTTTCATATACACTAATTCCTCCATTTTGTTGTGTAATATAGCTCATCTTTGAAGTGCCGGATATCGAGCATATGAAGAAAAAATGGATTTCGTATGCGGGTGAGCATTGGAGAGCATTTAAAACACAACTAAGCGGGAAATATATACATGGGCGTGCAAACAAATCTCCACTTGAGATGTACCCGTTCCTTGATCAAGAGACGTGGGATAGATTTGTTCAAATCCGATTGGACCCCGCCTTTCAGGTTAACTTGAGTTATATTGTTTAACTTGACCAACCAAATTGATTTTATTAATATACTGAATTCAGTTGATGTTATCTATAATAGGAGAAAAGGAAAAAGGCCCACGAGATCCAGAGTAAGAATCTCTACCCCCATCGTTTGTCTCGTGGGGGATATAAAAAGCTGAGGAGGAAGATGATTAAAGAGAAGAAGAAACAAATTTTGGAAGAAGCATCCCAAGCTAATCCTACGGATGATCCACCTCCACCTCCACGCCACCATACATGGAAGAGAGCCCGATAAGGACCATCGGGACAGTATACATCCGAGGAGGCACGTCTTGTTGCTGAAAAGATTGTAAGTATATATTCAATTCTAATTGTAATTGTAACATGCTTATCCATCATCTTACACAAATGTGACAATTGTATGTTGTAGGATTCCTTGGACGAACAGATCACACAAGGAACCTTTGTGTCTACCGGACGCAAAGATGTCTTGGCTGTTGCGATTGGGAAAGAGGATCACCCAGGCCGTGTCCTTGGTGTTGGATGGGGTGTTGGCATTCGCCAATACCACGGACCATCTTCACATCATCGGTAGAAGGATGATATTGAGTCCATCAAGGCGCAGCTTCGAGAAGAAATAAAACGAGATTACCGCGTACATGCGACGTGTGCTTGATGAAGGCAAAAAACAGTTCTACCTTGCACCTTACCTCCATCTGTAAGTACAAGTTTTACTAGTGATTTATAATTATCTGTGACTTGTCTCTAACTGTTTCCAATTGCAGCAAACATTAGCAATTATTGATCATCTGTCGTGGTATGAGTGTTGTGGTCTTCTTTTTTTCGTTGGGAAGGAAGCTGACAAAAGAAATCAAGTTTCTTGTTGAAACGTAAGCTTTTAATTAATTTAATTTGTACTACATTTGCTTTATTAATTACTCTGAAATCTATAACATACTTTAAATTCATATTTTCTAAATTATGATAGATCTATGAACGCAAGTTGTCTTTTGGATAGTGGTAGGCCCAGGCCTATTAGGTGGATTTACCCTAATGTAAGTAGTTTATTAGTACCCAAGATTCAATTGCAGTGTAAAATGGTTACTATTATGTTTTTACTCATTATATATTCAAATTGTGTATTCATTTGTAGTGTCATAGGCAACGTGGCGGCTGGGAGTGCGGATATTATGTCATGAAGTGGATGTTCAACATTGTCTCCGCGGATATTACAGATCGATGGAAGGAGGTAATTAACTAATAACGACATTTGTAAATAGTTATAGATTAATTATGTTTAGTTTTAGTTGATTAGTTATAATGTTTAAGTTATCTTATGTTAATGGAATGTGTAGATTTTCGACAATCCGGAAGCATTATTTGAAGAGGACATTAAGGACATCAAGGAGCGTTGGACAAACTTCTTTCTTGAGATGACTACTGAACATTAATTTATGGATGACATTTGATTTCTTTAATTAGTTTAATTTGTTATATATCTTTGTTGTTTCTTTGTTATGTATTTATTTAATTAGTTTGAATTTATTACATTATATAATTAGTTGAGTTTGTTGAATCAAAAGAAGCTGACTTTTGCATAATCAATAAAGTAGTTTGGCTTACTTAGTATAGTGATTTAGATTATGTTATTGTTGGGATTCTATTTTGGCTGGGATTGTTCTAGTTGTACATATGAAACAGGGTTAAGGATTGCTACTGATTTAAACAGAGTATTTAAAAAAACAATTGGATTATCAACATCGGTTACAATATAGAACCGATGTTGAACTATCAATTTCAATCGGTTCTGAGTTATAACCGATGTGAAACGTATCACTTTCAAAATCGGTTACAAGACAAAACCGATGTTGAATTATAAATTTCAACATCGGTTCTAGATTATAACCGATGTTAAAAGTTCTTTTTCAATAAATAAGGCTTAATTGCACTTTTGGTCCGCCAGGTATCACGATTGTGCAATTTTGGTCCCCCGGGTTTTAATTGCGCCAATTGGGTCCTCCAAGTATCACGATTGTGCAATTTTGGTCCCCCAAGTTTCAATTGCGCCAATTGGGTCCCCCACGAATCATGATTGTGCAATTTTGGTCCCCCAATTATCACGATTGTGCAATTTTTAACGTCAGTAGCCTACATAGGACACGTGGGACTAATTTGACACTTAGTGAAGTCAACTTGACAGTTTATAGGACATTCTTATAAGACAACATTGCCATATCACACAATTTAATGGTCAAATGCACGTCATTAAATGTCACATAAGAATGACATGTAAGCTGTCAAACTAGTCTCATTAATTGTCAAATCAATCGTACATGTGCTTCGTAGGCTGTTGATGTTAAAAGTTGCACAATCGTGATACTTGGAAGACCAAAATTGCACAATCGTGATACTTAGGGATCAAAATTGCACAATCATGATACGTGGGGGACCCAATTGGCACAATTGAAACTTAGGGGACCAAAATTGCACAATTATGATATTTAGAGGACCCAATTGGCGCAATTAAAACCCGGGGGACCAAAATTGCACAATCATGATACCTGAGGGACCAAAAGTGCAATTAAGCCAATTATTAATCTGTTGAATGAGCACTTTCAAAATCGGTTTGGTTTATAACCGATGTGGAAATTTAAATTTCAACATCGGTTAGAAACCGATGTTAAAAGGTTTTATATTCTACGGCATCTGTTTCTACATCTGTTCCATAATCGATTTAGAATGATATTTGTAACCGATTTAAAACGTGTTAATTGCACTAGTGAATCAAGAAGCATAATCTAGAAAGACGTAAAGCCAATTGAATAATTGAGGGTATATATGAAAAAAATGGGCAAATTATACCTTGGGTTTATAAAACCCCAATTGTTTTGAAACAAAAACAAATTGCTAAAGAGACTAAAGAAATAGAACGGAGAGAGTATTGTTTTAGAGGAAATTCGGTAAATTCTATAATAATTATTATTAATGTTTCTTTAAAATCTTAAAGTACGTAAATAAAACCAATATAAAAAGAAAGATATCTTTATATATAAAAGTACGACAGTCTAGGATTAATTAGGGATAATTTTGTAGACCGTCTTAAAGGCAATTTGGTAAATTCAATAATTATTATTATTAATTTTTTTTTTAAAGTAGTTAAATAAAATCAATAAAAGTAAAGCATCTTTATATATAAAAGTAAATTAGTTTAGGGGTAACTAGGGGTAACTTTATAGATTGTCGTAGGGACAATTTGGTAAATTCAATAATAATTATTATTGACATTCTCTTAAAAATCTTTTTTTACTGAACAAAATTTTTTTTTAAAAAAATATCAATAATAAGTAGCTAAATATTATCAATATAAAAGTAAGGTATCTCTATATAAAAAAAGTATGGTAGTCTAGGGTAACTAAGGGTAATTTTGTAGATTATCTTAGGGGCAATTATTAATTTTTTAGAAAATCTTAAAGTAGATAAATAAAATCAATAAAAAGGTAAGGTATCTTCATATATAAAAGTAAGGTAGTTTAGGGTTAACTAGAGGCAATTTTGTAGACTATTTTTGGCGCAATTATTAATCTTTTTTAAAAATCTTAAAATATGCATATAAAACCAATATAAAAATAAGATATATTTTTTTACGAATTCATGTGGGTTTCTCAATTAAATTTATTTATGTTTTAAATTAAATTTTAAAAATCTTTCTTTATGTCACATGAATGATTAATTTTCTTAACACTTTATATTATAATAGAATATTAAATTGCCATTAGTTTTTTATTTTGTTATTATTTTAAATTTACAAAAAAATTGGCTTTCAAAAAATATATAATTATATTCTTCAAATATTTTTTATCCGTGCATCGTACGACTCCATCGTCAAGTTCAATATATAGCAATAAATTATTATAAGAACACTTGACAAGGTTATACCAGAGCAACTCCTAAAAGTAATACTGCTGCTAAGCACCAATGGTTTAATTTTGTTCATAGTTGTGAGGGTTTTCCAAGTTGTAAGTTGTTTCCTAGTTCTCTAACAATTCTAGAATAAAGTTTAGAAATGTAGCTTGCATATGTTTAGAGACGACTTCTAGGGTTGGAGACGCTATCATGTCTCCCACCGTTGGAGACTATAAAGATGGGCCTCTAAGCAAATTTTTATTCATCCTTATATTTTTTTAATTTAAAATATTCACCCCATCCCATTCTCTTTCATCTCCTCTCCCTCACCTTCTCGTCGCCGTCACTGCTGCTTCCTCCATTGCCACTGTCACCGCGTCGTCAATCACCGTCTTGTTGCCATTCCAGCCCGGAATGCGACCAGATTTATGCGGACCGCCAGCCCAGAACCGTTGCGCGCCACCTCCATCTCCTTTCACTGCTGCTTCTTCTATCACCACTGTTGTCGTGTTGTCAGCCATTGTCTTGTGGTCGCTCTAGCCTGAAGCGACCAGATCTACGTGGACCGGCAACCCAGAATCGCACGCGCCACCTCCATCTCCATTCACCATTGATTCCTTCATTGCCATTGTCGCGTCGTTAGTCATCATCTCGCTGCCGCTCCAACTCGAATGCGACCAGATCTACGCAAACTGCTA
This sequence comes from Ammopiptanthus mongolicus, assembly GCA_039655645.1. Taxonomy (NCBI): domain Eukaryota; kingdom Viridiplantae; phylum Streptophyta; class Magnoliopsida; order Fabales; family Fabaceae; genus Ammopiptanthus; species Ammopiptanthus mongolicus. The sequence goes on along the minus strand of CM077349.1, from coordinate 28,625,650 downwards.
GCTCAGAACCGTCGCACGCAACCTCCATTTCCATTCATCAGCACTTATCTACCAATAACTCAAAATGGAATTGGAATATTTAGTGGTCTCATCAGATTTAACACAATAAGGACCAGAATCACTAGGCGATTTTGAGTGGTTTGAAGGGGAAGATGAATCTTCCAACTTGAACCTATTTCCTGGGTTTTGATTTGAAAATAATGAGATAAGACCGTTTTCAAATCTAAATTCGTTCACTGACATTTGGGTCCGATGGGTCCGGAGAGGTCGAGAGGGAGGTGAAGGAGTGACGGTGTGGAGAGTGTGAGAGGAGCTCTAGGTGGTGGTGGTAGGGGTGGGGAAGGGGGAGTGAGAGAGGTGAGGTGGAGGAGAGAGGGGGAGTTAGAAAGAAGGGAAATGGGTAAAAAATATTTCTTTTTTTGCAAATGAGGGCTTTTCTTAGTCTCTCACAGTGGGAGACATGACATGGTCTCCCATCCTAGAACTTGCCATTAAAGGCATATTTTCATTGAATTTTGATAGTTTTTAATCTTTTGACCTGATTTTGCAAGACTTATAGAGTAGCTAGGATGCCCAGGCACCCCCGTCTTTAGTGCCAAGGCGCTGGAGCACTAGAGAAAGGGGGAAAAGATAGTCCCCTTGAGGAACTTGTTTTGGACTTGAGAAGAGGCTATCCTAACTTGGAAGGAAGGAATTTTAGAGTGAAAATTCATCTTTTTTGTGTTCATTCATGGAGGCTTTGTGTTCATTGGCATCCCAAAGGGTACATACATTCGTCAATATCATATCCAAATCCACCATGGAATTTGTGATGTCTAGATCTAACCTTTTGTGCATGTCTATTCAAGGGAGGAGTTCATAGCACATCTCAGAACTCAGTGTTCATTACTTGATGCATTATTCAAGATCAAAGTGTTGGGGTTTCAAGAGGTATAATTTTTAAAAACAATTTTCAAAAACTTCTTGAGCAGAAAAACCGCTTTACTAAGGACCACGTATTGCACATGAATAGGATCATGTAATATAGAAATATACAGAATATAAGTATCATGATTAAAACATGTTTAATAGGTCTTTTATTAAATACGCTCTCACTATTTTACTCAAATCAATGACCCTCATCATTGATACGGAAAATGTCATTGAAATATTTTCTAGTGGGACCAAGATACATATTTCACCTCGGTTTGAGTCAGTTGTGGCTGATCGCCCAGAACTTTACTATTTAGGTAGGAAACTCCTTTCCAATTACATCCAATGTAATTCTTGAACCAGTTGGGTGAATAACTCCTTATTCTAATCCATCATATGGATTAATGCCCAACCTCATGCCTCTAAACCATTTCAATCCTATTAAATACGCTTAGTTAAGTGCAACCTAATGGTTGGCAATAGGTTATTTCACCTTTCACGTCTCACCAGAATATATGAAGGTGCTCAGCTGTGGCATGACCCACACTCAAATAATTCTGGCCTTGACGAGTGCCACGCATCAGGAGGCATTTAATAACTTAATTTAATTGAGGGAAATTTTTAACTAAATGATCTCATCGGCTTGTTTATCATATAAGCATCTCTCATAGCATACATGGCATACTAACTTACATACATTCAAAACATATTAAGCATACAATGATTTACATGCTGTCATACAATTTAAATCAAAATTTAACTTATACATCTCATACATGTCATGCATCATATACATAAACATACAAAACATATAAAGGTATTATGATTATGGCCTCCTAATGTACAATAATTAAAACTAATTATTACAATCTTTGACCCTCGAGCAAACTTCCAAAGTTCCTCCCACTGGCATCATGAGATCTGGTGTTGCCTCCATGTCATCCCGAGCAATTTACAAAATTTAAAATAAAATAAACAAAGTAAAATCACGACACGCAGGCCGTATTTACCAAATAAAAATAACATTACAATCTAAGGCCATAACCATACACCTCACATTTAATAAACAATTTATCAAAATAAAATAAAAAATCATATACATGATCTCCAATTGATTTCAAAATAAAATAAATAAATTTGAAATCAAATCGTTGGCAAATTTTAAACTGCAAGTTGGAAAATTGCGCACAATGATATTTACAACAAATTTTTAAACATCAATTATTAAAAGAACATGAATTGCACAGTGAAAGTTTAAAACAATTTTAAACTTCAATTTGAAAAAGGTGAATTACATAGTGACCAAGTTTAAAACAATTTTAAAAGTCACACGCATAGGAATAACATGCATTCTATTGCATCACATTCAAAAGCAATAAACATGTTATCAAACAAGGCAAACATCCTAGGATACATGGCAAACTACTACCAATGTTCTAATACCACTGTCGCCATCACTGCTTCCTCCGCTGCCACTATCGCTGCGTCGTCAGGCACCGTCTCGTTGCCGCTCTAGCCCGGAACGCGACCAAATTTACGCGGACCGTCAGCCAGAACCGTTGCGCGCCACCTCCATCTCCATTCACTGTCGCTTCCTCCATCGCCACTGTCGTCGCATTGTTAGCCATCGTCTTGCTGCCGCTCTAGCCTGAAACAACCAGATTTACGTGGACGGCCAGCCCAGAACCATTGCGCGCCACCTCCATCTCCACTCACCGCTGCTTCCTTCGCTGCCATTGTCGTCGCGTTGTAAATCATCATCTCGCTACTGCTCCAGCTCGAACGCGACCAGATCTACGCGGACCGCCAGCTCAGAACTGTCGCACGCCACCTCCATTTCCATTCATCAGCGCTTATCTCCCAATAATTTAGAACGGGATTGGAATATTTAGTGTTATCAACAGATTTGACACAATAAGGACCAGAGGATCTGAAGCCCCTCAATGTCCCGATCTGATACAAGGTAAGTGCCTAGTAGCTGGGAGTCTCTTATCCGTTTTGTTTGATTCAGGTGCTACCCATCCCATTATTCTTTAGCGTGTAAGGATCATTTGGGTTTGCTTGTTTCGTCCTTATCATATGATTTGACTGTTTCTACACCTATGGGTGATTCCCTGAAAACCCTATTTGTCTGTTTAGAATGCCCGATTGTTATAGAGAACCAATATTTCCTTGTAGATCTAGTCTGTTTGCCTATGCAGCAGATTGATGTTATCCTAGCCATGGACTAGCTTTCGGCCAACCATGTGGTAGTAGACTATTCAAATAAGACCCTCCATTTTTTCGGATAAATATGGATCAATGCCTGCCAGTGATGGCGTGTCGAGAGGTGTACAATCAGGAGAGTGCATGGTGCTGTTTTCTTTAGAAGCCAAGGAGACTCCGAGTCTAGATGCTTTTCCGGTAATGCGTGAGTTTCCAGATGTTTTCCCGGATGATGTGCCAGGATTTCAACCCAAGAGGGAAATAGAGTTCGCGATCGATCTTGTACCTGGAGCCGGACCGATTTCGATAGCACCCTATCGAATGTTCCCAACAGAGTTGGCAGAGCTAAAGAAGCAAATGGATGACATGCTAAAGAAGCAGTTTATAAGACCGAGTGTTTCACCGTGGGGAGCACCTGTGTTGTTCGACAAGAAGAAGGACGGGAGTTCAAGGTTGTGTGTGGACTACCTACAGCTCAACAAAGTAACGATCAAGAATAAATACCCATTGCCAAGGATTGACGACCTTATGGACCGGTTGAGGGGAGCAACGGCGTTCTCGAAGATCAATATGAGATCCGGATATCATCAAATAAGGGTGAAGGAAGATGATACACCAAAGACAGCTTTAAGGAGTCGGTACGGACACTACGAGTATCTAGTTATGCCTTTTGATGTGACTAATGCTTTTGCGGTGTTCATGGACTATATGAATAGAATCTTCAAATCGTACCTTGATAAGTTTGTCGTTGTTTTCATCGATAACATCCTTATCTACTCCTTAGACAAGGAAGAGCATCAAGGGAATTTGAGGGTTGTACTTCAAGTTCTTAAGGACAGATAACTCTATGCCAAGTTATCTAAGTGCAAGTTCTGGCTGGTGGAGGTATAATTCCTTGGACATGTGATCAACAAGGACGGTATAGCAGTAGATCCTGTAAAAGTAGAAGCTGTGGTTAAATGGGAACACCCTAAGACGGTAAGCGAGATCAGAAGCTTTCTCGGATTAGCAGGATACTATAGGAGGTTTATCGAGGGATTCTCGAAGATTGCGTTACCTCTGACACAATTAACGAGAAAAAGGAAGAGCGTTTAAATGGACAGAAGAGTGCAAGGCTAGTTTCCAAGAGCTAAAAAGGAGGCTAACTACATCTCCGATACTAGTCTTGCCAGATCCATCAACGCCGTTCAATGTGTACTGTGACGCATCGTATCAAGGTTTGGGTTGCATACTTATACAAGAGAGGAAAGTGGTAGCCTACGCTTCTAGATAGCTAAAAGTACATGAACGAAATTACCCAACCAATGACCTAGAGTTGGCCGCAGTAGTGTTTGCATTGAAGATATGGAGACACTATCTCTATGGCGCTAAACTCAGTGTGTTTTGCGACCATAAAAGTTTAAAGTATCTGTTCGACCAAAAGGAGTTGAACATGCGGCAGAGGAGATGGATGGAATTCATAAAGGATTATGAATTTGATCTACAGTACCACTGAGGAAAGGAACCCGATGGTAGAAGAAGGAAAGACTTTAGAGTTTAAGAGAGGTGCTGATGGAATATGAGGTTTGGGGATAGGATATGTGTGTCTAAGGATAGCGAAGTTAGAAACATGATCTTGGAAGAGGCACATAAGAGCAAGCTAAGTTTTCATCCCGGAGCTACAAAGATGTACCAGGACCTAAAGGGAATGTTTTGGTGGCCTGGGATGAAGAATGAAGAAGCAGTGTATGTCCAATCCTGTCTGGTGTGTCAAAAGGCAAAGATTGAACACCAGAAACCAACAGGGTTATTGCAATCACTGGATGTCCCAGAATGGAAATGGGATAGCATTGCAATGGATTTTGTTTTCGGGATACCAAGGACGCAAAGGAGGTGCGATGCAATTTGGGTAATCGTTGACAGGCTTACGAAATGTTCTCATTTCTTGCCGATCAACCAGAGGTATTCTTTGGAAAGATTAACCCAGATTTACATCAAGGAGGTGGTAAGATTAAATGGAGTACCTTCGAGTATAATTTCGGACAGGGATCCGAGATTTACTTCCAGATTTTAGCAGAGTTTAAACTATGCTTTGGGAACTAAGCTAAGGATGAGTTCAGCCTATCATCCGTAGACGGATGGTTAGTTTGAAAAGACGATTCAATCTTTGGAGGATCTTTTAAGAGCTTGTGTTTTGGAAAACATAGGAAGTTGGGACGAATTCCTTCCACTGATTGAATTCATATACAACAATAGTTTCCACTCGAGTATTGGCATGGTGCCATATGAGGCGCTGTATAAACGAAAGTGCAGAACAACGCTCTGTTGGTATGAAACCGGGGAGAATCAGTTAATAGGCCCAGAGATGGTGCAACGAACAACATAACAAGTTAAGAAAATTTAGAAAAGGATGAAAGTCGCACGGGATCGGCAGAAGAGCTAGGATACCCTTGGAGTTCCAGGAAGGCGATCATGTCTTTATGAGAGTCACTCCAAGAACTGGAATCGGCAGGGTAATCAAATCTAGAAAGCTTACACCTAGATTCATTGGACCATTTCAAATTCTTCGCCGAATTGGTCCAGTTGCCTACCACATTGCTTTACCTCCCAACCTATCCAATATTCATGATGTATTCCATGTATCCCAACTTAGAAAATACCATCCTGATCAATCACAAGTGATAAAACCTGAATCAATACATATAAGATAGAACTTAGAATATGAAGCACTGCCTGTACGGGTCGAGGACAGGAGAGTGAAAGAACTCTGCGGGAAGCAGATTCCCTTAGTCAAGGTCATATGGGATGCTACAACAGGAGATGCTACCTAGGAAAGAGAAGAGGACATGCAACAACAGTATCTGAGTCTGTTCTAAGAGGTACATCGAATTTCGAGGATGAAATTCTTTTTAAGAGGGTAGTAATGTAACACCCCGATTTTCACTGCTTTCTAAGATCGGTAATTTATATAAATAAGTTTATATTTTATCCGAGATTTAGAAAATGATTTTGAATAAACCAAGATCATATTTATAATCTACATTATCTGTCAGGACCAACTTAGGCGTCCCTGACCGGCCAGAATGGAACTTCATTGTCCAATTCCCAAGGCCTTTCAAGCACGTATAAGTCACATCATAACAAGATATATTGCATATCATATGTAATTATCAGAGTAAAAAATTACACCAAAAGAAAGGTAAAGGTGGCTCTGAGTCAGCATCAAGAGTTTTAAAACAAAGCCCAAACGGGTTTACAACTAGAAAGAAGTTCAAAACTCCAAACAGCGGAGAAATCCCATATGACAATAAACTGAACTAAAATGAAATTGAAATAGCAGCAACTGCTAGCACTACACAAGTGCATGAGCTCCCTGAGATGGCTCCACTTGCTGAATACCTGAAGCTAAAATTAAAAAGGGTGGGGGTGAGTCCTAGAACTCAGTGAGGGATAAACAAAACATAACAGCAAATAGCGCAATTTATAAACATCTCAATAAATATATGCCATTAAGTACTTTACATTATACATAACCTTGCATAGCAGTTCTTCACTTGCTATGTAGTCAATTTTTCATTGGGCAAGATGTTTGTGTATCCCCTTGGAGTTGTTCACTAAAGTCTCCCACTCCGACGGTCATATTTATATCCCGGTCGAGTCCACTGACCGGCAAGTGACCTCGGTCACTACACAACCACCCTCCAAACTCCGGAGTTTTTCACTAGAGGCCCCACACTCCGACGGTCACATTTATATATCGGTCGAATCCGCTGACCGGTCGGATACACCAAGTCTTGTCCAATATCTAAGTATCATACCAAAACAACAAATACAATATATCAAGTCTTACCATAGCATACGTCCACTATGTTTCGTAACATAGCTTGCATAATCACCTCATCGGTAATCAATAACGTCCATAAGGTTATCAACCACAAATATATATGGGCTACATTATAGCCATTCCCTTCACATATAGTATCACCTTGCCATTCCGTTAAACCACTTACTTCATATGCAATTACATAGAGGAAGCCAACAAACCTTACCTTGACATATTTCAATAATCTCATAGCAAACATTATTCATCACAACAAGCATTTATATTACCTTCGAGGCTCAACGAACTCAAGGTACAAGCATGCAACAAACTCATAATTCATTAAACGCTTGGATAAAAATAAATCATTACCTATAGACCCTCAATAAATATAGAGTAGGAACATAACTCACATATTCTTTATGTCATTTCACTTAACTACTTTATCAACATTTCTTGGGTACCTTTACCAGCTTGACTAACGTTCCTTATCGTATCTAACATAATTGCAATGTAGCACTTATAACAATACCCTCCTCTTTCCATAAGAACCAACTCAACTATAAGCTAGAGTCACTCTTAGCTCCAACAAGAACATATGCATCTATATAACCATCATAGAACTACAATCAAGGCTTCCTATATCTTTTCTTACCCTTTTTCATTTCTTAATTTCCTAGCCTATAAACAGAGTCCATAATCATGTTCCTCACTTTCCTATCACCATATACCTTCATAAAATAATACTCACCTCATCATTTATATCACAATTATACACCATCATGTCCATAGATTTCTCATAATCTATACCATCATATAAAAGAAATTACCAATAAGGTCATCAACTCAAATCATTATATAAAACTTTCGATATGCAATCTTAGGTACAATTCAATACTTTATTCTCATAGCAAACACTTCACATAGCAACTGATCATCATCATCATTTATGTATGTATATATATATATATATATATATATATATATATATATATATATATATATATTCATATATATATATATATTCATATATATCAAATCACCTATAAATACCTCATAATGCAAGACATATCAAAGTATGCAAAAAGATTTTTGAATACGTCAAAATACCCAATAGCCATCATAAACTATGATAAACCATCATTTTTTTGAAATATAATATCCTGAATTTTGATCACCATTTATTCCATAACTTTTCAAATACATAAAATTTTAATCTAAAAGTTATTGCATATGAAAATAGATTCAAAGAGCTTTCCAACAAGATGTCATTTACCCGAAACGGATAAGAAATAAAAAAGATATGCACATTTAAAGTTTGCTGTCTCTGTCAGCGCCCAACGCTATATTACTAGCGCCCAGCGCTGGTATCATCTTTCCAGGCCCCTTATCGGGTGCTCCAGCCCTCAGCTCTGCACACTAGGCGCCCAACGCTGTCTGGAAATCGCAGAAATGCAGCAAGACGCTGCTCTTTTGTCATTTTCATCCCAAAACCCCATTTTCATGATTTTCAACCAACAAATAACTATAACAACTCACCAACAACATATAAATCAAAGAATAATCAAATTAAACATGTTCCAAATGATTTTCATGGAAAAAATTCACTCAAAACAATTCACAAACATCATTATTTCAACCATCACTAATCCATTTCATATACCACACTAATACCCACGAAAATAAACCAAAACAAATCACAAATCCCTCACCTCTTGATACTCCATTGCTGCCTCCAGCTTCTTCCTCTCTTCTTCTTCTTCTTCTTCTTCTTCTTTCTTTCCCCTTTTCTCTTCTTCTTCCTTTTTTCTTCTTTTTCTGCTAGGGTTGCTGATGGCTGCCCACCCTCCTATCTCTACTATTTATACCTCATCATTTTTACCAAAACACCCTTGATGTTAGGCTAACTCATAACTTAACACTTGTGTAAACAAAATACGTCTCTAAGTATATTATGATAATTCATTTATTTTATTTATTTATTTAATAAAAAAAATACCTTATGCCATTTTTTTTGCGGGTATTACATTATCGTAGAGAGCTACGGTTAAATTTTGGGTCGAAAATTCAGACGGAACCCGGTCTGCGTTTTCACTGACATTAAGATTTTACTGATCAGAAAAACTAATTTTGACTCGTGAACGAAACAATTAGGTTTTATATCTCATTTCCAACGATATCGGTTATTTTGAAAATTTTCAAAATAAATAAGTTATTATACCTTATTCGGGTCTAAAACCTAAATCGGGAAATCGACGGAGTCGGGAACGGATGTGCAGAGACAAATCCGGACACCGGATCAGGGACATGAGTCACCTGAGTATGGTGAGTTAGAGGGTGAGTCACCACCATGACTCACCACAAGTCATCATGGTTTTCTAAAAATATCTAAGATATTTAGGGCGAGAAAAGACCGTTTTGTCCCTAGGAATTGATGAAATTACGTTTGTGCCGCATGACTCATCACCCATCGTCATTACTTTCTAACAAACTATCTTAGATATTTTGTGACTTTAGAGGTGGTGGGACAATTATGTCTTTAACCTTTGTTTAAATTCCATTTTTGTCCCTAGGTGAAATGACTCTTTTGTCCCTAAAATGAACAATTTTGGACCCCTTTGTCCCTTCTATCCCACGCCTATAAATACCCTCCCCCACAAGGAAATTCATTTCCAAAAAGCCATCCTTGAAACTTTGAAGCTTGGGTTAAGGTGGTTCCAATCATCGGAATTTGAAACTGATCGTGTATTCGGGTTCGTAGCTGCGACACCTTCGCACTGCTACCTTTATATGTGAGTATCGTCAAGGTAAGTCAGTGTCGAAATTTATCTTTTAGTCATTCAATTCCATTTCTTCCTCGTTCTTGATCTTGACATCATTTCGGTGCATTTTAGGTTTTTACGAGTGTTTCTGCTCTATTGATCGTTCTAGGAGTCACACGAGGGTCGTGCTTTGGGCTTGAGGCTACGTCGCAGCCCTGTTTGGTGAGTATTTCTCCTTCAAATTTTCGTGGCTAAGTTCTTGTGGTCCTTGATTCATTGTTCTTTAATTGGTTATCGTTGATTCTGTTGTCGTTTATGAGTTAATGGTTGTTTTGGGATCCCGTGCGTGTGCTCAGGGCGATTGTTGGCCCAATGTACATACTGGGGGTATCTTTGGCAGTGGTTTAGTGCTGAGTATTGTGCTCGTTGGGAAGCGTGTACAGTTGTCGGTTGCGGAGCTGCAGTTAGTGTTGCACGGGAAGCACACAGGAGACTATTCAGGTGGGGAGAAAGAACTGTTATCGTTGGGAAGGCTAGCGTAGCATAGAGTGTATACATGTGTAGGGGAACCTTAAAACCAACTAGAGGTTGAGCCCTGGACAAAGTACCTAGACCCTAGGTGTAGGTATCTTTCGGCTATCACCGCTAAGATGATACCGTAGGCTAGACGATGTGATTGTTGAGGTTGATATGTTGAACTGCCTATGTGATTATTTGTTTATCTATTATGTTGAACTGCCTATGTGATTATCTGTTTATCTATTATGTTGATCTGCCTATGTGATTATTTGTTTATCTGTCAACGTGATGATATCTATATTGGCATACTTATTTTTGTGATATTTTATTCTTGTGATTGGTTGGATGATTGTTGATGAGAGTATGGTGAGATTGTGATGTTGTTCTAGCTGATACCGTCGTGGTCCTGACCATGGAGCTATGACTCGTGGATGCAAGGCGCCGTGATGTTGATGTCGATGTGGATGCAATACATTGTGGCTGTGGCCGAGTGCTTAGGTGTGAGGTTCTGGTATCAACCCGTGATGGATGTTTGTTGCATATCATAGCATATTTGATCCTAATGGGGGATGCCCAAATGGGGGCGAGATGTGTGCCACCGATCTCGAGGCGGGATGTCCAATTGGGGACGTGATGTTATTGATCCTTACGAGGATGCCCAATTGGGGACATGATGTTATTAATCCTGACGGGGATGTCCAACTGGGGACGTGATGAAATCGGTCGACATGCATATAGGGATTAGTATCCCTCGTAGAGGTTTGATCTAAGATAATGACTTTTGAGATGGTTGTGCTGTATGACTCGAGAGATGGTTGTTGGTGTGTTGTATGTTTTCTATGTGTTGTGTACTACATGTTTATATGCTGTACTATTGCCTCTCTCCCATGTTTGATGATGCATGTTTCTTATCTCCTTGTCTTTTTCTCTGTGTGCTTCATTTATTTTATGGGAAGACCCTATGGAGGAATCAGTTGTTGAGGAGTTGGATGACACTCCTTACGAGCTTGATGCCGGTGGACGAGCCACGAACCCTAACCTCGAGAGGTTGGGTGCTGAGCGTTGTTAGCCTGAGAGTTTTCTCTTTGTTTTTTGATGTATTTTGCTTATAGTCTGTACCGATGTACTCTGTATATATACATTACTACTGTAGCCCTACTGATGGGGCAACCGATGCATGTATGTATCCTTTACATTTGAACTTCGTTACTCTGATGTATGCGTGCTTTGGCGTAGCCTTGTTTACGTTTTTAATCTTTCCGCTCTGCTTCGTCTTAATAAAACACACTAACATTTATAATACGGTTTAAGGCTTACCTAAATATCTTAGGTTCTTTAATGGGACGGCGGGTTGTCTCAGTTTTCACTTGAGTTTAGATAAACCCAATTCAACCTCCATTCTTAGTGTTTATTTGTGGTACCTTCAAACACAATACACAAAATAGTATCAATTAGTTGCCTATCACACCTGCTATACCAAAAAAACATATTTGGTGTTGGAAGTAGAGAAAATGCAAGACTTGCTAACAAGGAAATATTAAGGAAATATCATCTGGTGAGACAACTACATCTTTATTTGATAACGAGTATACAGATAGATAAACTAAATTAACTTAAGTACATAAATGTTTGAGATTGAAGAAAAATAAAATGCCAGAAACCAAAATTAGAATAAAAGTAAATATTAGGGATAAAAATAGAGTTTGTGTAAATAAAAAATAAATATTTAATATCTTAAAAATTCGAAAAGAATCTAATACATTTTTCTTTAAATAATTGAAACAATTTAATAAAAGTTAGGAAATGATTGTAAAAAGTATAAATGATGGTTTTTTGGTGTGTGCAAGGGTATCTTTGATTAGCTGATCGGCGGAAACTAATACTTTTTGAGGTGTACAGATTATCAAAGTAAATTTTGCCTCTCCAATCAGTTTTTATCATACACGACAAGAATCGATCTCCAGACAATATGCTTAAGGAATTTGATTATCTATCTATTATGTTGGGTGTTGTTGGTAAAGTATAAATGATGGTTAACAAACCTAAAAGTATTTCATGTCTCCCTCGGACTGTTTAAAATTTAAATTATAAAACGCTATATAATGAAGTAAAAACAAAATAATCATGTGGTATTTCAATTTCATATCTCTCCAACAGCTTGCGATCGAATTAAAGTAATAAAATGCTTTCCATATGCACATCCATGCTTCCCACGGAGCCGGCCGGATATAATGAGTAAAAAAATACAATTAAAGTAATAAAATGCTTTCCATGCACATCCATGTGCTTTCCACAGAGCTGGATATTTTTGACTCCAGTAAAAAAATACAATTAATAACTATGGTATTCCATGTCTGATATCTCTCTCCCATGCTTACAAATTAAAAAGAAAAAATGCCTACCACATGGCCGGATAAAATAATGTCCGAAGTTCAATAAATAACTTATTGGTTGCATATTGTTATCTGTTAACATACTTGGTGATAATCATCATTCTTTTCCTATTTTCTTTCAATAAATAGCTTTTTTTTTTTTACTGGATTTCAATAAATAGCTTATTCGTTTTGTAAAGATGTTTCAATAAATATATACTCTATTAAAATAGAGTATACTTTTTTTTAAGAATAATAAATTTCTTTTTTTTTTTTTTTTTTTTTGATGGAGAATAATAAATTTCATAAGCTACTATTATTTATAGAGTAATACATATCGTTTTTAATTTCTCATTTTTATATTTCAATTTATATTTTTAACTTAATTATGCATATCTCTTTTAAATTTGAATATTTTCTTTATTAATGTATACTTTTAATATTCTACTTGAATTATATACATTACGTATAATTTTAAATATGGTTTAATTACTCTATTGATTCCCGAACTATTTGAGAATTTTAAATAGGTCCTTAAACTAAAAAAAAATTTGAAATTGGGTCCCTGAACTTATAAATACTTTGTAATTAGATCCCTACATTTTAAACGTTTGTAATTGGATCCCTAAACTTGTAAATAATTTGTAATTAGGTTCCCGGGATAGGAGAAAAACCTTGTAATTGGAGCACCATATAAATCTCTTTCGAGTTTTCTTGTCAATCTTGGAGGTTAATAGAAACATTGGATCGCCACAATAGTAAATGTTTTAAAAATGCCTCATATCCCAGGTATCTAGCTAATTACAAACTATTAACAAGTTCAATGACCCGATTACAGATGTTTAAAGTGCAGTGACCTAATTACAATGTATATCAAAGTTCGGGAACCCAATTATAATTTTTTTTTTAATTCAGGGACCTATTTAAAAATTCCCAAATAATTCGGGGACCTTCGAAGTAATTAAACCTTTAAATATTTTTCTTTTAATATGTTTTCTTTAATCTTCACCAAAAACAAGTTTCTTTTCTTTTCTTTTTATATATTTATAAATTATAAATTTACAAATACTCGTTTATGCATGAAATATTTGATATTTGATAGTTAGCTATATTATACAAAGTGTTCATTGTCTTATGTTAAATTATTCCAATTATTAAAGAAGGAAATATTACATATTTTTCAAAATTTAAAAAATTGTGTTTTTATTTTGATTGTTTTATATGTGTTCCTTTCGGAATTAGCCCAGGCCTAATGCATAAAGGCCCAACATGAAGAGGCTCGGCGACAACACAAATGATTGGAGACAAACACCCTTTGCACTTGGGATCGACCTGGGACAACAAAGAACGAAAGCCCGACTTACCAGAGCTCGACTTGCTTCACCCATCCTCCTCGGGATTGTAGAAGGCGCATGTAGGAGGACCAGTGTGTGACACAATAGAAGAAGCATGTGATAGATACCACCACCACGCGCCCAGATATCTATCACTAACGGTTTAGGCCCCCACAACCTACACGACTCACGCACGTCCCCCACGCCCAACATAACAACCTTCATATGCTTGAAGAGGCTATAAAAGCCACACTCCAGCCAGGAGCAAGGGGTCGTCACCTTGAGCACTACTCACCAAATTCGAGCATAGGATTATTGTATCTTTTACCTTTTGTATTGATACTGCTTATCGGAATAATTGGCACCCACCGTGGGGCTAGGTAAAATACTTCCCTAGCCGCACATTATTTTCAAAGCCACCCCACCTATGTATGACTCAGACGAGGAGCGCGAGCAGACCAGAGAAGGGGCCAGAGCAGCGCGCACCTCCACCTCCACCTCAGTGTAGCTCCGAACCGCATGGAGACTCGATCACGATCCAGACCCTGTTGGCCAGTTTGGAGCAGGTTCGTCAGGAGAATGCTGCCATGAGAGATCGTGTGGACCACTTGATGCGTCACAAGGAGGAGTCAAATACCCATATCACGGAGGAAGGAAGTCAAACTTCTTATGATGACCAACGCGGAGACGTCACCATTGCTCCCCGGATCCGCCTTCAGATGACCACCCTTTCTCGGATGACAGAACTCCTTTCCAAGGTAGCTTCAAGCAGATCCAAATGGACAAGTATGATGAGAACACTGACCCCGTATAGCACCTGGCAGAATACAAGACTATCATGCGGGTAATCTCGACGAGCGACGCGCTCAAGTGCCGGATCTTTCCGGCAACCCTAAAAGAGTCAGCTGTGGTATAGTTCACTCGCTCCCTCCTCGGTCCATTAACTGTTTAAATGAATTTGCAACCAAATTTACAGCCCAGTTTACATCGAGCCGAGCTCATCAGAAAACCTCCGCAAGCCTTGTCAATTTTTGATAAGGACTAAACGAGCCCCTCAGGGAATTCGTGAACAGGTTCAATAAGCATATCAAACAAATCCCTGATCTGATGACCAATTTGCGTTGCACGCCATGACAGTTGGTCTCAGGCCGGGGCCCTTTGCATTTTTCCTAGGGTGTAAGCCTCCCAGAGACATTGATGAGCTCCAAAGGAGGGCAATGAGTTCATCAACATGGAGGAGTCCGAAGAATGTAGAAAATATTTGTGGCTGATTACTCAACTCGAAAGTGCCAAAGGAAGAGCAAGCTCAAAAAAAACAGATACAAGGTCATTTTAAACAAAGGAAGGGGCCGAATTTCATTCCATTCTATGAAAAATATGCCCCTTTGAATGCTCTCCGTGAGAATATATTGTGAGAAGTTTTCAGCAACAATCTTTTGCCAATCCCCCTCAAAGGAGGAATTCCTGAGGGGGGCCGATATGTCTTTGTATTGTCGTTATCACCGAAATAGGGGGCCGACACTGAAGAGTGTCGAGCTCTAAAAAATGAAAATGAGAACCTCATTGAAAGAGGACATCTTGAGAAGTATGTGACCCGAGGTAATTTCTAGTGAGCAAACCGAGGAAGGGGAGATAATGGAGAAAGAAGCCAGAGCCAGTAGCCGGACCGAAGTCGGTAGAGAAGCAAGGATAGGCATCAAAATGTACCTCCTGGAAATAGAAATGGAGCCAGACGCAGTCCAGTGCAGGGATTATTAAAATCATCGCTGGAGGTTTCGTAGGAAGGCGTTGGCTAGGAAAAGGCATCTGAGGGAGATCAGAACAACAAAGGTTTTCTCTGTGAGCCTAAATGCTAAATGCTCCATGCCACCTATTACATTCACTGATGATGACTTCAGAGGCATCACACCAAACCAGGGCAATCCATGGTAGTATGGATCAAAGGGGATAACATTAAAGTGAGGAGGACATTAATAGACCAAGGTAGCTCGACATACATCTTATATTTGTCTACTTTTCAGAAAATGAAGTTAGACAACTCATCCCTAAAACCCCATAGCTGAACCTTAGATGGTTTCTCTGGAGAGCAGATCGACGTCCGGGGTTACGTCGAACTCATCACAATGTTCGAAGAAGATCGTTTCTCTAGGTCTATGCTAGTCAAATATCTAGTAATAGATGCAAAGGCCGGATACAATGTTTTAATGGGGAGGCCATCTCTGAATGCTTTGGGAGCCATCATATCAACCACTTACTTAACCCTCAAGTTCCCAGCTCCCTCTGGAGAAATTCTGTCGATCAGAGCAAACCAACAAGTCGCCAGGCAATGCTATTTTGATAGTCTGAAAACAAATTAAGACAAGTTAGTGAGTGTGATCGAGCTGGATCTACAACACCCTTTCCCGAGTGTCACATTCCCGAACGTTATAAGGTCGAAAATAATATTAATGCGGAAAATACGGTTTTTTTTTTTTTTTTTCATTTCACAAAGATGTAATGGAATTAGTAAAGGTAAATAATAATAAATGAACTTAGGTTCACCATGCATTTCTAGAAGTCATATCGAATTAAAATACAGAAACAGAATTAGTACTGTATACAAACATAGGTTCAGTACATAACTAACAACAGAATATAATAAGTACTAGGAGTCAAAGCTCCCAAAAAGTTACTACAGACACTGACACAGTCTGGCCAAAAACTAACAGCAAAAGGAGTCCCCCTCCAGACTCAAAGCAAACGCTGGACAGAATCGTCATCGCATCCATCTGCTCAAGCAGAAACAGCAATACCAGCAGAAAAGATACAAAATATGGGTGAGATCCCGATCATCAACACAACAAAGTAGCAGAAGTAAAAACGGGATGAATCACCAGGTAACGACGTACCCAACATGCTTATCATATATCTCAATATAAATCATGTAAAACAATTAGCAGCATAAAATAAGGCATTCTCAAAAATAGAAAACGATGTACAATCAACAAATGTAATCATCGACAGCCATGCCATGCAGTGCAATGTACATGATTCAATGCCATATGCCACAGGGTAAAACTCTGACCCCAAATCCATGGAGCTAAAAAAACATCAGAGAGAGTGAATGGGGGGACAAGTTTCGTGTAAGCCAGCCTTGGGCAAGATGCTACAACATTCGTAATGTGCACATATATGGCTTTATGGAAACACTCTACACCAAACTTGAAAAGTACGGTATCTAGTCGAGGATATCAGTGTATTGCTCGGATTCGCCACGACATAGAAGAGCTACCAACTTGTCACATGTCAGCCCTTCCAACCCTGATACCTCCAAGACTATTCCAATCGTCTCCGTAAGATTCGCACCCGCATCAAAGTGTAAGCTCAACTCCTAGGCTCAAGGCCTTACGACTCATGCAAATGAAATGCCAATGCTTACACAAAGCAGATGCGATAAGGCAATGTCTATCCACCGGATAAACCTCAAGGTTCTCTGAGGTTCTCTTCCTTAGGAACTATACGAGTCTTTGTATTACAAAACTTTTATCCACCTGATAAATCTCGTGATCCTTTCGGGAACAAGTCATCACAAGACTGAAACAATTGAACAACTGACCTAGATCCGAATCACCGGTTCGTCATCGAACTACTATTTCAAAACCCAAAACATTTCGTGTTTGTGTTTATGTCTTATGAATTATGTCTCAAGTCCTAAGCATTATGAATAAGGATTGAGAATCCTCTTAGATAAGTCTTTGAGCCTTTCTAAGATATTACTCCTTGGTTTTCAATTAAGGAAATAAGTGTTGATTCACTTAAGTCTTATGAAATCATTGATGTACTAAGTCATCAATGATATAGTATATGGTCTTGTTCCACCACATACCATACTTAATTATCCCTTGTCTTCAACTCTAAGCTAATTACTTAACATAGGTTTTCACACGTAAAACTTTACGATTTGATTTGAAAACTCTTTTTGTAAACCAAAATGGTTCTAATTGAAAACTCATTTGATTTTATAGAAGTTTGGTACATGATTAAGGTAAGGTACCTTAACAACTTTGGAAATGTTTTTCCATACTAACTTAGTGTAAAACCATTTTCTAAGTTAATGGAAAGGAAATGTAATCTCATCTAATCTTCTAACTATAATTCATTTTAATCAACTTAAGGATAAAAGTCTTCATTATGTTTGAAAAAGGAACATTATCTTTGTTCTAAGGTAAAGGTAATGTCCTATGAAACTGTGTTAACTTTCATGAAAACACTTCTTTATTTCACTTTTAAAACACTTGGTTAATTAGATGAACTAAGGTTAAAGTAAAATAATGTTTCACTTTGGTGAAAACACTTAAAGGTTAAAGCTTCATTTGATCTCTGGATCAAATCATTTATTGTTTTCTTGAAATGTGAATTTCGCTCAGCGAGATTCCATTTGCTTAGCGAAATTGAGGCAGTGATGCCTAACTTGAAATTCCTCTGTATAACTTAGCGAGATCCAGTTCGCTTAGCGAGATCCATTAACACACTTTTTGTTTTCCTTTGAAACATAGGTTATGAAAATATTTTTCTTACTTCGAAACTTTGATAGATCAAGAACAACACATGTTCTTATGTTTCTTCTTACTAAGGCCACAAGCCTACTCAAATGAAAAGTGAAGATTTGCTTCACCAACTAAGCAAGTTATAGCTCAAAATGCTCACACAATTATGACAAACAACAATCACACATCATTGCATCATAATCAAGCATAAAAATCCATACTCGATCTAGAGATCAAAGTAGGTTTTTCAACATACATGAAAATAATTTTCATCCAATCAACATCATCATAAACATATGCTAGAACATACTAAAGCATAAACTACCATTATTACAAACTTTGTTCTCCAAGAGAACTTAACAAATAAAGTGGTGAACCCAAACCAAAAGGTTTCACCCACACATAAACTTAAACAACCATTCCCACCTCCACCAACTTTGGTGTGATAAGGTTCACCGCCCATACCTGTTGATGAAATAATCCTTCGGATGAAAATCGGTTGATCGGTTCGTGAACTTCCCGACTATTCGTCCGGATACTCGTCACAAACTCCAATCAACACAAACAATCAAACATTAACATCAAACAACACAAACTTCACCTATTCTCACCAACTTAGGGTTCGGCCCCTATATAGGAAAATAAGCTAGAGATGTTCAAAATTTCTAATCTTTTGGATGGATGATCTTTAGATACTCCTAACACTAAAACAAGTCTTACTACACAAAATTTGAACCAAAAACTCAACCTTTCTTAACATATAGGTCTCGGCCACTTTTAGATAAAAAGGCTAGAAAACTTATTTGGTTTCATGCTCTTGGATTATGAAAGAGAATGATGAAACTAGTTCATAGAAATTGATTTGGTATTAAAAGGATTTTTCTACACTTTTCTATGAATTTTCAAAGTTTTGGATCTAACTTGGATCTTCAAGAATTAAGAGATGAAATAGAGAGATTAAGAGAGTTAAGATGAAGATCATACCTCCTACAATCAAAGTTTGGTGAGAAAAGAAACAAGTTTTCACCAAAAACTTCAACTTTTTAAGATCAAAGATGAGTTTTTGTGAAGAACTCTTTGAAGAACTTTGAAGAACTTCAAGAACAAAGATGAACAAGTGAGAGAGAGGAGAGAGAGAGAATGGCTGAGAGGCCTAGTGAGAGAGTGAGAGAGATATTTATATTTTCATCCTATGGCCAACGTGTGATTAACTCAAACGGCAATTTGGTCATTTAATTAAAAGATCAGGGACATTTTGGTCATTTCACGTCCAGATATTTTGTAAAGCCATCATGAATGCTAGCCACAAAATTCACTTGATGGGACACCAAAATTATCCGTTCGCGGGTCCCGTTAAATCCTTTCGCAGCTCCAAACGTCTCCCGGTTCGAGTATACGCCAGAATATAATATATTATTTTCAGTTTTGGACGTCAGGACGGATTTTAACAAATATGTAGAGATTTAAATCCTGAGACTTACTGTCTCATTCACGAGTTGAAATTAAGTCTTGATAGTAGAAAAACACTAATATACGTGAAAAACGCAGGCCGGGCTCCGTTTGAGTTTTTGCCCAAAACTTAATCATAGCTTCCTACGATAGCGTAGAGCATGACTATGATCTCAGAATATTTTATTTCACTCACTAGACCCTCCAATAAAATACAAACCTTTAAATACTGAATAATTATAAAACTTGAAAATCGGGACATTACAGGATCCCTGAGAAGAGAGCAGAGGGCTACATTCGTAGGACTATGAAGATATAGAACTTTTCCAGGTCGGTATAAAAGAAGGACAGTGCACCAAAATCGGAACAACCATGGTAGCCGAGGTAAATATTCAGATCCAGAACACTGATTTGCTCACCTGGTCCATAGCGGACATGTCGGGAGTTGATCCTAGTTTTGTATGCCACAAACTGGCCATTAATCCAGAAGCCAAGCCAGTAGCCCAGAAAAAGACGTGAGTCAAGGGTGAGAAGAGAAAAGCTACCATTAAGAGACTGAGAAGTTAGCTGAAGCATAAGTCATTAGAGAAATCGATTATACCACCTGGTTGGCCAACGTTGTTCTGGTCAAGAAATCAAATGGTAAGTGGAGGATGTGCACAACTTATATGGATATCAACAAAGCATGCCCAAAATATTCATACCCACTTCCGAGCATTGACAGATTAGTAGACAGAGCAGCGGGGAATGCCATCCTCAGTTTTCTCGATGCCTACTTGGGGTACAACCAGATCCAAATGTTTCCCCCCAATGAGAAGCACACGACCTTCATCTCAGGCAGCATAAACTATTGTTATAGAATGATGCCCTTCGAACTAAAGAACATTGGGGCTACATACCAGAGGTTGATGGACAAGATTTTCGCTGAACAAATAGGTCGGAACGTGGAAGTATATATAAACGATATTGTGGTTAAGTCATAACACCCCCGAGGGGCATGCAGCCGACCTGGATGAAATTTTTGAACAAATTAGGAAACATAACATGCGGCTAAATCCTGAGAAGTGCAGTTTTGGCGTTCAAGGTGGAATGTTTTTGGGTTTCACCTTAACTAAAAGAGGGATCAAAGTATTGCCTGACAAATGCAAGGCCATACTGGAGATGAGAAGCCTGACCACAGTCAAAGAACTACAAAGACTTCTTAGTTTCCCTGCCAATGCTAACTCGGCCTCTGCCAGGACAAGAACTGTTTCTCTACCTATCTGTTAGTGAGCAAGCAATAAGTGCAGTTATGGTCCAGGAAGAGAAAAACCAGCAAAGACAATCTACTACATTAGCAGAGTGTTACATGTAGCAGAAACCCGATATCAAATGATGGAAAAATTGGCTTTGGCCTTAGTAATAGCCGCAAGGCGTCTCCGGTTGTACTTTCAAAGTCATCAAATTGTTGTCAGGACTGATCACCCAATTAGAAAAATTCTAAGAAGGCCCGAGCTGGTAGGAAGAATGATAGCATGGTCAGTCGAATTATCCGAGTTTGATCTCAGGCAAAAACCAAGAGGCCCAATAAAGGCTCAATTTCTTTCCGATTTCATACCCGAGCTTCCACTAGAAGGGGTGAATGAGGTAAAAACGTGTTGGGACATGTATGTGGATGGATCATCAAACTTAAAAGGAAGTGAGGCAGGAATCATACTCGAAGGACCCGATGGGATTGTGTTGGAACAATCTATCCGGCTCAACTTCCCAACTAGTAATAACCAGTCCAAGTATGAAGCTATGATTGCCAAGTTAAAGCTAGCCAAAGACGTCAGGCCAAAAAGGTTGAAAGCTTATAGTAACTCCCAGCTCGTTACAGCTCAAATGACAGGACAATATCAAGCAAGACACCCACAACTAGCAAGATATTTAGCAAAGGTAGAAGAGCTAGGGTTAGGTTTGAAGTTGAAATTCAGCAGGTCCACCTCCATTGTGATTTTGATTCTGCCCTATGGCATTAGCTAATGCTTCCAGGGCATCAGCAATCACACGATCATTTCTACCTGCCATAACTCCCTACATCGTTCAAGCAAACTGCTCAATATCGAAAGTCAAGCAAAAAAAAAAAAAAACTAAACACTTAATACTCTATACCATCGTCATAGACAATCATATAAGAGTACACAGAAGAGAACACAACAGACACATACCCCGGCCTGTAGGACAGACCTGTCTCTGATACCACTAAATGTGACACCCACTACCCCGCATACAATAAAACATAAATAAAATCATACATGTCTCTAAATAATTAATATAACAATTAAAATAAAAATGTATCCTCAAGGGTAACATAAAACGTAGGAATCTAAAATAATCAAAATCCTTTAAAAACAAATTGCCGAAAACATAAATAATAAACATAACCCAAATCCCGATGTCACATATCAGAGCTGGTATACATATACCGATAATACATCGGAATAAAACTAAACAACTGAACGTAAATCCTAACTACTACTACTAAGAGAGTTCTCCACGGGATCATTCCTCATTGGCATGCTCACCCTCCTCTGCACATACAACATCATATGCACAAGAACAACAAAAGATAGGGGTGAGAAACACTATCACAAATATATGTAAATAGAATGGAATAGTAATTAAGATGACATACAACATACATCAATCAACACAGTAATATATATATATATATATATATATATATATATATATATATATATATATATATATATATATATATATATATATATATATATATATATCAAAGATGCATGTCAATGCGAATGCAACATCACTATTCCGTATGCATGTGGCCAACAACTCTAACTCTGGAAAGACGATTAGAAGTACATGTCCGGTTATCAACGTGGATGATATGCCAGACCATGGGCCATCCCCGAACACTCTCACCAATTTTGATAACGTATAGTGGCTAGTCAGGGTACTTAAGCTTATTTATTAGGTCACTCCGACATTAGGTAGCTAGCCCATGTCACCTGGAACTTCCATACCCAATGTACCCGCAAGGCTGGGTTAACACCCATCGTGGCCTCCATTATCGCGATTCATCGTTTGCTTTCCGCCCAACATATCAACTTCAATGCATGATGCGTGCAATGTTCATCAATATGCAAACAAATGCCAACCATCCACCACCATAATCAATCACATTGATTATTATCTATGACCATCCACGATAGTCATCAACAACATCACTAATAATAACTCTTCGTTACCATTATTAACAACATCTTTGTTATTATCTTTATTATTTTATGACGTTCTTCTCTAACTCGTTCTATTTTAAACCATGAGGTTACATCCTAGTGTTAAGTAAGATCAAAGATCAAGTATTCTTAAGCTTCTAAGGGTAACCTAAAGTCCTTAGATCATATCAAGCCTACATAACACTATCCATCAAGCATAAGGGGTCAAAACAACTTCCGAACGCGCGAAAATCGATTCCTTAAAGTTAGGAATCGGTTCCATAAGTCCTAAATCGATTTCCCCATGATGGAAATCGATTTCCACAAGGCCAAATCGATTTCCACACTATGGAAATTGATTCTGGGGTGTTCAAATCGATGTCCAAGTGTTGGAAATCGATATCTGGGTGTCAGGTCATGCAGAAACGGGTTTTCTGCATTATCGGACCATTCTACGTTCTCTAATTGATATATCTTTCAAGCCTAAGCTATTTATCACCAATTTGATTAGCCTAACACTCATAAATCAGAACGTAAGTGTTCTCAAACTAATCCTTGGTCATCAATCTCACATTGCCTATTTATTTTCACCCTATAACTATGTTATTATAGCATAAGGTTAACAAAACACCATATCATGGCATAAACAACAAGCTCATCATCATCAACTCATCAACAATCATATAAATCATGAAATCATAATTATAAACATGTTATAGCATCAAATTATTCATCAATCAATACTCATATAGAAAACATCATAACAACATTCATAGGCATACGCAGGCATACATAGGGGTCATGGGTTAACCCCTTCATCTTAACCTATCCCAAAACCCACATATTCATGACCAATTTCTCCCCCCATACCTGGTATAACGATTCACAGCCTAAGAGAAAAGAGAAAAGAGCCAAGTTCCGCTACGGTTCCTCCTTACGGGTTCAACACTTAATCACGATCGCAGTACTGGAAAGCAGAGATGATCTTTAAGTTAAGGATTGAAAGGGAAAGAAACTCTAGGATTAGATAACTCACCTTGGTTTCTAAGTTATAAAGATTAACACTAGCAGCAGGGATAGACTTACCAAGCAAAGGTGTGTTCTTGACAAAGAACACCAAAACAAGATTCCATTTTGGCTTTCAGAAATCGATTTCCACTTGCTGGAATCGATTTCTTCATCTGGAAATCGATTTACCAAATCGATTTCCCGTTATAAAAAACGTGTTTTTGGCCTAGACACCAGAATAAGACTTTTATATAATTCTCTAAGATTTCCATCGCATCCAAGATCACCTCAATCGAATGTCTAGAACTCAAGATATGGCAAAAACCGTGAAACAGGTTACTTGGACTCGAATGGATCGACTATCCTGAAGGCTGAAATACTTCAACTATGAACCTATGTACCAAAAACAAGCATAAACAACTTATGCAACATCTATAAGCAAGGATTAACACATATAAACATTGGGGTGAAAAGCAGGGTGTTAAACTGCCTAAACTGGTTGAAAAAGTACGACAAGTACGAATGCTTCGCCAAGATTCCGTAACCCCGCCCAAAGTGCTACATAGTGTGCAATGTAACAACCTTTCCGGGGGCATCACATAATGGACATTTTATAAAACTATAATGCCGAAAAACGGGTTAATTAAAATCAATTAAGAAAGATGAGGTGAATTTTTCCTTTTCACAAGACATAACTGTAAAAACTTGTAACCGTTTATGTGTGTAAGGTAAATAGAAACATTTCGTAATATAAGGTCGTAAGTTCATAAAGGTTTACATAAAAACCCAACCCGAATACATAAATAAAATAGAAAGATACAGATTCAACATAAGGATTGGAGATGCAACTTCTAAACATAAGATACAAGGAGACACAGCTCAACAAAAGATAAAAGAAAAGATACAGACACCCTGACACTCTACACTGGCCAACAACATACTACTAGGGAAGACATCCCCCAGATCAACCACTGAATGCTTCCTCTGACTTCTCCTTTATGGAGAGACAAGCGAAAGAAATAGGAAGGTGTGGATAGATCACCTCATTCCTAGTCTCTTCAGTCATCACCTTCCAACCAGGACCCATCAAACGAGGCCTAACAGGAACCTTAGCAGGGACTACTGCCGGCATTCCTATGGAAGACATAGCAAGAGTTGACTTAAAAGCAACTTTGCTAACAAGCAGCCTATCCCTAATAGAGGGAGAAGGCACTGAATGCATCAGTGGAAAAGTCCACCTAGCATTCCACTTAAGACTATAACCCTAAAAGCAGACGACATGAAAACAAGCGGTGAAGCGGTTAAGAACCCTTTCCTCTGTGATCCTTGTTGATGGTGAGTATGGCTCTTCCCATGTACCATGCTAGAAGCCCATCATGACCAGATGTCCAAACGCCAAAACCACTGGGAGGCTCAACAGAGAGATGCATCCAAAGCGTCGGGTGGAGTCTCGGTAACACAACCTTCTCGGGAGACAACCAAAGAAGCACACAACGATTTAATACAAAGTAATGAGGTGAGATTCTCATTCATCATCACAACACATGACAGAAGTAAAAATGGTATGACACATAAGACAACAAAATACTAGTCATGCATATCGTACATCTCAATATCTCTGATTATTCACTCAACAACATAAGACATCATCAACACAGGATAATAATGTATAACATGTAAATGTATCCATCAACAGTCATGCAATGCAATGCGATGTACATGACTCAACACCATATGCTACAAGGGTAAAACTCTGACCCCTACTCCATGGAGCTAACAAACGTCGGATAGAGTGAATGGGAGGACATTTTCCGTTTACGCCAGCCTTGGGCAAGATGCTACAATATTCGTAACGTGCACGTATCTGGCTTTTAAGGAAACACTTTACACTAA
Source organism: Ammopiptanthus mongolicus (assembly GCA_039655645.1). Lineage (NCBI taxonomy): Eukaryota > Viridiplantae > Streptophyta > Magnoliopsida > Fabales > Fabaceae > Ammopiptanthus > Ammopiptanthus mongolicus. The sequence continues at coordinate 28,599,662 of CM077349.1, read as the reverse complement.
ACATGAAAAGTACGACATCTTGTCAAAGATGTCACAGCAGTGCACGTAATACCACGACACAGAAGAATCACCAACTAGTCACTTACGGAATCTCCAACCCTGACATCCTCAAGACCATTTAAGATCGTCATTGTAAGATTTGAACCCGCATCAAGGTGTAAGATCAACTCCTAGGCTCAAGGCCTTACAGACTCATGCAACATGATGACAATGCTTACACAAAAGCATATGCGATAAAACAATGTCTATCCATTGGATAAACTTCAAGATTCACCAAGGTTCTCTTCCTTAGGATCTTCACACCTTTTAAGTGTTTAAAACTTTTATCCGCTGGATAAACTTCAAGATTCACTAAGGTTCTCTTCCTTAGGATCTTCACACATTTTAAGTGTTTTAAACTTTTATCCACTGGGTAAATCTAGTGATCCCTCCGGGATCGAGTCATCACAAGACTATATAGTTAGACGATATTCTCGAGTCCGACTCACAGGTTCGTCATCGAACTACTGTTCCAAACCAAAACATTTCATGTTTGTGTTCGTGTCTTATGATATATTTCTCAAGTCCTAAATGTCTTATGAAGAAGGATTGAGAATCCTCTAGTTAAGTCTTAGATCCTTTCTAAGTTAGAGGGTACTTGTCTTTTAAGTAATGAAATACATCTTGATTCATTAAGTCTTATGAATCGATTGATGAGTGTATCATCAATGGTGTAACATATGGTCTTGTTCCACCACACATTTTACTTTCTTATCTTTTTCTTTCACTCTAAGTCAATTATTTGACTTAGGGTTTTAACTTAGGAAAATCCTTAGTTTTAAGTGCAAAACTCTTTCGTCTTTCTATATTTGACAAATTCAAATCTCTTTATAGAAAACATCCTCTAGCTTTATGAAACCCCAGCATAAGTGCATCAAATACTTAAGATGACTTAAAATATTTTCCTTTTAAAATACCTCACTTTGTTCAAAAACTCAATTTGAATGTACCATTGCTTTTATTAAAAGAAGATGAGCGTATAAATTCTTTGTAAAGAAGTGAGTACATAACTCCTTTGTTTTAAACCAAGAAGATAAATCTTCTTAAGTCCAAATCCTTTTTAACCTGAAATCATTTATACTTAAACTTGAAAATAGATATTGCATTGAAATCAAAGACTGGTTTTACGTTTAAAACCTACTTAGTAACCGAATGTTACATAAGATTTTCTCAAAGTTGTTTGTTATTGAGAACATTTAATTCATTACTTTCCAAAACATCATTTGATTTACTTAAGTCATAACTTAAGATCAAAATACTTTTACCTTGTTTTAAGAATCTCTTGGATGAATATAAGGTTGTGTTTCATTCAAATAATGTTTCTTTGTTTTGCTTTGATTCATTGTTCATTGATCCCGTTTTAGAGTTGTAAAATCATTTGAGTTTCAAAGATTGAAGTTGGAAATCATTTTTGTTTATGCTTTGGCCGAATCCTATACTAGGTTTAATGTGAATATTTTGCTCCACCAACATCCATCATAAGCAAGAGTAATCATCAATGCATCAACATGGATAGTAACATAGCAACCAATTCAAAAATTCAACAACAAACCCGTATACAGAATTTTCAGCATTTCAAGCATCAACTTGTGACAAACATTTGATTGACCAAACGAACTCGGATTTGAGCAAATGAGGACTCATATGAAAGCTTAGGATGTATAGTATTTGGATATAAAAGTTATTTTCACAAAAAGTAACCGATTTGGTACAGTTTCACAAACTGTAGTTAGAATCAAAGACAAAAATTTATGCTTAGATTGAAACAGGTTTTCAAGGGTCCAATATTTATTAAACCACATGAAATTTGTGCTCAAAATGAAGCCCAAGATGTCTAATTTTAGGATCAAAAATAATTTTTGAAATCCAATATCTAGGTTGAGAGAAAAACCGAAATCCCTCTTAGAAGGTCAGATCAAACTCTTTTCAACAAAAAGATGGAGGAATCCCAGGGTAGGATTTTCCATCACATAAAAGTAATTTTCAACCATTCAAACACATCAATGAACACAAATCAAGCAATAAATAATTATTACAACATTGTTCTCATAGAGAACCAAATAGATAAAGTGGCAAAACCCTTGGTTTAGGGTTTTCCCCAAATGAAACCCATAGACCATTTTCACCACCACCAATGTGGTGTGATGAGGTTCACTCCCCATTACCTTAATGAAGATCTTTAGGATGAAAAAACTCTAATCTCCAAGAAAGAGTGACAAGGCCGAACCTACATAGAAAGAAAAGGTAAGATCTTGGACTTGTTTCACAAAAATGAACTAGAAGAAGTTGTTTCATGATCTTATGGAAAGAAATAGATAGAAAAGTAAGATTATAAACTTACTTAGTGAAGAACACTTTGAAGATCAAGGTTGGTGTTCTTGAGTGTCAAGAACAAAGTTCCTCCAGAGAGAAAACTTTCTTCAGCAAAGATGATCTAGAGATCAAGACTAGATGATCTATGGTTTTAGAAATCAAAAAGGAAATTTGGATGGTGTTGTTCTAGTCATGGCCGAATGTGAGACAAGAAGAGAGAGAAGAGAGGATTTTTAAGAACTTGAACAAAAAGAGCTCTAGATCTTTTGGAAATGATAAACAAAGTGATGGAAGTGTTTTTCATAAACACTTGTCCGAATGGCCTTATGGTGTGCATCACCAAAAATTGGTTGATGTGCTTATGACAAATGATGTGATTATGTGTAAGAAAATGGATGGCCAAGATCTAAAGGGCACACAAGATGTTGAGCTCTCACTTAAAGTAGCTAAGATTAACCAAAAATGATTAATTTAGCTTTCTTCATAAAAGGCAATGTAGATAGGTTATTAACCAAAGGTTCATAGAGTTTAGGGAAACGTGAAAAGCAGTCATGAACTACTCCCGGCTCTGGGCCAGAACATTCCCCGGCCTCGGGCCAGATTACTTCTCGGTCCTGGCATGTATCCCAAGGTAAAGCGGTCTCGATTAAAATAATAATATTTTTATCAGTTCCGACTCAAAACATCAGAACAGGCTCAAAACAACATTTTATGATTATTAAGCTCATCATTGAAATTCAAATATGAATTTCCAATTATTAACTATCTTTATGATTATGATTAATCAAGTTGTGTTCTCAGTCAAGTTATTCACACAAACAGTTAAGAGAAACAGATATAGGATTTGTGGGATGTTACAACACTATCCTCCAAAAAGAAATTCCATCCTTGAAATTTACCTTAGAAGAGATGTGGAAACTGTTCCCTCATCCTATCCTCCAACTCCCAGGTGGCATTACCTGAAGTCTCGTTCCAGATAACCTTGACCAAGGATATGTCTTTCCCTCGTAGCTGTTCTCTTTTGCCTTCTATCTTGACACGGAGTACCTCATAGGTTAAGTTCTTCTTTTCAAATATACTGTATCAACTTGACGACACGAAAAAGATTATCAAGGCAAATCCTTGTAAATTTTAAAACTGGAAATCCATTACGAAGAATCGAAAGTGAAAGAGAATAAGGATCATGGGTTTTGGAAAAATTCCGATACCAAGTCGATAGAAAACTGTAACTCCCGTTCTGATGGCGGTCTTGACACACCTTTCGGAGAAATAATTCGGGACAAGAAAAAATTTTCAAGAGTGTAGAATTCAAATCAAAGCCACTCTAGGTCATTTTAAAAGGTAACAAAAAATTGTGAGTTCCTTTACTCAAAGTAGCACTTATTTGACTGGCTAGGAAGTAGGCAGTCAGAAATTTTCAATTTCAAGAAACTTTTAAATTCTTGCCTGCGAAGGCCAAAAGGATATGATTAGAAAGTAATCAATCCCAATTTAAGAATTGTATTCTTTTGCATAAGAAGCAAACAAATCAATTTATTAAAAATCTCAGTTTTCAACAATAACCAAGAATCCAAACAATGTTGATCAAAATGATCCGTTCATCAAAAGGATGAAAATAGTCAAATCAGAAGAGAATGAAGCAACTATAAATTTTAATTGGGTCGTCATAGGCAATAGAAGTAGAAATGATGAAATCAAATCAACTTAAATCATTTCAGCATCTACTTTCAGCATACAAGCACCAATTTTCAACACACATTCGATAGATTAAACGAACTCCGATTCGGACGAACAAGTACTTAAAAGAAATCTTAGGATGTCTACGTTTTGTCTATCAAATTAGTTTTCACAATCAGTCATCCAATCAATATAGTTTCATGAAAAACACATGTTGAACCGAATCCAATACAACATCCCTTAACCAGTTTTGAAACAGACTTTCAAGGATCAAATATTTATGAAATCAAACAAAATTTGTGATTAAAATGAAGCCCAAGATGTCGAATTTCAATATCAAAATTAATTTTCAAAATCCAATGTCTAGTTTAAAAGAAAAACAGCAAGGAGGCAAGCAATGTCAGAAAATCTAGCAACTACGTTATTACAAAATCAAGTCACCAAGGGAACTTCACAACAAAGTGAGCCCTTTTCAAACAAAAAAGACATTAAAGACCACATATAAGACATTCTCATCCACCCTAAGGTGCGATTTTGGTTCACTTCCCCATACCTCTTGTAGATCGACAAAGAGCTCCTTGAAAAGATGATGGAAATGGTTTCCAAAGGTTGAAATCTTCAAGAAAACATTAAGCTCACGAGACAAGGGTATTTCGAAAATCAATCATTAATAAAAGTGATGATTTTTCATGAACTCCAAGAACAAAAGTTGTAGAGAAGGAGTATATGAACACTTACTCTTGAAGAAGGATAGGAAAAAGATGGTGTCTTGAAGTTGGTCGAAAAATCAAGTTGCTCCTTTGACAAAACTTTCTTCATCAAAGTTGTAGAGCTTGAATAGGTAAAGACAATGGTATAGTTTGTTTAAGGGGAAGAGAAGAGATGTCTAGAGACAGAGAGAGAAACCATGGGAGTGAGAGAGTAATTAGAGAGAGAGAAAGCCATTGATGAGTTAGAGAGAAGGAAGAGAAAAGTTGAAGTTGATAAATGAAAAGTGATGAAAAGAAATGAAGGGGGGTTCGGCCAAAGCTAAGGAGAAAGGGAGAGAATGAGACAAATGAATTAAGTCTCCTAGTCCTAAACTTAAAATTGTAATGTCGTAAATGCAACATCCCCTCTCGGTGTCACAGTTCGTACCCCAAATTTTCTTTTTCGGTTAATTAAAACCTTTTCAAAAATACTCATTCAACTTTGCCATAAGGCGTACATCACTTCAATCTCTTAATACATATCATACTGAGTCACGGTCAAAAGACGTGACTTAAACGTCAAAAATCCTAAGAGCTGGTCTAATAAAACTCTAAGAACAATAAAGCATACTACCTAGCATGCATCGCCCCAATGAGACTGGGCCTCGTCATCAACAGTCCACCCGTCTTCGTCATCGACACCAAGGAACTCAGCTAAAGGGTCCCGTAGTGACCCAGAGGACCGTTGGAAAATATCTGTACATGTATCCAAAAACACAACAGGGTGTCCAACATGTACAGGCAAGGGTGAGATACTCGTTCACAAGTTTATCATAGTAGCCACACAAGTAAAGCAACATACAATAATGCATCGTTATACAACACAGTCATGCTATAGAATATCAATATTCAACATCATATCATAACAAGATAATCTCACTCTGTGGGATCACACCCATTCATCAAGATAAGTCAAAAAAATGCATGAGACTTCAATTCAACTTTCTAATTCATGTTCTCCGGAGATTCCTAACTTCCCTTCATCGAGCGATAGGCCGCGAATACTCTCATAACACAATTTTTCTCATGAGTCGGCCTCTCAATTTAGGTCGGAACTCCAATTGTTCCGGGGTACCACATCCAACCATATCATGAATAGTCCAGTCTTTGATTGAGTTTATCTGTGTTGGGCAACCGATTTACCACGGCATGGGGTCGCGATGCCTCCGGCCACTTGTGGAGTTTCGAACACAAATGCCCCTATAGACCTAGTGGTCTTAACTGGCTCATATTCTCAACCACTTGGATTGTAGCTTGGCTCAAATGGCACGTCAGCTGACTCATGTATGTATGCAAAAAGTTTTCTGTTTTCTTTTTCGTTCAATTATTTTTTTTCTGTCAAGGCACACAGCTCATGATTAGTTTTAAAGGACATATAGCCCGTTCATTCAAAATTCAGGACATGTAGTCCAAGTTCTTAATTTCACGAAGTACTAGGCCGACGTCGTGGCCACTAGACTCGCATATAGGACATAAAGTCCGTTCTTTTTCAAAATACAAGACATGTAGTCCGAGTGCTCAATCCACGAAGTACTAGGCCGACGTCGCGGACACTAGACTCGCATATAGGACAAAAAGTCCGTTCTTTTTCAAAACACAAGACACATAGTCCGAGTTCTCAATCCAAAGAACACTAGCCCGACGTCTCAGTCACTAGGTTCATGTGCTTCACATGCATGAAGGGGTAATCACCAGTTTTATCAAATTTCATTTTCGTAGTTCAAATCTTAAAAACAAAACTCAGAATCTCTTTGGTATAAACCAAAACTCGTTTTCGCTCTAAAACTTGTTTTCCACAAAAACTTCTCTTTAAAAACCATTCTCAAAGGCTCAAGTCCTAAAGATTCATTTTCAAAGGATTTTGGTTTTAAATGCCTTTTCTAAAGGTTCCATTGTTTTAAAACATTTTTCTAAAGATTGTTATCGGCCTAAACTTTTATGAAGAAACTTTTTCGTTTTGGAAAGGCAAATCAAATACTTTCAGAAGGTTCTTTCTTTGACAAACTAAATACTTTTCAAGTTTTTCTTTCTTTGTACAATGTGCTTAGAAAATCATGATAAAACAACTTTTCACTATTTTCCTCACTAACTCTCAATTTCTTAAGTCTTGTTCGAAATTCCTCTTGAGTTCTTAGCTTAATGGCTTTTTAGTAAAATTGACCATTATGCCATTTAACTTAAAAGCTTCTCATATCTCAAACCAAAACATTTCCAAATCGTTGATTAAGACTTTTAAGTAGCTTAATCTTCATTATTGAGCTATAGCCAATGCTATGCTCTTAACCAATCCAGGATATATATATATATATATATATATATATATATATATATATATATATATATATATATATATATATACATATCAAGTCTCCATTCAACATCACAAGTCTCTATATCATCCAAGGCATCCATACCACAATTCATATTCAAATATCCAAGTATATACTTAATAAATAAATCAAGAACATACATCACTCATAACATATCTTCAAGCATCAATCACACAATCACTAGATCAATCAAGCCTATGGGTCACATAATGCATCAACCAGGAAAATCATCAATATCACATCATAGTTACAATCATCCAACAAAAATCCCATGAGGCTTTCAAACTTACTGGAGTTAATATCCTCTTACCTCTTGAAGTATCCTCCGGATGAAAAGTCGCCCGATCGATCCAAGAACTCTCCCAATTTCCTGTCCGAATACCCGATAACAGCTACAAACACACAACCAATCCAATCATCAACATATAAAAACATAAATCCCCTAATCCCTTAGAAGCTAGGTTTGGCCATAGGGTCCCAAATATAGTTAGGGATGTCTAAAAATTCGTATCTCTTGGAGGATGGATCCCTAGGTAACCTTAACACCAAATCAAGTCTCAATTTTGAATCTTGAATCAAAATTTCATGTTTTCCCCAATTTGGTGGTTCGGCCATCCTATGATTAAATAGGCTAGGGAAGTTCTTTGATCACACACTTTTGGATTCAAGGTCCTCTAAGTGTGATATAACTTAATCACTAGTTCTTAGACAAAGATTGGAACAAAACTCCATTGATTCAAAAAGAGGAGGATTCGGCCATCTATACCCATATGGATCAAAGAGCTCCTTTGGTTACAAGCTCTTGGAATATGGAAGAAGACAATGAATCTAGCTCAGAGAAATTGGTTTGACATTAATACGATTTTTCTGCAATTTTCTAGGGATTTATGAACTTTGAACTTAGAATTTGAAATCTACTTGAATCATGGTTTTCAAACATGAATTAAGTGAAGATTCATTTTAATTCATGAGGTTTAAGGATCAAAGAAGTGATCTTACCTCTTGGAGTGATGAAAATGAGCAATAGGCCTCACTTGATTCACCAAAAATGGTTAAGAACCAAGCTTGAAAATGAAAGAAAGCTTAAGGAAAAGATGGATTTTTTATGAAGAAGATGGAGTTAAGAGAAGAAATGGGTGAAGGCTTCATGAAGCTTGCCTATTTCGTGGGAATGAAGGGAGGGACAAGGATGTCCATAATTTTTTCAATTAAGGGCAATTTGGTCATTTCACATAAGGTTAAATGGTAATTATGAAAAAGGTTAGGGGCATTTTGGTCTTTTCGCGTCCAGATATTTTCTAAACGTCATCATTACAGTGGTGAGTCATGGCACACTTTCTTAGGTGATGTGACTTTAACCTTATCCGTTAGCAGGATCCAGTAAATCCATCTATAGCTCTGTTTGTCTCCCGATTCGAGTTTTTGCCCGAATAGTTTATATTATTTTCACTTTTTAAGGCCAAGAACCAATTTTATCAAAATTGTAGAGAATGGAATTCTAAGCCTAACTGTCTCGTCCACGAGTCAAAATTAGGTCTTTATAATAGTAGAATACTACTGTCAATGAAAAACGCAGACCGGGCTTCGTCTGAGTTTTAAGCCCAAAATTTAATCGTAGCTTTCTACGATAGCATTGAGCGTGAATATGGTCTCGGTTTATTTTATTTCATTTTCTAAAACCTCGAATAAAATACAAGCTTAATTATACAATTTACGGATTTATAAAGGCAGTGAAAATTGGGGTGTTACAATAAACTTGACCATAAGGCATAAAGCATTTTATGTAATTGGTGATTAGTTTAGATATTTTGTTTTAAGTCAGATGATGACATTATTGTTGGAGGCAAATTTGAATTTTGATGATGACTCCATATCCTGGACCGGACCAGAATATGATCCAAAATCACCCAAATCAAGAAAATAATATTTTCGTTGGTTCGCGATGAAATCATAGATAAAGATTTATTGCGTCCTCAGCATCATGTTTTGGCTGGTAATTCTATGACTTAGGGTTCTGGGCTAGAATATCTCCGGGTCTCGGGCCCAAATCCTGAAACTTCACAGATCCAGTTAAAATAATAATATTTTATCGGTCTGCAATCAAAACACAGATATAACTCAAACAATGTTTTATATTTTTAATGCGTTTCGAATTCCCTATTGAATCCTACTCATCATCTTTCAATTATTAATTTACTTTAACCGAATTAGGGTTATCAGACAATTTATTCACAACAGGTTCACTAAAAGACTGAAAAACGACAGATACAGAGATATATAAGTTCATCACGTCCTCAGTTGGACATCCCTATAAGGGACATATATAAGTTCATCACTACCCCAATTGGACACCCCACTTGGGACAAGTAGTTAGTTGTCATGGTAACTCTTTCGCTCACCGTGACCAATAAGAGTCATCACCAGTCCACTGTCCCAGATAGGGAGGGTTATCTTGGTCGTCTCGGAAAGTCCACCTATGACGTAGAAACAGCTCAGGGATTAGTCGAGATAACTAGGTTTGATCGGGCATCAAGACATGACATGAGCAACCCTACCTGTCACTGTGGATCGGTCCCGAGTCCAGTTACATCCCCAAGCCCCATATCAGATTGCCCCTTCCATTTTTCGTACTCAGGTACACTAACCTCGTATGATCGCAGCCCATACTACGGTCATACGGCTCCACCACTTGGCAAATACATGATATGCTATGCAACCTCCATCCATTATGTGTCGATACCAGAACCTCACATCTAAACACTCGGCCACAGCCACGATGCCTTGCATCCATGAAAACAACAACTCGATGCCTTGCGCCCCCGAGCCACAGCTCAACGATAAGAACCTCAACGGTATCAACACGATCAACTCATCAACCTCACCTCTCAATCAACCTCATCCCTCAACATATGACAACATCTACATCACTTAAACAATCAGCATGCTAATATGTAATTAATCACACAAATCGAGAATAATTTATCGGTATACGATCAAAACATAGATATAACTCAAATAGTGTTTTATTTTTTTAATATGAGTTTCGAATTCCCTATTGAATCCTACTCATCATCTTTCAGTTACTAATTTACTTTAACCAAATTAGGGTTATCATACATTTTATTCAAAAAAAATTCACTAAAAGACAGAAAAACGACAGATACAGATTTAAGGGTGTTACAGGTCCCCATTTGGACATCCCTATAAGGTACATATATAAGTTCATCACATCCCCTGCTGGAAATCCCACTTGGGACAAGTAGTTAGTTGTCATGGTAACTTTTTCGTTTGCCGTGACCAATAAGAGTGGATCACCAGTCCACTGTCTGTAACGCCCTTCGTTACATTAATAACCCAAAATAATAAATTAAATAAAACATAGTAAATAAAATTTTTCTTAAATAAATACTGAATAAATACGAAATATAATAATAATCCAAAATATTGGTTTACATCAATTCAAAACGGAAATAACATAACATGTTTCAAAGCCTCAAACTGGGCGTCTAATACAACTCGCTTAAGGAAATAACTAAACAATAATAAAGGTCCTCCTGGCATATGCTATACAATACTAATCCAAGCTAACTACTAGAATAAAGTCTTCAAACATCTGGCTGCTCAATAGAGTCGTCCTCAGGCTCTGAAAACAGCACTACTAATGAGATATATAATCCCAGTTAACAGAACTACAGTTTAAATGGTTTTCACAAAAGTATTGTTTTCAGCTAGTGCGGTAACCGGAAAAAATTTCCATGGTACCCATTATTTTCAAAATAATGAGTAATAATAATATAGATTAATATTAAAAATCATCAGTCATCATCAACGCATCTAAGATTAAGTATGTCAAAATCTCATATATCATTTAATTCTAAGAACAACAAATGTCATATGACTATCAATCTGCACATAACAATGGCGTCCCAATTGCCTATCTTACTCATGAAGGTATTTCGATGTCACCTCCTCTTCAATGACAATACTCATTTTCGATACCAACCATTGTACACTTGTGATATTACTCATTTTGACATCCCAACGTGTGGCTATGTTGCTTTCAATACCCCATCATGGCGGTATTTCATATTTTCGACATCCCAATTCATTGGTCATGTTACTTTCGATACCCCGATCATAGGCTATATTGCAGCAAACAACATCCATCACATGTAACAGTTAATTAATCATGCCGATAACACATATATCATCATATAATCCAAATATAGCATGTCAATCAACCAAGTCATGTGTAAAATATACATATCATAGCATCAATGTCAAGAATAAACACATAATTCATGGCAGGAACACTTTAAAGGAAAACTCCCCAAATTTAGAAAATCAGAATTTGACCAAACTCAAGAATTTTTTTTCCAAAAACCATGATTTGAAAGCATATCCCATCCCCAAAACAAATTGCACCGTGGAAAAGGTGAGAAAGCGTATTTCTACTCACCTCTCGAAGACTTCCAAGAAGCTCCAAGCGTTTGTCACGAACATGTCAACAAAGCTCCTCAAGAATCTCCCCCTTTCTTCTTCCTTTAGTCTCATTCTACTCTAGAATTGCCTTCTGTAACGCCCCTCGTTACGATAGTAACCCAAGATAATAATTTAAATAAAAAAAGGTAACTATAAAAAATTCTTAATAACTACTGAATAAGTTCATGATATAATATTAATCGAAAATAATTGTTTATATCAATCTAATAAACAAAATACTTAATAAGTTTTTAAACCACAAAACTGGGCATCTATTACAACTCGCATAAATAAATAAATAAACGATAATAATAGTCCTCCTTGCATATGCCATGCCACACTAACCCAAGCTACTACTAGAACAAATCTTCAAGCGTCTGGCTGCTCAACAGGGTCGTCCTCAGTCTCTGAAAACAAAACTGCTATTGATATTTATAATCCCAATGAATAGAAATACGTTTACAAAATATTTTCACAAAAGCGTTGTTCTCAGCCAGCGCGGTAACCGGAAAAACTAACCATGGTACCCGCTATTTTCAAAATAATTAAATAAATATTATATACTTAAATAATGACCATAAACATTCAGCAGCACATCATAAACAAAGACATCATAACTTAATATACATATCAAATATTCTCAACATCATCATATGTCATATGACCATCAAACCGCACATAACAATGGCTTCCCATTGCCTACCTTACTCATGTAGGTATTTCGATGTCACCTTCTCTTCAGTGACATTACTCATTTCGATACCAACCATTGTACACTGGTGGTATTACTCATTTCGACATCCCAACGTGTGGCGATGTTACTTTCGATACCCCATCATGGCGGTATTTCATATTTCGAAACCCCAATTCATTGGCAGTGTTACTTTCGATACCCCTATCATAGGCGGTATTGCAGCAGACAGCATTCAACATATTAACAGTTATTGAATCATATCAATATCACAAATATAATCAAATAATGCAAATATAACATGTCAATTCAACCAAATCACCTATGTATCATTTATATCATGTCACCAATCTCAGTAATATACATTTAATTGACAGCAGAAACACCTTAGAAGGAAAACCCCCAAATTTGTAAAATCAGGATTTGACCAAATCAGGATTATTTTCTAAAAAAGGTGTTTTTAAATCATAATCCAAACCCCATACAAATGGCACCATGGAAAGGGTGAGAAAGAGTATTTCTATTCACCTCTCGTAGACCTCCAAAAACTCCAAATATTCCAACGAACAAATCCTAATGTTTGCCGTGAATCCTTAATCTTTTTTTGCTAATGTTCTTGAACCAGAATTGTTCGGTGCTGTTCTGTTTCTCTCCTCACTGCACACACAATCTCGCATAAAACCGTACTATTATTTTCGTTGATGAAGGTGCTGTCACAGTAGTCGTGATGGTATTTCTAAACCCTTATGTGTCTTTTATATGGTGATACTTTTGGTTAGAGATGATAAGTACACCCCATGTATCTTGTTTTTATTCTTATCCTAATATGCTAATGATAGCCTTGCTTCACTATTCAAGAATTCAAACTGAATTCTGTTATCCGCAAGATTTGGATTTTACTAAAACCAATTATCTATTTGATAACCATCTAGTGTCACTCACAGTGCTTTTGAATTTTGGCACCTTGAGTTTGTTAGCAACGTAAACTCTCCATATATTTTATCAATTGTAATTGTAAAAAAAAAAAAAAAAACCCAACTCCCTGTAGCTTCATTATTTCTATTTCAATTATTAATTTTGCATTATTTTAATCACTAAAAAATTCCAATTAATTCCTTTACTAGCTGTTTTCCATATTAAACCTCATAACAATTTAATATTTTTATTAAAATAATTATAATGAAATTTTAGGATGTTACACCTTCTCCAAGCTCTTCAATCCTCAAAGGCACGCAAGAGAGTGTTTTAGGGTGCAAAGAGGGTTTCTAAACCACACTATGGTGTTATCAGATGGTATATATAATGTTACGCTAGTTCCCTGCTAAAACCCTCGTGTTTCTGACGTTACTGACGTCGGGCACTGGCATGCTCCTATTTAGCACGACCGTGCTCTTTGTTCAGCACTGGCGTACTGATTTGAGCACGGGCGCGCTAAATAACGTCATTTTTGGCACGATTTCCGACACGGGCGTGCTCCCCTTGAGCACGGTCGTGCTTACCCGAGTAAGGGCGCTCTACATGAGCACGAGCGTGATGATAATGAGCACGGGCGTGCTCACGCATCAGGAAGTGAATTTCCATCAGAAAATCACTCTTAACCAGTTTTAATTATTTTTAATCACTTTTATTCACTTCAAAGGCTTAAAATATATATTCTAAACCTCCTAAAAACTTTGTAATTTTCCTCATATCATTATCCTTATTTATTTTGTTTTCTAGGATGTTACATTTTCTTCCCTCCTTTAAGAATTTCATCCCCGAAATTAACTCCATACACACTCATTCAAAAACTTAACATATGCATAGAGCGAAACATTTAAAGTACCTTGACTGATATGATCTGGATACAGGTGTACGATATCCTCCTTAAGTTCCCAAGTAGCTTCCTCGGGAATTAATCCTTCCCAAACCACTTTTACTAATGGAATTGTCTTGTTCCGTAGAGTTTTAGTGTTCTTGTCGACGATCTGACTAGGCTTGGGCTTAAAGATCAAGTTATCTCTTAATTTTATTGACTTAGGAGCTATTATACGAGATACATTGGTACATATTTTCTGAGTTGTGAGACATGGAAAACGTCATGAAGATTTGACAATTGTGGTGGAAGAGCCAATTGGTAAGCAACAGGCCAGACTCTTTTTTAAATTTAGAAGGGACCCACAAAATGAGGATTAAGTTTTCTAACTTTCATCGATCTTCCCACCCCAGTCTTAGGAGTGACTTTCAAGAATACGTGCTCATTTTCCTGGAATTCTACAGGCTTCCTCCGTTTGTCGGCACGACTTTTCTGTCTACTCTGTGCTGCGCGCATCCTCTTCCTAATCACTCGGATCCTTTCTGTGTTCTCTTGAACCAAGTCAGGTCCTATCAAGGTTTTCTCACCTACCTCACATTGTAACACCCTGTTTTCTGATTTAAGGTGTCGGACACCAATTAAGCATGTTTAAAGGCTTAATTATGTTCCTTATATGTTGAGGAAGCCATGTTTCCAATTTAGGAAATTTTGGCCTTGGGACGAGCTCAGGAAGTGCGAAATCGTGAAAGAACAGTTTTGATCAACATCCAACGCTTAGACGTGGAGAAATCCCACGCTCAAACATTGACCGTTGACGCTCGAGCGTGGGTAGTTGCACGTCAAAACGTGGAGAGTAGATGCGTGGGAGTACACATGTCAGCGTGCACGTGACGTGTGGGAGAGACGTGGCAATCAGTGCTCCATGCTCAAGCATGGAGTTTTTCCACGTCAGAGCGTGCCCACGCTGAAATGTGGACAATTGACAGTATCACTTAATTTTTCTTCACTCATTTCTCTTGGGACGAAACTTGTGAGTTTTCCCAGTTCAGAACAATAGAGTTAGAGAGTCTGAGGTTCATAGAGAGAGAAAGTGAGATTTGGAGGAGGTTGGAGCATCGGATCGTGATTCCGACTACACCATCGTGATCAGGGCTTTGAGTATCACCGATTGATTTCTTAATTTCTCGAATGTAAGCTCGAATCTCTAACACGTCGACTTTACGTTCTTCATGTTCTTCGAGCTTTCCCCTTGAATCTCTTTGGTTTTGGTATTGCCCTAGGGTTAACGATGTTGTTTGCACGTTGTTCCCGTGTTTAGGGCGAAGTTCATGATCGTTGTCGTGCGAGCTCTCAGGGGAGTTGCAACTGGGAGTTGGTTGTTGTGTGGGGCTGAGATTCGTGGTGGTGCCTGTGTTGGTGGTGGTGTTGAGTTCATGATTGCTTTCGTGGTCGCGGTTGCACAATCTGTCAGGTGGGGAGAAAGAATCTGTTATCATCAGGAAGGCAAGCATAGTGTAGAATGTATGCATGTGTAGGGGAACATTAAACCCTACTAGAGGTTGAGCTCATGGTAAAGTACCTAAACCCTAGGTGTAGGTATCTTTAGTGCTATCACCGCTAAGTTAATACTCTAGGGTAGACGACCTTGTTGTTGAGGTTGATGTGATATGCATGCTAATTTGTCTATGTAATTATTTGTTTACCTGCTTATATGATGATATGTGTACTAGAATGCTTATTGCTATGATGATGTTATTGTTGTTGATTGGTTGGTTTGATGTTGATGAGAGTATGGTGAGGTTGATGTGTTGTGCGGGTTGATACCGTCGTGGTTCTGATTGTGGACCTGTGGCTCGTGGACGCGAGGAGTTGTGATGATGTTGATGTTGATGTGGATGCAATGCATCGTGGCTGTGGCCGAGTGCTTAGGTGTGAGGTTCCGGTATCAACCTGTGATGGATGTTTGCTGCATATCATAGCATGATGATGTTCCACCTGTCCCAATGGGGATCACTGCAAGAAAACTCGGTATTTCCCACGGCCTAAATCCCTGGGAAAACACAAAAATCCGTGGGAAAACACCCTTTTCCCACGGATTAGCCACGGCTCCTCAGCTTTCGGGAAAATGAGCGTCGGAATTGTTTTCCCACGGTCATTTTACAAAAGCCGTGGGAAAGCCATGGGAAATTTTCCACGGATTAAAACCTGGGAAATTTCAAGAGCCTTTCCCACGGCTCTACCCCTGGGAAATTACACACGGTCAAGCCCAGGGAAATTTCCCACGGCCATTTCCCACGGCTTTAGCCCTGGGAAATATTAATTTATTTTTTTAAAATATTTTCAATAATATAATAAATAAAATTAATTAATTAGTTAAATAATTATATTTTGTTTATAATTTTTTATTCATTTGTTCAAAGATTATATTTTTTTAATTATTTAAAAATAATAAGTAAATAAATATGACAAAATAAATAAAATACAAATCACATAAATTGACATCATAATTTAAACCATAAGTAATGTATGTTTTTTTACAATCAATAAAAAATAAAATTCATAAAAACCCAACAACATAATCTAATAATTTTCATCTCTATAAGGATCCTCAACAAGCTGGTCAAAAGAGTCATCATTCTCCTTTGAGGTGCCCTGGGTCGGCTGACCAGGCTGCTGTTGCTGTGGGGGGGCTATGTGGACTGATGCTGTTGTAATCACTGGATCGTCTCCATCATCCGCTACATCATCTCATCCATCCGCTGCTCACGCTCCTCGAAAGCGGCCAATCTCTGCCTCAACTCAGCAATCTCTGCGGACTCCCGAGGACGACTACCGAGACCAGTGGACGCCTCAGTACGCACATCCAAGATGCACGAAGACCCTTTTTGGTAGTTGCGTGCAAGATCTCCAACACCGTACAGGCGGCCCTTATACTTACTGCCAACAACCTCTGCCCAAATACGCAATGCAAGCCGATCCTCCTCCTCGGGGTCAGCTGAAGTGGATGAAGACGACCTAGCCTGAGACATCTTCGCCTCAAACTCCTCCTGTTATTCAGGATCAAACATACTAATTAGCTCATATTTGATACAAAATTATTAAATTAAAATGAAGGGCATATAAAGGGTATATTTATTACCTGAGTGCGCCTCGAGCTCTCATCTACATACTTTCCTATACCCTTCCTAGTATGGGTACGGCGGTGGAGCTCGTTAACCTTCACATTTCGCTTATACTTCATAGCCTGTAACACAAGCATGGATAATAAATTAAAAATAATTAATAAACTATTGATCTTGAAATAAATATATTTAATGCATAAAAAATGAGAGTATAAACGTACCATACGTTCTGCGTACTGCGCCTGGCTGATGGAACCTCCTGTGTGCAGGCTCCCCCCTTTTTTCGATGCCCTATTTTTCTTAGCTTGATCTGACATTTTCTTAAATGCATCTGAAGCCCAGTGACGACACAAGTCCTCCCAAATTCCATCTCCAATCCAGTCTGGCTGTGCGCTTGAATTGCGGGCCTCTCTAAGCATGTCGAAGAGGCGGCGAGAGGCTTTCATGTGAAAGATCCTCTAAAACTCCGACTCATGCTCAATCGTCCATGCGACTTGACCCTGTATTAGAAGAACATAAATAATATTTGTTATACTAATTATTTACAAAATGATAAAAACCACATTAAATAAATTGAATTTTTGCAACTTACTCTAAAAGCCTCAAACATAATACTCCGCTCCCCATCATTAAGCGCTCCTTATGATGAACATGCCCTATGATACCTCCAATGAATAACATACGAGATGGCAGACGCAGCTCTTTTTGAAGGAAGGAACCTTAACAATAAAAGAGTATGAATCAATCATAGACATTGTAATAAATTATAATAAAAATCGAATAAATGTTTCTTTATTAATTCTTACCCATTACCAACCGGCCTGATAATAGGTCGACCATCGGGCATTAAATCAATCTCCTCTACCTCCTTTGACTCATCCTCACCCACCCCTGCCTCTGAAGGTGAGCGTGAATAACCAGGACTATATTGCTCCTCATCAGCCTGACGATGAGCAGGTGACATCTTAGCCACACCTGCTGAAGTAGAAGCGCCCTGGTGTGCATGTGTCATGAACCTCGGAGTGGGAATCGTATCGATCTCAGGTGCAATTGGTGGAGGTGATGTAGCTACTCGCGGTGGTGGAGGTGGAGTAGCTACAGGTCGACGCGATGTAGGTGTGGGTGGGTGCGGTGTAGGTGCGGATGGACGCGGTGTAGGTGTGGATGGGCGTGGTGCGAGTGCTGGCACTGACTGGGTGGATGTAGAAGGCATAGGAGAGTATCCATCTACAAACTCACGAATCACTATATGGCAAGAGGTCCTATTCCGAAGACGAGTCGGATGCGGGTCAGCATTGGAGACCACACCCATACCCTTCTCACCAGTGGGTGGTCTGGGTGGAGGTGGGTCACATCCTCCTCCTGATGCCATGTCTATAGAGCATTTTAATGTTAAAATAAAATTCATGAAATATATAACTCATCCGATAAAGCAATAATATAAGTTATCTAAGCCATAAATTAACAAATGTAACTCACTAATAATCCAAGATAGAGCAATATCTAAGTCATATATAAAGTCAAACAATATAATTCACTAATACAAATAAAACTTAAACAAATGATCTAAGTTTTATTTAGAATTTGAGACATCATCTTCAGATCTTGCTGAGTCATTATCTTCATCATGTTCAGATCTTACTGAGTCATTATCTTCCGTGGAACCATCGTTTTCTTCATTCAAATGCTCCTGGATTTACGACAAATTAATGATATCCACTTCTTCACTAAGGACTTACAAGTCACGTAAGTAACCAATCGGCTCAACTTCAATGACTTCATTTATACGTGACATTTCATTCACTTGACAAGGCACCTCTACCTTTGGATCATCCGCTTCGATGCGACCCCTTGGTTTGGTCTTGATGGCAACACACCAATCTCGTTTGTCTTTTCGAGTTGCTGGATAAGGAACATAATACACCTGTCTAACATTCTGTGCCAAGATAAACGGATCAAACCTTTGATATTTTTCACTCATTCGGATGTTCACAGTATTTCATTTTGGATTATATTTTGTGCCCTTAATGGATGGATCAAACCAATTACAATAAAACAAAACTATTTTTTTTAGTATAGTCTAAATAAGTGTACTCTAATTCATATATGTGTTGGACCACGCCGTAGAAGTCATCTTCGCCTCCTTCTGTGAGGCCCTTTATGTAAACCCCGCTGTTTATTGTTTTTTTGCCCTCCGTCCATGATTGGGTATGAAATTTGTACCCATTCACAAAGAACATATGCCATTCTTTGACAGCTGAATTAGGATTATCGAATAAGTTCCTAGTCGGTGCCTCACTGTAAACCTACGTATGTTAAATGCAATAAAATTATGTCTAGATTTTACAGGAAGTTGATAGTTTAAAGAATTTTAAGATACTTACTTGTTGCGTAATCCACTTTGCAAAATTTGCATGTATACGAGCAGACTGCTCTTGTTCACTTATGTTTTCAGATAACAAGAATGTGCTGTATAAATTGGACAATACACACATTTTTAGCACAAATTAAAGTATTTATTATTACATAATTGAAAGAAAAGGATATACAATACATACTCAAGGTATGGCTTAACTTCGATGCAATTGATCAACACATGAACATGGGCCAACTTCCTCTCTGCATCTGTTAACCAGTGAGTAAACTCCTTCCCCGAATGACGACCAGACAGGCAAAAGACTGATAAGGCTAGCGAATGTCTTTCACTTTCATTTTCCATTTCATTTCTATTATTTCTTGGTGACAACATGAAGTTGTTGAAATAATGGGAACAAAAATGGATTGTCTCACGATGTAAGTAAGACGTACAAATTGATCCTTCAACCCTAGCCTTATTTTTCACTGATTGTTTTGAATCACCCATGAATCTACAAAATAACAAGTTCATAGAAATATTTATTACCTTTCATTTCAAATGGAAAAAATCTAATATCTAATTCTAGGATTGTTACCTTTCAAATGGATGCATCCACCTATATTGTACTGGCCCACCAAATCTTGCTTCATATTCGAGATGAACTAGGAGATGCTCCATGGAATCAAAGAAACCAGGAGGAAATATTCTCTCCAACTTGCATAGAATAATTTGAATGTTCTGCTCCATCTTAATCAATTCCTCTTCCCTCAACGTGTCAGTAAGCGGATTCAAGATATGGACTGGCAAGGAACTAAAAGCAATAGGAAGTAAACATTCCATGAATACATGGAAGTCATGGCTTTTCATCCCATGCATCCTTCCCTTGCTGACATCGACACATCTTGCCAAATTGGAAGAATAACCATCTGGCATCCGTAGTTCTGTTATCCACTGACAAACAGACTTTGCTTCCTCAACAGTTAAACTATAATTAGCTTTCGATTTTAACATCTTCCCATTAACATGCCGCTTCAACTCCAAGTCTGGTCGCCTACAATACAAAGCTAGGTCCATTCTTGCCTTCTCATTGTCTTTAGTCTTTCCACTGACATTCATGACCATGTTGAATATGTTATCAAAAAAATTCTTCTCTATGCGCATAACATCGAGATTGTGTCTCAATAGATTATCTTTATAGTATGGGAGATCCCAAAAAATACTTCTTTTTGTCCAGTTGTGAAACTCCCCGTATCCTGGTAATCTGGACACACCACCATTGTCAGTGACAGTGGGCAGCTCTCTTACTCTACTCCAAATATTTTCTGGTGAGAACCTAGGCGGCGGCTCATCGTTTTCAACTTCCCCCTTTATGAAGGCGTCTATTTCGTCTAAACGCATGATCTGTTGGTAAAAACCTACGATGCGAGTCAAACCAAGAACTTTTCCCCCCATATTTCAAGGTAAAGGCCTTTGTATACTCCATGCAATGCGGACATGCCAATTTACCATGAGTACCCCAACCAGACAGCATACCATAAGCAAGGAAGTCATTAATGGTCCACATCAAAGCTGCCTTCATAATTTTTTTTTGCTTTCTTACGATATCGTACGTCAACACGCAGTTCCACGACCTCTTCAAATCATCAATCAAAGGCTGCAAATAAACATCAATACCAGCCTTCGGGTTAGATGGGCCCGGTATGAGGCAAGTCAAAAACATATAAGGTTTAGACATGCACATTTCAGGAGGAAGATTGTATGGGGTTACAATTACGGGCCAACATGAATAAGGCGAAGCTGAAGCTTGGATATACGGGGTAAAACCATCAGAGCATAACCCAAGTCGTATATTGCGTGGATCCAAGGCAGATTCGGGATGTACCCGATCAAAATGCTTCCATGCTTCGCCATTAGATGGATGATGTAACACGCCTGAACTTCTTCTATTTTCATAGTGCCACGTCATTTTTCCTGTAGTTTGCATTGAGGCAAACATTTTTGTAGGCTTGGAATTATTGGAAAATAAAACATTGCCTTTACTCGAACAGGTTTGTTTTTACTTGTCCCAGTCTTGTTATGACAATACCTTGGCGCTTGACAAATTCTGCATTCGACCAACTCGCCATCACTTATGCCAAATTCATTGTTGTAATGCAACCTATACCCGTTCATGCAACAATCAATTCTCTTGGCTTTCAATCCCAGCTTCGACACTAACCTTTTCGCACCATAATAATTCTCTGGTAAAACCTCTTTTATAGGTGTCGCGTCCAAAAGCATTTTGGAAAAATTATCCAAACACGAGTCAGAAGCGTTAAAATTGGCTTTGCAAGCTAACAGTCTCACGCACATCGATAATTTAGAGTCTGGGGCCCCTTCATACAACGGCTTATTTGTCTCAACCAAAAGATTATAAAATCTTTGTGCTTCCTCATTCGGAAGTTGTTCTATATTATCGTAATCGTGCACCTCATTCACCCCGAGAGCGTCACACACCATCTCCTGCATTGACACAAACTGTTTGCCATATCCCATATCTGCACAACTACTTGAAGCACCTGTGCAATTCTCGTCAAACGCTAAATCAACATGCGACACTTCTTCACCATGATCGATCCAAATCCAGTAATTGTTCTGGAACCCATTTTTATACAAGTCTGTCTTCACAAGGTCATCGCTCTTAATCTTTCGACATTGGCATTTAGCGCACGAACATCTAATTCGATATCCATCATCGATGAAACACTTCTGCTGCTTTGCTTGGGCAACAACTCTTCAACCCCATCTATAAAAGATCGTTTCAGAGCCCCTCTTTTCGGATATAACCTATCATACATCCAAGTACGATTCGAAGGATAACAATCCATCTTCTGCATGCTCATAAAAAATCTAGATAAATTTAAGCATTAAATTTTGACAACATGCCAATTTACAGATTTATCCACCAAATGCTTCACAATCCAAAATCGCACTCCCTTTCGTTAATTGGTATGACCCTATCCCATTCGAGAAGAAACGTTTTCAACAGTCGATCCTAGTATTAATTGTTATTGCTTAATTCACATACCTTATATTTGACAAAATTTCGCCAACATTTCCCATTGGTCTCCAAGTACATGATTTGACTGAGGTCAAGTTTGCACCCAGAGAACGAAAGGAAATGATCAGACCGCAATCTTATCAAATATAAGGCATGAGAAGTACACAATAACTATTATACGAGTGAAGAAAAAGTTTTTCCCAAACTTTCCTCCTTGGAGAGAATTCAAGGTTCAATACAAAGAGCGGTACCTTGAAAGAGTACATGTGCTCAATGATATTGAACCTCAAACGAGAAGCTAAGGTTTTGCTCAAGTATTATATAAAATAAAATTTGACCCTATAAGACATCCTTTGTACTTGAAATTCAAGTTCATAGGGTACGTAAAAGCAGTAATTTCTCAAATCCTTTTACTTTTGCAACATAGATAAAGTGCACAAAGGAGTCATAAAATTGACAAACAAAATCATAATTGAATATTCTAAAAAAAACTATGCATCTAAAAACAATTTCATACTTTAATAAAGGCTTATTAATTTTTAAAAATTTATTTATATCTTGTACGTATTATGAGGCTTAACACCTATTTTAAGTGCTAAGATAAATTGGTATAATTTGTTATTTAATTATTCATGTATTTCAGTTTCAAAATTAACTATTTATTTATATAAGTATTAATTATTTAGTTATTAAGTATTATTATTTAGTTATATAAACAATTATTTAATTATTTAACTTATTAAGTATTATTATTTAATTATATTTGTTTAAGCTAGTTTCGCTGCGTCCCACCAAACTGCTACCGTATGAAACTTCTACGTCCACCAAGCAAGCACATTTCTCTCCCGTGTCAAAACGCATATTAACAATGATTTATTTATTGACAATTTTTAAATTTACTTTCGTCTCTCCCGTCGAGTCACATATGTGAATACCACATAAACACGCACACAAACTTAACATATGTTTCAAATATGTTTGTTCGTAAAATATATTATATATAATATATTCCAAAGTTTTTTTATTCTTTGGTTTTACATATACATAATAGGTAAGCTTTCATCAACTTGGCTCTAGCTGCTGCACAGAAGCATGTTCCAATACAGAGAAAGAAAATGTAGCAACAAGCACATTTACACAGTTTCTTTAAGGTCCCACTTTTCAAATTAATAATATAAATAAACTATTTCTAATCAACAAACTACATTTGTACAATAGAATATGTGATGGCAGTAGGACACACCCTTTTCGTGAGATGGCTTTTCCTTGCAGCCTCTCTGTACTGTGTTAAATGTCTTAGTGTCTAAAACCAAATAAAACATGAAAATCTTTCCATTCTCCAACTGAACATGGAAATAAAAATTTAATAACATGAATTGAGGAATTTCTTATTCAACATGCATAAGAGTTGTAGAATAATCAGTGACCAATTCAAACAATAGAACTAAAATCACCAATGAACTCAAGGAAGCCATTAACCAGAACACAATGTAAATATTAAATTGCTAGTTGCTAGTTTAGCTAGCTACTCAATATCCATTTTACCATGAAATTATGCAGCGAAGAACAAGAGTAAAGAACAAGAGATTGGGAGTCCAAATATCAAGTTTTGATTTTTTTTGTTGCTTATTGTTTTGATTGAAAGATTGAAATTGATAAAAAGCGAAAGAGTATCTAGTTCTCAAAATGGAAGGTGCGGTGGTGGAGACTGTTTTGATTCAGATATTGTTTTGATTCAGAGACTTACCTTTGTTGGAGGGTGCGGTGGTTCTAGTCGAGACTAGACGGAGATGGTACTGCACACAATGGAGGAAGGGTTCTGCGCACGGTGGCTGGAGATGCTTCTGCGTGATGGAGGAAAAGGTTATGAGATAAGGGAAGAGGGAAAGATAGAAAAGAAGGAGCTTACCGGTGGCGGAGGAAGGCATGGTCGGACGAGTGGTGGCAGTGGAGGGACGCGCGACCGGAGGAGCGGTGGAGGGAGGCGAGCAGCAAAGAGAAACGCGAGCAGTTGCCGGCCGAGCATTGAATGAGAGGGTTAATCACGGACGAGGAAATGGGAGGGTTTATTTGCAGGAAAACTCGGCCTTTCCCAAGGCTAGGCCGTGGGAAAAGAAAAAAACCTTACCCACGGACAAAACCGTGGTAAAATAAAAACCCTTACCCACGGAGTAGCCGTGGGAAATTACAAAAACACTTTCCCACAGTCAAACCCGTGGGAAACTTCTTCAATTACACACCGTCAGAGTCGTGGGAAAGCAAAAAAATTTTACCCACGGCCTTGGTCGTGGGTTAGCCGAACGGACTCAATTCGCGCCACTTTGCACTATCTTTTACCTGCGGCTAGCCCATGGAAAAGTTTCCTGGTTTCTTTTCTGAGGGTTTTGGCCATGGGAAATTTGGAGGGAAACAAACCACTTGGCCATGGGAAATGTCAAAATTAAACACGGCTAAAAAATCGTGGGTAAAAAACCGTGGGAAATAGTGAAATTTCTTGTAGTGGATGCCCAAATGGGGGCTAGACGTGTTCCATGTAACACCCTAGTTTTCGCTTGCTTGTTATAAAGTGGTTATATATGTTATCCTTGTTGTTATATATATGTTATGTGTTGTTATGCTTGCCTTAGATGTTTAGGGACGTGTTTTAGGGTAGTTAACCTTAGAACGAGTCAGATCAGTGATCTTGACAAGGTGGCACGCCCGTGCTCTTGTTCAGCACACCCGTGCCATTTGATCAGCACGCCTGTGCTCTTCGCTGGCACCAGAAACGCGTTTTGGGCTCTTTTGGTAAGCCCGTTTCACCCTAATTCTTTTTATACCTCTTTGTTTGACCTAAAACTCATAGCCATCAATCCTAAAGTTAGAAACAGCCATCTTTTACGTTGTTCTTGGTTTCCCATTGAATCCTTGAGCATTCCTCAATCCTTGTTGGGTGTTGTTCATCAAGAACACATCCCTGTGGTGTTTGCTGTTGCGTTTGGGGTTAAGCTGCTAGCTTAGTGTTACTCTGAGGTAAGGTAACCAACAGTGTTCATCCTTTTCCCTTGAATCCTTTGAGTTAGTGTTGAACCGTTTTCTTCCTGTCAAACCAGACTTCGTTGTTTGTGTGCCAGTGCTGTGAACGGCAACTAGCATATTAGTTCCCCAAGGATCTAATTGAGGTATGTTTATAACCCTTGTGTTAATTCGCTTTTCTTTTCCTTGTTTGGGGAATTAACTTATCCTATTTGCCTTGGCTCTCTTGGTCAAAGCTCGTGGAACTTGTTGAACCTGTTAGAGGAGTCAAGTTTGGACTTCGTTTTTGTTGGCTGGTAGGCTGGAATCGTCACGCCAGGTATGGGGAGAAGGGATTAGTATAACATATAGGTTCTAAGGTAGCGTAAGATGAGGGTTAACCCATGACCCTATTTGTGTGCTATATGCCTTGGTTGACATATGAACTGGCTATAGTTGTTTATACATGATATTAATTGTTTAATTGGTTTATATGACCTTGGCATGATGTTTATGATGTTGTTGATATGCCATGATTGTATGAATTGGTATGTTGAAATTGCTGTTAAAACTATGTTAATAAAAGGCATAGGGATATTAGCGCTAAGCCTAAAAATAGGATTAGTCCAATTGATGTGCATAAAACATAAAAGATGTTAATGAGGGGTGAGATTGATGCCAAAGGATTAGTGAAGAACTAAGGGATTGATTGGAGTGTTAAAATCTAGAAAAAACTATTAAGTTTCCCAAAACTGAGAACGCTGCAACAGCGTTGAGTACGCCCGTACTCAATATCAGCACGCCCATGCTCTTTGCCCAGTAAAAGCCAGCACGCCCGTGTCGGAAAAACGAGAAAAGTGATGCTGTTTAGCACGCCTATGCTTTCGTACAGCACGCCTGTGTCCAGGCTATGCCACTGTCAGAATTAAGAAACTTCACTGTTTTAAATAAAGAGAGATTTAATACCTTTTTTAGAATAAAAGTATGACATAAGAGATTATAAATCACTACCTTGAGGATAGTTAATGAGCTAGGATAACAATATGGTAAGATGTAATAATGGAGACTTAATAAAGAGATTAATTAATGAGAAGATGATGTTATCGATAACAACGTACTGTTTCCGATGTTGTTGATTAAATCATTCTTGCTGCTTATTGGTCAAGTTTGATGTTGATATCACCTTTGATGCTTATTGGTCAAAGTTGATAACCGTTGTTAATGATGTTGATGGAGGTGGTTGCCATGTTGTTTATATTAGCATTGCATGCATTCATGACATGGAGTTGTTAGATGGACAGAAGGAAACGAGGAGACACGAAAGTTCACCCGAGAGTTTGGTGGACAGACAACTCGTGGGGATTCATCCGAGAGTAAGGTGAATCGTTACTCATGGGGGTTCATCCGAGAGTAAGGTGAACAGGGGTTCATCCGAGAGTAAGGTGAGCAACCAGTGTTGAGAGTTCACCCAAGAGTTTGGTGGACAGGCAACGCGTGGGGATTCATCCGAGAGTAAGGTGAATCGTTACTCATGGGGGTTCATCCGAGAGTAAGGTGAACAGCCAGTGTTGATGCATGATGGTCAATAAGTTGATGTGCTCCAAAATCGTCTTCCTGAGTTAGTTATTGGATCCATATTGCATATGGAGTAGTGGAGTAGTTATGCATCGCATAGCATGTTATTAATGTGATATGATGGTACGCACTATAATATGTATGTTATATGATGATGTTTTATACGCTGCATGATCATCTTGCTAAGTGCTTTATTACCGCTTATGTTTATACGTACAGTTCCTTACTTCTTATCTGTTGTTGTCGTTTTGCATGTACCTTTGGTTATGCAGAGGATGGTGAGCTGCCAGCTGAGGAGTGATCCCGAGGAAATCGCTTGCTCATAGTATAGTCTAGTTTATGTTAGTTGTTTACCGATGTAATATCGGTAGTGGTTACCAGCTCTGATATATGATATCGGGATTTAGGTTTTATTTTATGTTTATGTTTTCCACAATTATTACTTATGTTTAAACGTTTTCGGATCATGTGGTATTTGCTACCTTTTATGTTAAAGTTTTTATTTAAATTGTATGCTTTATTTAATTTTATTGTATACGGGGTAGTGCGTGTCACATTCCACCTGCCCAAAGCGGGATGTCCAATTGGGGATGAAATGTGTGATGTGATGTGATGAGTTCCACCTGTCCGAATGGGGGATGCCCAAATGGGGGCTGGTAACACTTGTCTCGAGATGGGATGTCCAATTGGCGACGTATGATGTGAAATGATGATGATGTGATGATGTATTTGTCCCATTGGGGATGTCCAATTGGGGACGTGATGAAATCGGCCGACATACATATAGGGATTAGTATCCCTCATAGAGGTTTGATCTGATAGAATAACCTTGGAGATGGATATGACGTGTGACTCGAAAGATGGATTCTATTATTGTGTGCTACATGTGTATGTGCTATACTACTGCCCCTCTCCCATGTTTAACGATATACATGTTCTTATCTCCCGGTATCTCCTTCTGTGTATGTGTTATAGCTCTTCACGAGAAGACGATGATCATCTAGAGAATGATGGAGTGGAGGCAGCACCTGAAGGTGACAACGTCTTCCCATTGCACTAGCAGACGAGTGTTCGTGCTACGCAGACGGCAGCAGAGATCAGAGCAGTATTGGAGGATCGTCGAGGCAACGGAGGATAGTAGTGTTTGGTTCCTCACCTGAGTATGTGCCCTTGCGGGTTTGCAGGCGCATTTAAGGTGAGGGACAGGGTAGTTCAAGATATCGCCATCGTCGGTGACGGGATTTCCGCCAGTGTGTCTTTGTTAGGAGTGTGCTCTAAGGATTTTGATGTATCTTGAGCGGGGATGGTGAGTGTTGCTAGCATGAGAGTTTTCTTATCTTTTAATGTACCTTTGTTATAGTCAGTTTGATGTAGGTCACATGTATATATTACTATAACCCTACTGACGGGGCAACTGATGCATGTGTATATCCTTATGTTTTCTTTGACTGCGTTACTCTGATATGTTGCGGGCTTTAGTTTAGTTTTGCGGTTTTTCCGCTTTTATCTTTCCGCTTTGCTTCATTTATTGTATAAAGCGCGCTAACGTTTATAATATGATTAAGATTAGTTAATATCTTAGGTTCTTCAATGGGACACCAGGGCATCTCATTTGGTGGTATCAGAGTAGTTCGGTCCTGACCAGATTGTGTGGACTAGGAAGTGTACTGGCTTTAATGGTTGATACCCGGGGTGTATCAACTATGTTTAGAGATGGGATAGAGTGTCCAATGCGCAGGTTATCGTGTATGATAATTGTTTTATTCATAAGACATATAATATGTACATCTGTTGATTAATATTATATGTTTTATGAATCGAAACTAATGTTTCCTTTTCAGGAAGGAATGGCTAGAGGGCGTGGTAGAGGAAGAGGATCACCAGCTGGAACCGTGGACTTCAACCATAATGGTGATGCCTAGAGAACTGGGAGTGGCAGAGATCAAACCGAAGCGATGAGAGCCATGAGGGATTTGGCCACTGCAATGCTGCAACAGATGCAGCAGAATGCCTAGTTTATGCAACGACAGGAAGAGAGGGATGTTAGACAACAACAACTGCACCAAGTGAGAGGGTATGAGATGGTAGGCACACCGGGCTAAGTGCTTTTATGAAGGGAAATCCTCCCCAATTCCATAGAGAGTACAATCTGGAAGCTGCTGAGCTATGGCTGCAAGAAATTGAGAAAGTCTTTGTCGCTATCCACTGTTGGGATGACAGAAAGGTCACCTATGCGGCTTTCATGTTAATGGGAGCTGTAGAAGCATGGTGGAGGAAAAAGCAGAGACTGTTAGAGACTGAAGGAAGACTGCTTACCTAGGATGTGTTCCGTCAGAGCTTCTTGGAGAAATATTTTCCAAGGAGTGTTCGTTAGGAGAAAGAAAAGGAGTTCCTGAATCTGAAGCAGGGACAAATGTCGGTAGGAGAATACGCCATGAGGTTTGAGGCGGTGCTGAAATTCTCTCAGTTCTATCAGGTGCACCCGGATGAGGACTGGGGGTGAAAAAGGTTCGAGGATGGGTTGAAGCCTGAGCTGAAAAGGGCAATACTACCGTTAAGCGTTCGATCATTCCCTGAGTTGATAGAAAAGTGCACAGTGCTGGAAGGGCATGATCAAGAGTTGCACAATCTCAAGTGAGAAGTGGTGGACCATTTAGAAGTAATAGTCAGAGAGGTAGAAGAGGGCGATTTCAACAGGGGGCGAAGCCTTACAGTCGCCCAGGTCAACAAACAACAAATTCTGGAAGGGGGAGCAAGAGTCAAGGACAACCCGGAGTCTTGACATGTTTTTGATGCGAGGGACTGCATTTGATCAGAGATTGTACTCAAGCACCCAGCGTCAACTGTTTCAGATGTGGTAAGATGGGCCACTACACCAGCAACTACAGGCAGGGGAGTGATAGAAGGGGTCAGTCCTCCCAACAAAGTTCAAGGATTCCAAGTGGTAGAGCATGACAACAATTGGTGAGTCAGTAGAGCAGACCACACACAACGGGAATAGTGTTCGTTGTGAGAGGATCTGAAGCCTCTCGTTGTCCCAATCTTATACAAGTTAAGTGTCTAGTAGCTGGGAGACTCTTATCTATTTTGTTTGATTCGGGAGCTACACATTCCTTCATATCATTAGCGTGTATGGATCATTTGAATTTACCAGTTTCATCTTTACCATATGAACTAATTGTTTCTACACCGACGGGTGATTCCCTGTCTACCCTTTTTGTCTACTTAAAATGCCCTGTTGTTATAGAAAACAAATCTTTTCTTGCGGACCTGGTCTATCTGCCTATGTATAGATTGATGTAATCTTAGGTATGGACTGACTTTCGGCCAACTATGTGGTACTAGACTATTCAAATAAGGCCCTCCGTTTTTCCGAGTAATTTGGATCATTGCCTACCAGTATTGGTGTGTCGGGATTTGTACAATCAAGAGAATGCATGGTGTTGTTTTCTTTGGAAGCCAAGGAGACTCCAAATCTAGATGCTTTGCCGGTAGTGCGGGAGTTTCCAGACGTTTTCCCAGGCGATGTACTAGGGTTGCCACCTAAGAGAATGATAAAGTTCACCATCAATCTTGTATCTGGAGCCGGACCGATTTCAATAGCACCCTATTGAATGTCCCCAACAGAGTTGGAAGAGCTGAAGAAGCAGCTGGACAATATGTTGAAGAAACAATTTGTAAGGCCAAGTGTTTCGCTGTGGGGACCGCCAGTGTTGTTCGTCAAGAAGAAGGACGATAGTTCAAGGTTGTGTGTGGACTATCGACAACTCAATAAGGCAACGGTCAAGAACAAGTATCTGTTGCCAAGGATCGATGACCTTATGGACTAGTTAAGAGGAGAAACGATGTTCTCAAAGATAGATCTAAGATCCGGTTATCATCATATAAGGGTAAAGGAAGATGATGTATCGAAGACGGATTTCAGGAGTCGGTACGGACACTACGAGTATCTTGTTATGCCTTTCAGTGTGACTAATGCTCCTGCAGTGTTTATGGACTATATGAACAGGATCTTAAGATCGTACCTGGATAATTTGTCGTTGTCTTCATCGATGACATTCTTATCTACTCCTGAGGAAAGGAAGAACATCAAGAGCATCTGAGGGTTGTACTTGAAGTTCTTAAGGACATACAACTCTATGCCAAGTTGTCTAAGTGTGAGTTCTGGCCAGAGGAGGTAAAATTCCTTGGACATGTGATCAACTAGGACGGCAGAGCAGTAGATCCTGCGAAGGTAGAAGTTGTGGTTAAGTGGGAAAGCCCTAAGACAGTGAACGAGATCAAAAGCTTTCTTAGGCTAGCAAGATACTGCAGGAGGTTCATCAAGGGATTCTCGAAGATTGCGTTACCTCTGACGCAATTGACGAGAAAAGGGAAAGCGTTTGAATGGACGGAAGAGTCCTGTGACGCGTCATATCAAGGCTTGGGTTGCATACTCATGCAAGAATGGAAAGTAGTGGCTTATGCCTCCAGACAGTTATGAGCACATGAATGGAACTACCCAACCCATGACCTAGAGTTGGCCGCGATAGTGTTTGCATTGAAGATATGGAGACACTATCTCTATGGCTCTAAATTCAGCGTGTTTAGCGACCATAAAAGCTTAAAGTATCTGTTCGACCAAAAGGAGTTGAACATGCGGCAGAGAAGATGGATGGAATTCATAAAAGGTTATGAGTTCGATCTACAGTACCATCCAGGAAAGGCCAACGTGGTAGTAGACGCATTGAGTCGGAAATCATTGCATATGTTCGCTATGATGGTAATGGAGCTGGAACAGTTCAGAGACCTGAATCTAGATATGGAGCTATACAAAGATAAGATAAGCTTAGTGATGGTCATTATCACCAGTGATTTCTTGAACTTAATCTAGGAGAAGTAAGGAGAATATCAGTACCTACACGAGATGAACCAGATGGTGGAAGAAGGTAGGACTTCAGAGTTTAAGAGAGGTACAGACGGGATCCTAAGGTTTGGAGAAAGGATACACTTCGCCACATTAGGGAATAATTGACTCTACCTTCACCAGCATTTTCCCCTGAAACGCTGAAAATATGAGGCGGAAGAGTATTCCCAGCGCTTTCTTAAGAAAGCGCTGGGAATATTCTTATTATGGGAATTACCACCGCTTTCTAAAGAGAGCGCTGGCAAAGGTGTAGAACCTTTACTAGCGCTTTCCTGGGAATACTCTTATTATAGGAATTCCCAGCGCTTTCTAAAGAGAGCGCTGGCAAATGTGTAGAACCTTTACTAGCGCTTTCTTTAGAAAGTGCTGGCAATGTCCCTTTTCTAATATTTCAATTTCCTACCTGCGGGTTACTTTTCAATTTCAATCTAGTCTCGCGCGCCTAGAGCTCCTTGTTCCTTCCTGCGACCCTCACTGCTCATAGCACCAAAAGGACCACCGCGACCTTCAAACCTTCCCATTCCTGCCATTCTTCCTTCGCACAACCTCCTGCTCGTTGCTCTCTCTTCTCGCTGCCATTGTTGCTTCCACTACGAGGGTTCACTCCTCTATGCTTAGGTTCTCAGCTGATGCCATTGTTTTTTTGAGTTTCTCTTTGTGAGTTTCTCCCTTTTTTTATTTCGATTTTGAGTTTTGAGTTTCTCAACTGCTGCCATTGTTCTTTTGATTTTGATTATTAGAAATCCATTTTTTGTTCCTTTTTATGCTTGAAATTTGGTTGTTAGATTTTGTCTTAGTTAATGATAGCGTGTTTTTATTTCGAGTGGTGTTCGAGTGGTGCTTGAAATCCCTTTTCATTTCTCTTTTTATTTTTTTTTCTTATGCAAATATTTATAAGTTTCAAATCGGGAAACTATAATTTTAGTTTGTGGTGCTTATAAATAAGGCTGTTGAAATTTTGATGTCTCATACATCTAATGCATAGTAGACCAAGATCAACAAGAAGTGCAAGTTTGAAATTACTCATATGCACTCATATTGAAATCCACATTGAACATGTGCTAAAACAGGGTTTATTTTACCATGGTATCTTCCCAGTCTCCTTATTTATGTTTATTTTTTCGTTCATAGTGTCCCTATATCCAAATTTTAAGAACTACAAGGTTTCTTTTAATCTTGTAATTGAGAATGATGATAAGTGCAATAATTGTTTGTGCTTATATACCAAGTCACCGAACCTATGTGCTTTCCTTGCTTAACTGTCACCATCGATAATGTGCGGTACTTTAGTCAACTGACTTCACACCTTGTTTCTCCCAATCCCAATAGGCATTCTCATCAAAAGTGAATATTTCATCTGTCAAATTCCTCTAGTTTTCTCTCCTATTATACTTTCATTATGCTTATTTATTTCACCTGTTTGATTTTGAATCATCTGTATGTTAATTATATCCATTGCTAATTTTGCTTGTGTTGATTTTGCAAATAATATTGGTTTGCAGGCGGATAGAGATAAAACAAATGTAAATATATAAAATAAAAAAAAGGGAATCGCCAGCATTCCCTTGAAAAAGCGCTGGTAAAGGTTCAAAATTGTCAGCGCTCCCTTGAAAAAGCGCCGACAAAGGTTCACAATTGCCAGCGCTCTCTTAAAAAAGCACTAGCAATTGTGAACCTTTGCTAGCGCTTTCTCAAGGGAGCGCTGACAATTTTGCACCTTTACCAGCGCTTTTTCAAGCGCTAGCGAACTTTTTCCTCCTTTTTCTAGTGGATAGATAGCTAGCGCTCGAAAGTGCTAACGAAGGCCTAAAAAAAATGCTGCTAAAGCCCTTTTCTGTTGTACTGATATGTGTGCCAGAGGATAAAGAGATTAGGAAGATGATCTTGGAAGAGGCACATAAGAGCAAGCTAAGCTTTCACCCAGTTGCTACGAAGATGTATCAAGACCTGAAGAAGATGTTCTGGTGGCCAGGGATGAAGAATGAGGTAGCAGAGTATGTCTAATCATGTTTGGTATGTCAAAAGGCAAAGATTGAACACCAGAAGCCAGTAGGATTATTGCAATCACTGGACGTCCCAGAATGGAAATGGGATAGTATTGCAATGGAGTTCGTGTCTGGACTGCCAAAGACGCAAATGAGTTGCGATGCAATTTGGGTAATTGTTGATAGGCTTACGAAACGTGCTCATTTTCTGCCGATCAACTAGAGTTATTCTTGGGAAAGGTTAATCCAAATTTACATCAAAGAAGATGTTAGGTTCCAAGGGGTACCTTCAAGTATAATTTCGGACCGAGATCCGAGATTTACTTCTAGGTTTTGGCAAAGTTTGAATAGTGCTTTGGGAACTAAGCTAAGGATGAGTTCAGCTTATCATCCGCAGACGAAAGGTCAGTCTGAAAGAACGATTCAATCTTTGGAGGATCTTTTAAGAGCATGTGTTTTGGAAAACACAAGAAGTTGGGATGATTTCTTCTACTGATTGAATTCACGTACAATAATAGTTTCCACTCGAGTATTGGCATAGCGCCATACGAGGCACTATATGGAAGAAAGAGTAGAACACCGCTATGTTGGTATGAAGCCGGGCAGAATCAGTTGATAGACCTAGAGATGGTGCAACGAACAACGGAGCAAGTGCAAAAGATTCAGGAAAAGATGAAGGTCGTACAAGATCGGCAGAAAAGCTACAGTGACAAGAGGAGGAGACCCTTGGAGTTCCAGGAAGGTGACCATGTCTTTATGAGAGTCACTCCAAGAACTGGAATTGGCAGGGCAATCAAATCCATAAAGCTTACCCCTAGATTCATTGGACCATTTCAAATCCTACACCAAATTGGTCCAGTTGCCTACCAAATTGCTTTACCTCCCAACCTATTCAATATTCATGATGTTTTCCATGTTTCCCAACTCAAAAAAATACCATCCTGATCCATCACACATGATAGAGCCTGAATCAATACAGATATGGTAGAACTTAGAATATAAGGCGCTACCTGTACGAATCGAGGACAAGAGGGTGAAAGAACTCCGCGAATAGCAAATTCCCTTAGTCAAGGTCGTCTGGGATGTGATCACAGGAGATGGTACATGGGAAAGAGAGGAGGACATGCGACAGTGGTACCCGAACTTGTTCTGAAGGTACGTCGAATTTTGGGGATGAAATTCTTTTAAGGGGGTAGTAATGTAACACCCCGTTTTCTTGTTTAAAGTGTGGGACACTAACTAAGCATGTTTAAAGGATTAATTATGTTTCTTATGTGTTGAGGAATCCATGGTTCAAATTTGGGACATTTTGGCCTTGGAACGAGCTTAGGATGTGCGAAAACGTGAAAAAACAGTTCTAATCCGCGTCCAATGCTTAGACGTGGACAAATCCCACTCTCAAACATTGATTGCTGACACTCGAGTGTGGGTTGTTGCACGTCAAAACGTGGAGAGTGGATGTATGGGAGTACACGTGTCAACGTGCACGCGACGCATGGTAGAGACGTGGCAATCAGCGCTGCCAACATCACTTAAGTTTTCTACTCTCATTTCTCTTGGGATGAAACTTTTGATTTTTCCCAGTCCCGAACATTAGGGAGAGAGTCTGAGGTTCTTAGAGAGAGAAAGTGAGATTTGGAGGAGTTTGGAGCATCAGATCGTGATTCCGACTACACCATCGTGATCAGGGCTTCTCAATAAACCACAAACTCTCTAAAGGGTCCGGCGTTATTAGCACAGGCGCTATCACCAATCTTTCCTTTAGCTCTTGGAAATTATCCTCACACTCCGGGTCCCAAACAAAAGGATTTCCCTTCCTAGTCAACTGGGTCGAAGGTAAAGCTAGCTTAGAAAAACCTTCTATAAACTTCCTATAGTAACCTGCCGATCCAAGAAAACTCCTCACCTCAGTTACAGTCTTAGGTGGTTCCCACTCTAGCATTGCATTCACTTTAGAGGAATCAACTGTAACACCCTGTTTTTTTTTTTTTTTTACACTATGCTTATATGTGTTAATATTTGCTTGTATATGTTGTATATATGTTGTTTATGATTGTTCTTGATGTCCAAGTTCATAGTTGGGGTAGTTTAGCCTTAAGGAATGGTCAATGCATTCAAGTCCAAGAAACATGTTTTACGGTTTTGTTCATATCTTGAGTTCTAGACATCCGATTGGGGTGATCGTGGATGCGTTGGAAAGCTTAGAGAATTATCTACAAGTCTTATTTCAGGTGTTAAGGCCAAATTCGGCTTTTAAAGTTTCGCGTCGCGAGGATACATTCGCCTCGCGAAAATGACAGCCAGATTTTTACAGCTCCCTGGTTCGCCTCGCGAAAGGCCCCTCGCCTCGCGAATCTGCGCGCACCAGAATCGTGTTTTTGGGCTTCTAATCAGCCCATAATGACCCTAACTCATATTTATACCCTAAGACTCGACCTAAACCTACCTTCTAAGTCGAAAAACTCCCAAAAACTGCCTCTTCCTCTCCAAACAAGGATTTCTAAACCCTTTCCAAGGATCCTTGAAGGAGATTGCACCATAGTTCATCGTTCTTCATCTCTTTCGCTTGAGGAGCATCACTGCCATCACAAGCCCTCTTCCTAGTTGCTGCTCTTGAACCTTTTGGGGCTGTGATCGTGAAGTCAAGCGTCGTAAGATTGAGCATTCGTGTAGACGCAAACTTTTCCGGACCTTTTCCTTCCTTTGTTCGTGGTGATCGTCATACCAGGTATGGGGGGAAGAAATAGATCATGAGTATGTGGGTTTTGGGATAGGTTAAGATGAAGGGGTTAACCCATGACCCCTATATGTTTGTCTATATGCATTGTTAATGCCTATGTATATGCTATGAGTGTAATTATGTGTACGTTATGTATATGCCATGTATATGCCTATGTGAATATTGTATAAATGTACATGTTTATGGTTATATGATTATGATCATGGGTGTTTGTCTTGATGATATGATTCAAATAGTATGATGTGCAATGAATAGTATGAATATATATACGATATGCATTGATGAGATTTTATGATGTGCAATGATAAAGATGACTTGATGATGATGTGCGTTACGATGAAGAAAATAGGATTAGTGAAAGAACATAGCTTAGGGACGTTTGGCACCCCATAATGAATGAGTTGTTTTGAGAGGTGAGATTGATAATATTGGATTAGTTTTGGAAATCCATAGGGATGATTCTTGAGAGATGGGATGATAGGCATAGGGATAACTTAGAGAAATTCTTAAGATTCCCACATCTGTCATGATTCGCCTGGCGAATATCCATTCGCGAGGCGAGACAGAGAGACCATTCGTGGTCTGACGTGATTCGCCTAGCGGATTGTAATCCGCGAGGCGAATGAGAGGACCAAATATTGGGGCTCTCGGGCTCGCCTCGCGAGCCAGGATTCGCCTAGCGAATCTGAGAACCCGTTTAGGAGCTCTCGGGCTCGCCTCGCGAGCCAGGATTCGCCTAGCGAATCTGAGAACCTGTTTAGGAAGCTCTCGGGCTCGCCTCGCGAGCCACGATTCGCCTAGCGAATCTGGGTTTCTCACCCAGATTCTGTTGTGAAAGGATAATGTCTAGGGTAATGGGGAAAAGACTGTGAGGTCATAATTCAAAGTTGATAATATAGAAAAGAACGTTAATAACTATATGACTTGAGGTTTAAACATTAGGATTAAGTTATAATCTTAATAAAATATGAATTGAGGTTTAGATAATAAAGATTAAGTATAATACTTAACAAAGATAATGTTAAGTTAAGACTTAACAAAGAGGACAATTAATAAGACGATGATGTTATTGGTAACGACGTACTGTTACCGATGTTGTTGGTTAAATCATTCTTGATGCTCATTGGTCAAGTTTGATGTTGATAAATCATCTTTGATGCTTGTTGGTCAAAGTTGATAGCCATGTAATGGTGTTGATGGTGGATGGTTGGACATGTGTTTGCATGTTGTTGAGCATAGCATGCATCATACGTTGACGTCGATATGTTGGGTGGAAAGCAAACGATGAATCGCGATAGTGGAGGCCACGATGGGTGTTATCCCGGCCTTGCGGGTACATTGGGTAGGGAAATTCCAGGTGACATGGGCTAGCTACCTATTGTCGGAGTGACCTAAAGGATAAGCTTGAGTACCCTGACTAGCCACTATACGTTATCAGGATTAGTGAGAGTGTTCGGGGATGGCCCACGGTCTGGCATATCATCCACGTTGATAACCGGACATGTACTCCTAATCGTCTTTCCAGAGTTAGAGTTGTTGGCCACATGCATACGGAGTAGTGATGTTGCATTCGCATTGACAGGCATCCTTGATATATATTGATTATATCCGTATTGATTGATATATGTTGTATGCCATCTTAATTACTATTCCATTCCGTTTACATATATTCATGATTGTGTTTCTTACCCCTCTCTTTGTTATTCTTGTGCATATGTTGTGGTATATGCAGAGGAGGGTGAGCATGCTGACGAGGAGTGATCCCGAGGAGATCTCTCTCAGTAGTTAGGATTTATGATTTATGTTATTTGGTTTTATTCCGATGTATTATCGGTATATGTGTACCAGCTCTGATATGTGACATCGGGATTTGGGTTACGTTTATTATTTATGTTTTCCGCAGTTCGTTTTTAAAGGATTTTGATTATTTCAGATTCCTAGGTTTTACGATATAGATGATGTGATGCACATTACCCTTGAGAATATGTTTTTATTTTAATTGTTATATTTTTAAAGACATGTATGATTTTATTCATGTTTATTATATGTGGGGTAGTGGGTGTCACATTTAGTGGTATCAGAGCCGGTCTGTCCTACAGGCCGGGGTATGTGTCTGTTGTGTTCTCTTCTGTGTACTCTTATATGATTCTCCGTGACGATGGTATAGAGTATTAAGTGTTTAGTTTTGTTTTACTTGACTTTCGATATTAAGCAATTTGCTTGAACGATGCAGGAAGTTATGGCAGGTAGAAACGATCGTGCGATTGCTGATGCCCTGGAAGCATTAGCTAATGCCATAGGGCAGAATCAGAATCACAAGGAGGTGGACCTGCTGAATTTCAGGGTTTGGATAAGTTCCAGAGGAACAATCCACCATCCTTCAAGGGAGCTTATGACCCTGAAGGTGCTCAGACATGGATCCGGGAGCTTGAAAAGATCTTTCGGGCCATGGCATGCACCGATGCACAGAAGGTTACCTTTGCTACCTTCATGTTAGTAGAAGAAGCTGAACATTGGTGGGAGAATTGCCGCCAACGTTTGGAAGCTGAGGGCGCCGCTATTACTTGGGATGCCTTCAAGGAGAGATTCTTGGGGAAGTATTTTCCTGCTGATATAAGCGACAAGAAGGAGATGGAGTTTCTAGCTTTGACTCAGGGAAGCATGTCTGTTGGGGAATATGCCGCTAAGTTTGAGGAGTTGTCACGTTACTATCCACTCTACCAGTATTGTAATGATGATCGCTCCAAGTGTGTGAAGTTTGAGAATGGTTTGCGCCCAGAGATTAAGCAAGCCATCAGCTACCAGGAAATCCGTGTTTTCCCCACCTTGGTGAACAAATGCAGAATCTTTGAGGAAGACTACAAGTCCAGAGTTGCTCAGTTCAAGAATTCTTGTCCTCAAGGGAGTAAGAGGATGACTCAGCAAGATAAAGGGAAGCAGCAGTTGGCACCAGTTAGTCGTGGGTTCAAGCACGCCGGCAAGAAACCGCAGTATACGTCGGGACCAGCTAGTGGCGGAGGATTTGCCTCTTCTAGGCCAATCAGGTGTGGCAAGTGTGGTAAGGAGCACTTTACTCGGGACTGCAAGGAAACAGACATCATCTGCTTCAAGTGTGGGAAGCCTGGTCATATCAGTATGGATTGTAGTGGGGAAAAGATGGAGCCGCAGAGTGCCAGCAAGAGTTCTCAAGCCAATCGACTGAGGACAAGTGGGAGAGTCTTCACTCTCAGTGGAGCTGAAGCCTCAGAATCCGAAGACCTGATTCAAGGTAAGTGCCTCATCAAAGGGACTCCTTTAATAGTGTTGTTTGATTCGGGGCGTCGCATTCTTTCATATCACATGATTGTGTTGAGTACCTTAGATTACCTGTTGCCCAACTTGAATATGATTTAGTTGTTGCTACCCCTACCAATAAGCCTGTTGTTACCTCACATATTTGTAAAGGTTGTTCCATTGTCATTGATGATAGAAACTTCATAGTTGATCTTATATGCTTACCCCTTAAACAACTTGATGTCATTCTTGGTATGGACTGGTTATCCGCCAATCATGTCCTTTTAAATTGCTTTGATAAAACTGTTGTTTTTGGGACTGCTGTCGATCCTAAGGATCCGAGTTTTCTGTCTGCTAACCAAGTCAAGGCTTCTATTAGAGAAGAAGCCCAAGTATACATGATCTTATTTTCCCTGGAAGTAGAGAGAAAGGCTGAGGTTAAGGATGTGCCAGTTGTGAGAGAGTTCCCAGAAGTTTTTCCAGAGGACATTTTTAGTTTGCCACCTGAGAGAGAGGTTGAGTTTAACATAGACTTAGTGCCAGGTACAGGACCGATATCCATAGCACCTTATAGGATGTCCTCTCTAGAGCTAGCTGAGTTGAAGAAACAGTTAGAGGAATTGCTCCAGAAGCAGTTTGTTAGGCCTAGTGTGTCTCCGTGGGGAGCGCCGGTGTTGTTGGTGAAGAAGAAAGATGGCAGCATGAGGTTGTGTGTCGATTATCGACAACTCAACAAGGTGACCGTTAAAAATAGGTACCCTCTTCCTAGGATAGATGACCTTATGGACCAGCTGATAGGAGCCTGTGTGTTTTCTAAGATAGATTTGAGATCAGGTTACCATCAAATTCGGGTCAAGTCTGAGGACATTCCGAAGACTGCGTTCAGAACACGCTATGGCCATTATGAGTACCTAGTTATGCCTTTTGGTGTGACTAATGCCCCTGCTGTGTTCATGGACTACATGAACAAGATCTTTCATCCATACTTGGATAGGTTTGTAGTTGTTTTCATAGATGATATCCTAGTATACTCTAAGACCAGGGAAGAACATGAGGAACACTTGAGGATAGTCTTGAAGACCCTTAAGGAAAAACAGTTGTATGCCAAGTTGTCTAAGTGTGAGTTCTGGTTAGAGGAGGTGAGTTTCTTAGGACACATCATCTCTAAAGGAGGAATAGCCGTAGACCCATCTAAGGTAGAAACCGTGCTCCAATGGGAAGCACCTAAGTCAGTGACTGAGGTTAGGAGTTTCTTGGGTTTAGCCGGGTACTATAGGAGGTTTATAGAAGGATTCTCTAAGATAGCTTTGCCTATGACCCGCCTTACGAAGAAAGGTCAGATCTTTGTGTGGGATTCTAAGTGTGAGGAAAGTTTTCAGGAGTTGAAGAATAGGTTGACCTCTGCACCTGTGTTAGTGTTGCCCAATCCTAGTGAACCTTTTGTGGTGTACTGTGATGCTTCAAAGCAAGGTTTAGGTGGTGTGTTGATGCAGAATGGTCAGGTAGTAGCTTACGCTTCTAGGCAGCTTAAGATCCATGAGAAGAATTATCCTACCCATGACTTGGAGCTAGGAGCCGTAGTGTTTGCATTGAAGATTTGGAGGCATTATCTTTATGGAGCTAGATTTGAGGTCTTTAGTGATCATAAGAGTTTGAAATACCTATTTGACCAAAAGGAGCTGAATATGAGACAGCGTAGGTGGATGGAATTTCTTAAAGATTATGAGTTTGAGTTGAGTTACCACCCAAGTAAGGCCAATGTAGTGGCTGATGCTTTGAGTAGAAAAACCTTACATATTTCAGCCTTGATGGTTAGAGAGATGGATTTGATAGAGGAGTTTAGGGATTTGAGTTTAGCTTGGGAAGTTACCCCTAAGAGCATTAGACTAGGAATGTTGAAAATTACTAGCAGTTTGATGGATCAGATTAGAGAAGGGCAAAAGATAGATGTATACCTTTTAGACCAGAGGGAGTTGATTGCTCAGGGTAGAAACCTTAGTTTTAAGGAAGGGACTGATGGAATTTTGAGGTTCCAAGATAGGGTTTGTATACCTGATGTTCCAGAGCTCAGGAAGTTGATCCTAGAGGAAGGACATAGGAGTGGTTTGAGTGTTCACCCAGGAGCCACAAAGATGTATCAGGATCTGAAACAGATGTTTTGGTGGCCTAGGATGAAAAAGGATGTAGCTGAGTTTGTGTATGCTTGCTTAGTGTGTCAGAGGCTAAGATAGAGCACCAGAAACCTTCGGGTAAGTTGTAACCTTTGAGTATTCCTGAGTGGAAGTGGGATAGTATCTCTATGGATTTTGTGTCTGGACTCCCTAGGACTCCAGCTGGTTGTGATGCCATATGGGTTGTTGTGGACAGGTTAACCAAATCTGCCCATTTCATCCTTATGAACATGGAATATCCATTAGAGAAGTTGACTGGGTTGTATATTAGAGAAATAGTTAGATTGCATGGGGTACCGTCTAGCATAGTTTCAGATAGAGATCCTAGATTTACCTCTAGATTTTGGAATGGTTTGCATGAGGGCTTAGGAACTAAGCTTAGATTGAGTTCAGCTTATCACCCACAGACCGATGGTCAGTCTGAGAGAACAATCCAATCCTTAGAGGACTTGTTGAGGGCGTGTGTGCTAGAGCAGTCTGGTAGTTGGGATAAGTTTTTACCCCTTATAGAGTTTACCTACAACAATAGCTTCCATTCTAGTATTGGGATGGCACCTTATGAGGCCTTGTATGGTAGGAGGTGTAGGACACCTTTGTGTTGGAATGAGCCTGGAGAGAATGTTGTGTTAGGACCTGAGGTAGTGCAAGAGACTACAGAGAAAGTGAGGATGATACAAGAAAAGATGAGAGTGGCACAGAGTAGGCAAAAGAGTTACCATGATAAGAGAAGAAAAACTCTCGAATTCCAGGAGGGGGATCATGTGTTCTTGCGAGTTACTCCAACAACTGGGGTTGGCAGAGTAATGAGAGCGAGGAAACTTACTCCTAGATTCATTGGCCCTTACCAAATTCTAAAAAGAGTCGGTGAAGTCGCCTACCAGATAGCTTTACCCCCGTTCTTGTCAAATCTTCATAATGTGTTTCATGTGTCTCAACTTCGAAAATATGTTCATGATCCAAGCCATGTGATAGTACCCGATATCATTCCACTAAAGGATAACTTGACTTTCGAGGTGTTACCGCTTCGGGTTGAAGATCGAAGGGTCAAGCAACTGAGAGGGAAGGAAATCCCCTTGGTCAAGGTCGTTTGGAGTGGAGCTACAGAAGAAAGTGCTACTTGGGAGTTGGAAAGCAAGATGAAGGAGTCATATCCGCATATGTTTACTCAAGGTGAGTAGAAATTTCGAGGACGAAATTTTTATAAGGGGGGTGGAATTGTAACATCCTGTTTTTTTTTTTTACACTATGCTTATATGTGTTAATATTTGCTTGTATATGTTGTATATATGTTGTTTATGATTGTTCTTGATGTCCAAGTTCATAGTTGGGGTAGTTTAGCCTTAAGGAATGGTCAATGCATTCAAGTCCAAGAAACATGTTTTACGGTTTTGTTCATATCTTGAGTTCTAGACATCCGATTGGGGTGA
The DNA here is from genome assembly GCA_039655645.1 of Ammopiptanthus mongolicus. Lineage (NCBI taxonomy): Eukaryota > Viridiplantae > Streptophyta > Magnoliopsida > Fabales > Fabaceae > Ammopiptanthus > Ammopiptanthus mongolicus. The sequence goes on along the minus strand of CM077349.1, from coordinate 28,555,997 downwards.
TCTTGGATGCGTTGGAAATCTTAGAGAATTATCTACAAGTCTTATTTCAGGTGTTAAGGCCAAATTCGGCTTCTAAAGTTTCGCGTCGCGAGGATACATTCGCCTCGCGAAAATGACAGCCAGATTTTTACAGCTCTCTGGTTCGCCTCGCGAAAGGCCCCTCGCCTCGCGAATCTGCGCGCACCAGAATCGTGTTTTTGGGCTTCTAATCAGCCCATAATGACCATAACTCATATTTATACCCTAAGACTCGACCTAAACCTACCTTCTAAGTCGAAAAACTCCCAGAAACTGCCTCTTCCTCTCCAAACAAGGATTTCTAAACCCTTTCCAAGGATCCTTGAAGGAGATTGCACCATAGTTCATCGTTCTTCATCTCTTTCGCTTGAGGAGCATCACTGCCATCACAAGCCCTCTTCCTAGTTGCTGCTCTTGAACCTTTTGGGGCTGTGATCGTGAAGTCAAGCGTCGTAAGATTGAGCATTCGTGTAGACGCAAACTTTTCCGGACCTTTTCCTTCCTTTGTTCGTGGTGATCGTCATACCAGGTATGGGGGGAAGAAATAGATCATGAGTATGTGGGTTTTGGGATAGGTTAAGATGAAGGGGTTAACCCATGACCCCTATATGTTTGTCTATATGCATTGTTAATGCCTATGTATATGCTATGAGTGTAATTATGTGTATGTTATGTATATGCCATGTATATGCCTATGTGAATATTGTATAAATGTACATGTTTATGGTTATATGATTATGATCATGGGTGTTTGTCTTGACGATATGATTCAAATAGTATGATGTGCAATGAATAGTATGAATATATATACGATATGCATTGATGAGATTTTATGATGTGCAATGATAAAGATGACTTGATGATGATGTGCGTTACGATGAAGAAAATAGGATTAGTGAAAGAACATAGCTTAGGGACGTTTGGCACCCCATAATGAATGAGTTGTTTTGAGAGGTGAGATTGATAATATTGGATTAGTTTTGGAAATCCATAGGGATGATTCTTGAGAGATGGGATGATAGGCATAGGGATAACTTAGAGAAATTCTTAAGATTCCCACATCTGTCATGATTCGCCTGGCGAATATCCATTCGCGAGGCGAGACAGAGAGACCATTCGTGGTCTGACGTGATTCGCCTAGCGGATTGTAATCCGCGAGGCGAATGAGAGGACCAAATATTGGGGCTCTCGGGCTCGCCTCGCGAGCCAGGATTCGCCTAGCGAATCTGAGAACCTGTTTAGGAGCTCTCGGGCTCGCCTCGCGAGCCAAGAATCGCCTAGCGAATCTGAGAACCTGTGTAGGAAGCTCTCGGGCTCGCCTCGCGAGCCACGATTCGCCTAGCGAATTTGGGTTTCTCACCCAGATTCTGTTGTGAAAGGATAATGTCTAGGGTAATGGGGAAAAGACTGTGAGGTCATAATTCAAAGTTGATAATATAGAAAAGAACGTTAATAACTATATGACTTGAGGTTTAAACATTAGGATTAAGTTATAATCTTAATAAAATATGAATTGAGGTTTAGATAATAAAGATTAAGTATAATACTTAACAAAGATAATGTTAAGTTAAGACTTAACAAAGAGGACAATTAATAAGACGATGATGTTATTGGTAACGACGTACTGTTACCGATGTTGTTGGTTAAATCATTCTTGATGCTCATTGGTCAAGTTTGATGTTGATAAATCATCTTTGATGCTTGTTGGTCAAAGTTGATAGCCATGTAATGGTGTTGATGGTGGATGGTTGGACATGTGTTTGCATGTTGTTGAGCATAGCATGCATCATACGTTGACGTCGATATGTTGGGTGGAAAGCAAACGATGAATCGCGATAGTGGAGGCCACGATGGGTGTTATCCCGGCCTTGCGGGTACATTGGGTAGGGAAATTCCAGGTGACATGGGCTAGCTACCTATTGTCGGAGTGACCTAAAGGATAAGCTTGAGTACCCTGACTAGCCACTATACGTTATCAGGATTAGTGAGAGTGTTCGGGGATGGCCCACGGTCTGGCATATCATCCACGTTGATAACCGGACATGTACTCCTAATCGTCTTTCCAGAGTTAGAGTTGTTGGCCACATGCATACGGAGTAGTGATGTTGCATTCGCATTGACAGGCATCCTTGATATATATTGATTATATCCGTATTGATTGATATATGTTGTATGCCATCTTAATTACTATTCCATTCCGTTTACATATATTCATGATTGTGTTTCTTACCCCTCTCTTTGTTATTCTTGTGCATATGTTGTGGTATATGCAGAGGAGGGTGAGCATGCTGACGAGGAGTGATCCCGAGGAGATCTCTCTCAGTAGTTAGGATTTATGATTTATGTTATTTGGTTTTATTCCGATGTATTATCGGTATATGTGTACCAGCTCTGATATGTGACATCGGGATTTGGGTTACGTTTATTATTTATGTTTTCCGCAGTTCGTTTTTAAAGGATTTTGATTATTTCAGATTCCTAGGTTTTACGATATAGATGATGTGATGCACATTACCCTTGAGAATATGTTTTTATTTTAATTGTTATATTTTTAAAGACATGTATGATTTTATTCATGTTTATTATATGTGGGGTAGTGGGTGTCACATCAACCGCTAAACCACTCTTAGAAATGGTGTGTCCTAGAAACGTCACCTCATCTAGCCAAAACTCACACTTCTCCGACTTAGCGTACAAACGCTCATCCATCTAAATCTGTAACACCACCCTCAGATGCTCCACAAGTGTTCTAGATTATATCAGGATATCATCTATGAATACCACCACAAACTTATCTAAGAAGGGTCTAAAGATCCGATTCATGTAGTCCATAAAAACGGCTGGAGCGTTCTTCACTCTGAAGGGCATCACTACGTACTCATAGTGCCCATACCTTGTTCTAAAGGCTGTCTTAGGGAGGTCCTCACTCCTAACTCTGATCTGATGGTACCCCGATCTTAGATCTATTTTGGAAAACACTGCCGCTCCCCTCAGTTGATCTAGTAGGTCGTCTATCCTAGGCAAAAAGTACTTAATCTTTATGGTCACTTTGTTTAGCTGCCAATAATCAACGCACAACCTCATACTCCCATTTTTATTTTTCACTAAAAGAATCGATGCTCCCCAAGGTGACACACTCGGTCTAATAAACCCCTTATCTAACAACTCCTCTAACTGTTTATTAAACTCGCTCAACTCTAGAGCTGCCATTCTATATGGCACTACATATATAGGTCCACTACCAGGCATAAGATCTATGTTAAACTCTACCTCCATACCCGGTGGTAAACTACAAACCTCTTTTGGGAACACATCTAAAAACTTGCACATAACAGGTAATGCCGCTACATCACTTTCAGCCTCTATCTCAGTAGAAGGAAAGAAGTATATATCCCTGAGCTCCCTCAACTATGTTCTTCTTGCAAGACACATCAGATAAAAGACAATCCGACACTGAAGGGTCAATAGACACTGGTTGTGGAAGAAAAGAGATGGTTCGATAAGAACAATTGATAACGACATTATTATGTGACAACCAATCCATACCAAGTATGACATCCAAGCCCAACATAGGTAAACATCATATCAACATCATAAGATAAATTTTGGTATATTAAGGAACATTTCAAACAGGCAAAAGATGAACCAATTTATCTTTGGCAGGGGTAGAAACACACAAGTCAAAAGGTAGTTTAGAGATAGGTAACTCCAAATTTTTAACACAACTAAGAGATATGAAAGAATGGGTTGCTCCTAAATCAAACAATATCATAACTTTTCAATCTTTAATGAAACCCATACCTTGGATCAAACCATGGGACTCCTTCACTTCCTCTCCTTGGATGGTGAAGACTCTTCCTTGGCTCTAGGGTCTAGTCTGGGATTATCCTCCTCCCTTGCAGACTTTAGCAAAGTGTCCTAGTTTTCCACATTTGTTGCAGGAGGCTTGTGGCGCGGGGCATGCGCGATCCCCATGGTGCCATCCACATCTGAAACATCCAGCTCCCCTATCTGCTTGAGCTCCTTGAACCAGCTTACCCTTTGATATGGTAGGCACTGATCGTAGGCTCTTCTGGAAGTTACCCCCTTTGTTATGGAACCTCTTGCCTTCGAAAGTACTTTTGTCCTTTGGCTTCGCCATCTCTAAATCTTGCATATAAGGTGGGGTAGTTTCGAATCTCTAAGATTCCAATAAAGCTCTGTATCTCTGGCTTCAAACCTTGCTCAAATTTGATCGCCTTGCAGTCATCCAAAGGATTGTCCCTCAAGTATTCGGAGAACCTTGCCAAACTTTCAAACTTAGCAACATACTCAGCAACTGACATGTCTCCCTGACGGAGTTGTACGAACTCTGTTTCCTTTTGAATGCGAATGTTATGCAGAAAGTACTTCTCCAAGAAGACTTCTTTGAATCTGTCCCACATGATAAGTGCGTCCAAGGCTAGCAAACCACCCCTAGAACAATTCCACTAGTGCTCCACATCAAACTCCAGCTTATAGGTGGCGAAATCCACCTTACGTGCATCAGCGCACCTCATAACTCGAAAGATCTTCTCTAGCTTCAGCAGCCACTCTTCTACCTCAACCGGATTAGTAGTACTTGAAAGGTTGGCGGATCATTATTCCTAAACTCTACTAGTCCCATGTATTGCGGATCCTGAGCTGTAACCATTCCAGCGTTGCTCTGAGAATTACCATTATCCCTCATCTGACGAAGTGTCTCTGTCTGCTCTTGCATGACTCTGGTCGTTTCGACCAAAGTTGCCGCAAGCGCACCATCAACATTAACCCCACGCCTATTATTAGCCATAAATCTGCACACCACCAATTAGACACTGGGTTGATCAAGTCCAATATCTCAAAGAACAGCATGCATCATGTATAACTCTAACAAACAGTCCTATGCGCTCATATTTGATTATTGAAAACAACTCATTACCACAGTCCAATTTAGGATTGAACTGCTTTGATACCAAAAATGTAACGCCCTTCGTTACATTAGTAACCCAAAATAATAATTTAGATAAACCATAGTAAATAAAAATTTTCTTAAATAAATACTGAATAAATATGAAATATAATAATAATCCAAAATATTGGTTTACATCAATTCAAAATCGAAAAAACATAATAAGTTTCAAAGCCTCAAAATCGGGAATCTAATGCAACTTGCATAAGGAAATAACTAAACAATAGTAAAGGTCCTCCTGGCATATGACATACAATATTAACCCAAGCTAACTACTAGAATAAAGTCTTCAAACGTCTGGCTGCTTAACAGAGTCGTCCTCAAGCTCTGAAAATAACACTATTAATGAGATATATAATCCCAGTGAACAAAAATACAATTTAAAAGGTTTTCACAAAAGTATTGTTCTTAGCCGGTGTGGTAACCGGAAAAACTATCCATGGTACCCGCTATTTTCAAAATAATGAGAAATAATAATATAAATTAAGATTAACAATAATCAGTCATCATCAACGCATCTAAGATCAAGTATGTCAAAATCTCATATATCAAATAATTCTAATAACCACATATGTCATATGACTATCAATCTGCACATAAAAATGGCGTCCCATTGCGTACCTTACTCATGAAGGTATTTCGATGTCACATCCTCTTTAGTGACATTACTCATTTTCGATACCAACCATTGTACATTGGTGGTATTACTCATTTCGGCATCCCAACGTGTGGCGATGTTGCTTTCGATAACCCATCATGGAGGTATTTCATATTTTCGACATCCCAATTCATTGGCGATGTTACTTTCGATACCCCTATCATAGGCGGTATTACAGCAAACAACATCCATCATATGTAACAGTTAATTAATCATGCCAATACCACATATATCATCATATAATCCAAATATAGCATGTCAATTAACCAAGTCATGTGTAAAACATACATATCATAGCATCAATCTCAAGAATAAACACATAATTCATGGCAAGAACACTTTAAATGAAAAACCCCCAAATTTAGAAAATCAGGATTTGACCAAACACAAGAATATTTTCCAAAAACCAATTTTTGAAAGCATATCCCATCCCCAAAACAAATTACACCACGGAAAGGGTGAGAAAGAGTATTTCTACTCACCTATTAAAGACCTCCAAGAAGCTCCAAGCGTTTGTCACGAACACGTCAAGAAAGATCCTCAAGAATTTCCCTTTTTCTTCCTCCTTTAGGTTCCTTCTGCTCTAGAACCACCTTTTGCAAGCTCTTCAATCCTCAAAGGCAAGCAAGAGAGTGTTTTAGGGTGCAAAGAGGGTTTCAATCTGCACTGGGGTGTTATAAGATGGTATATATATAGTGTTACACTCGTTCCATGCTAAAACCCTCGCGTTCCTGACGTTACTGACGTCTAGAACTGGCATGCTCCTATTTAGCACGGCCACAGTCGTATTGATTTGAGCACGGGAGCGTTAAAAGGTGTCATTTTTTCCACGATTTCCGACACAGGTGTAACACCTTGCTTTTCACCTCTATGCTTGTATGTGTTAATTATATATATGCGATGTGTTGTTATGCTTGCGTTAGATGCTTAAGGACATGTTTTAGGGTACTTAACCTTAGAACAAGCGAAATCAGTGATCCCGACAGGACAGCACGCCCGTGCTCTCGTGCAGCACACCGGTGCTAGTTGGTCAGCACGTCTGTGCTCTATGCGCATACCAGAAACACGTTTTGGGTTTTAGGTCGACCCGTTTCTTCCCAATCCTTTTTATACCTCTTTTGCTCGACCTAAAACTCATAGTCGTCATTCCTAGAGTTAGAAACAGCCATATTTGACCTTTCTCGTGGATTCCCATTTAATCCTTGAGCGTTCCCCAATCCTCGTTAGATGTTCTTTGTTAAGAACACATCCCTGTGTTGTTTTCCGTTGCATTTGGGGTTAAGCTGCTTGCTTAGTGTTACTCCGAGGTAAGGTAACCAACCCTGTTCATCATTTTCTTTGAATCCTTTAAGTTTAGTGTTGAACCGTTTTCCCCCTGTCAAACCAGACTTCGTTATTCGTGTGCCAGTGCTGTGAATGACAACTAGCAAATTAGTTCCCTAAGGATCTAATCAAGATATGTTTATAACCCTTGTGTTAATTCCCTTTCCTTTTACTTGTTTGGGGAATTAACTTATCCTTTTGCGTTGGCGTTCTTGGTCAAAGCTTGCTGAACCTGTTGAACCCGTTTGGAGGAGTCAAGTGTGGACTTCGTTCTTGTTAGCTCATAGGCTGGAATTGTCACACCAGGTATGGGGAGAAGGGATTAGTATAACATATAGGTTCTAGGTTAGTGTAAGATGAGGGTTAACCCATGACCCTGTTTATGTGCTATATGTCGTAGTTGATGTATGAATTTGTCATGCTTGTTTATACATGATGTGTTTAATTGATTTGTATGACCTTGGCATGACGTTTATGATGTTGTTGATATGCCATGATTGTATGAATTGGTACGGTGAAAACTGTTGTGCCCGTTCTAGTTGGTCAGCACGCCTGTGCTCAGGCCGTGCCATTGTCAGAATTAAGAAAACTTCACAGTTTTAAATAAAAAGAGATTTAATAACCTTTTGGGATAAAAATATGACATAAGAGATTATAAAACACGACCTTGAGGATATTTAATGAACTAGGATAATGATATGGTAAGAGGTAATAATGGAGACTAAATAAAGAGATTAATTAATGAGAAGATTGTGTTATCGGTAACGACGTACTATTACCATTGTTGTTGATTAAATCATTCTTGATGCTTAATGGTCAAGATTGATGTTGATAAATCACTTTGATGCTTATTGATCAAAGTTGATAGCTTGTGTTAATGGTGTTGATGGAGGTGGTTGCCATGTTGTTTGTATGTTAGCATTGCATTCATCAAGACATGGTGTTGTTAGTTGGGGGGAAGTTACGATGACTGGGGAGTTCGTTCGAGAGTATGGCGAACTGGCCGTCCACGGTGTTTCATCTGAGAATTAGGTGAATCAAGCACATCCGTGGTGGTCCATCCGAGAGTAAGGTGGAACAGCTATCCAAGGGGTTCACCCTTAAGTTTGGTGGATCCTCATTTCATATGGAGTAGTGGAATAGCTTTGGATCTCATAGCATGTCTATAATGTGATATGATGGAATCCGTTATAACATGTATGTTATATTATGATGTTTTATATGCTAAATGTTCATCTTGCTAACTGCTCTATTACCGTTTATGTTTATACGTTAATTCCTTACTCCCTACTATTGTTGTTGTTGTTTTGCATGTACCTCTGGTTATGCAGAGGATGGTGAACAGCCAGCTAAGGAGTGATCCCGAGGAGATCGCTTGCTCATAATATAGTTTAGTTTATGTTTAGTTTGTCTTTCCGATGTTTTATCGGTAGTGGTTACCAGCTTTGATATGTGACATCGGGATTTGGGTTTTATTTTGTGTTTATTTTTTCCGCAATTATTATTCATGTTTTAAACATTTTGGATCATGTGGTACATGTTACGCTTTGGTTTTAATTTATGGATTTTATTTATATGATAGATTTTTATATTTATCGTATGCGTGGTAGCGAGTATCACAACGGGCGTGCTCCCTTTGAGAACGGTCGTGCTTACCCGAGTACGGGCGTGCTACATGAGCACGAGCGTGCTCACACGTCAAGAAGTGAATTTCCCTCAGAAAATCACTCTTAACCCAGTTTAATTATTTTTAATCACTTTTATTCACTTCAAAGGCTTAAAATATGAATACAAAACCTTCCAAAAACTCTATAATTTTCCTCATATTATTATCCTTATTTATTTTATTTTCTAGGATGTTACATTGTCCCAGACAGGGAGGGTTATCTTGGTTGCCTCGGAAAGTCCATCTATGACGTGGAAACAGCTCAGGGATTAGTCAGGATAACTAGGTTTGATCGGGCATCAAGACACAATACGAACAACCCTATCCGTCATTGTGGATCGGTTCCGAGTGCAGTTACATTCTCCGTGGCCCATCTCATACCGCCCCTTCCACTTTCCGTACCCGCACTCTGGTACACTAACCTCGTATGATTATCGCAACCCATACTTTGTTCATATGACTCCGCCACTTGGCAAATACATGATATTCTATGCAACATCCATCCATTGTGTGTCGATATCGGAACATCACACCTAAACACTCGGCCATAGCCACTCTGCCTTGCATCCATGAAAACAACAACACGACGCCTTGCGCCCCCGAGCCACAGCTCAACGATCAGAACCTCAACGGTATCAACACGATCAACTCATCAACCTCACCTCTCAATCAACCTCATCCCTCAACACATGACAACATCAACATCACTTAAACAATCAGCATGCTAATATGCAATTAATCACATAGGCATATAATCAGGTAAACAAGTAAGTAACATAGTATGCTTAGTAAAACATCCTCAACAACAACATCGTCTAACCTAGGGTATCGTCTTAATGGTGATAGCCCCAAAGATACCTATACCTAAGGATTAGGTACTTTGTCAAGGGTGCAACCTTTAGTAGGGTTTAAGGTTTCCCTACACATGTAAATATCCTTCACTACTCTTGCCTTCCATTTCGCGAGTATGATCACGAACTTAACCACCATAAGATCTTCACCAAACCACCACGCAGCCTCTCACTCTCCACCCCACGCTTGCAGCTGCAACCTCCTCGTCAACACAAGCACCACCACGTCCTCGAACTTTGTCCTAATCACGGGAACAACATGCAAGCAATATTTTTACCCTAGGGCAATTCCAAAACCAAGAAAGATTCGAGGAAAAGCTCGAAGAACATGAAGTAAGTAAAGGTCGACATATCAAAGTGCTAGAAATTCGACCTTACCTTCGAGAAATCGAGAAACTGATTGGTGGAACTTGTAGTAGTTGAAGCCCTGATCATAGTGATGTAATCAGAATCACGATCCAATGCCTCGATCTTCGTCTACTTCAAGCTTCTCTCTCTAAGATCTCCTCTCTATCTCTCTAGGCTTCTCTGCAACTGAAAAGGTTCGTGCCAAAATAAAAGTGGAGAAGAAAACTTAAGCCTTGCTTCTAGGCTCTACACGCGAGAGCGTGCAAGTTCCCCACGCTTGAGCATAAGCATGCTCTGGTGAGAGTTTCTCCACACTTGAGCGTGGCCTCTTGGTCGCGATATCTCTTGCCCCGCGTTCATGCACACTGAAACGTTTACAACCCTCCACGCTTCAACGTGCAACTACCCCACGGTCGACGATCAACATTTGAGTGTGGACTTTCCCAACGTCCAAACGTTGGGCGCTGATTTGACCCGTTCTTCCACGTTTTTTCACTTTCTGAGCTCGTTCTAAGGCCAAATTATTTCAAATTTGAACCATGGCTTCCTCAAAACATAGGAACAAAATTAAGCCCTTAAACATGCTTAACTTATTCCCACTCACGAAACAAGAAAATGGGGTGTTACAATTATTATAGCCATAATCAACATGGGCTTGTAATAGATGCTGACCCAAATACCTTGTGCCTCCCACTACCACAACATTCTTCTTAGATCGCTGCAAGCTTTGGAGTTTTGATTCCTCTCCCGTCAAACTGATGATAGGTTTTTGTAATTTCTCTACATTCGTTGATAGGTCTTTGCATAAAAAAATATGATTTTCATTAATGGGTGATTTTGAAATTGTTTTTCGGATTAAAGTTTGACCCTTTTTTTCTATTTTTTCTATACTACTACTTCTTCGTTTTAATAAGCTTTCATACACTACTATCATTGGCATGAAAACCATGCTCTTGTGGATAAAGCTCCTCTTTTTGACGAATAATCCATCGAATTTGAGGAAGAACCGATCGAATTTGGGTAATAATCCATCTAAGAATCCTAGACCTAAGCAACAACAACCTCTAGAAAACTAGGTCATCAATTTGGGGAAGAAGACTTATTGGACAACAATAAGACTCGTTGGGGAAGAAGACTCAATGAAAAAGAAGATTTGATTTGGTCATTTATCATGTTTTTTTGGTTTTGATTTGGTCCTTTATTTTGTGTTTTTCGATTTGGTCCTTTCACATAGCTCCAACATATATTGCCACCTGGATGAAGTTCTAACTCAGCTGTCCAAATCATCGCTTAACTGCCATGTATGCTAATATTAACGGCGTCTGTAAAGGAACTCACGAAAATGACCATTTTGTATAACGTTTGATAGATAAAGGACTAAATTGGATCTTTTTAAAAGACAAAAGACCAACGCGAAATACCTGATCGCCAAAAAGGATGCCAAACCTAGGCTGATTAGGTGGCTCCTTCCATTGCAAGAATTTGATCTGGAGATCCATGATAAGAAAGGAGTGGAGAATCAGGTAGCTGACCATTTATCAAGATTGGAAGATGAGAATGAAGCCACAAAGAGCTCTGAGATACTAGAACAGTTCCCAGATGAGTACTTATTATTGATGGATGATGCTGCAGCACCATAGTACGCTGACCTGGTGAATTATCTTGCTAGTGGTGTTGTCCCTACAGATTTCAATTCACAACAAAGAAAAAGGTTTTGTCAGCAAGCTAAGCAATGCTACTGGGATGAGCCTTATTTATATAAGCAATATGCTGATCACTTGTTGAGAAGGTTTGTGGCTGGAGATGAGGTTCGAAATATTCTCTTTCACTATCATTCATTACCATGTGGGGGTCATTTTGGGGGAATCCGAACAGCTGCAAAAGTTCTACAAACTGGATACTTCTGGCGCTCAATGTTTAAAGATGCTCATGCCTATGCGAGGAATTGTGACAAATGCCAAAGGGTGGGAAACATTTCTTCAAGACAAGAGCTACCTCTTAATTCTATTTTGGAGGTAGAGCTGTTTGATGTTTGGGGGATTGATTTCATGGGCCCCTTCCCAACTTCTTTTGGAGACTTGTATATCTTGATTGCTATTGACTATGTTTCTAAATGGGTTTAGGCTGCAGCATTGCCAACAAATGACGCAAGGGTGGTAATCAAATTCATTCAGAGAAACATTTTCTCAAGATTTGGCACACCACGAGCTATAATCTCTGATGAGGGCACACACTTTTGTAACAAGCTGTTTGCGGGTGCTCTAGCAAAATATGGGGTGAAGCATAAAGTTGCTACAGCATATCATCCATAGACAAATGGCCAGGCAGAGCTGTCTAACAGAGAAATCAAGAGAATCCTTGATAAAGTAGTCAAACCATCCAGGAAAGATTAGTCCTTGCACCTAGATGATGCGCTTTGGGCCTATAGAACTTCTTATAAGACACCTTTAAGGATGTCTCCCTATAGGTTGGTCTATGTCAAAGCGTGTAATCTACCCATAGAGCTACAGCATCAAGCCTTCTGGGCAACGAAAAAAACTCAATTATGATTTGGCTCAGGCTAGAGCCTTAAGGATGCTACAACTTAATGAACTGGAAGAGCACAAAATGTTTTATTGTGAAGGATTAGAAGTGTACAAGGCCAAGAGAAAGGCGTGGCATGACAAAAAATCCAACACAGGGAGTTTGCTGTGGGAGAGCAGGTCTTGCCCTTTAATTCTAGGCTAAGGCTCTTCCCTGGCAAACTCAAATCAAGATGGTTTGGGCCTTTCACAATTGTCAAGGTTTATCCTCATGGAGCAGTGGAACTCCTTGATGCGGCAAGTAGCAGAACATTTAAGGTAAATAGTCAAAGAATTAAACATTATTGGGGTGAGCAAATTGCTAAAGCACATGCCACCACAATAATGGTTAATTATTGATGGTCTAAAGGACTTTAGTTAGGCTGAGGACTCTTAAACTAAGTGCTACTGGGAGGCAGCCTAGATTTCTTTGTTTTTAAGTTTTTAGTTAATTTTAATTTTATGTCATTTAGATTTTCTTTTTGTCTAACAAAATAATGAGAGAAATAAAAGTGAGAGTATGTGAGTGCAGGAGTTACAGCATTGCTTAAGTGGTGGTGGTGTTGGCGTTGTGGGCTAGTTGGACAGAGGCCCATCAAGGAGTTTAGCAAGTGTGCAAGCTAGAAAGGTGAGAACTTGAAGGATTTTGGGATTGAAAAAAAAAAATTAAATGAAAAAGCTGAAGAGGAAAGTTTTGGGCGGTAATTATTCCCTCCATTTTTTCCTTTTTCCAATCCCCTCAGCACACTGCCTAATACACACACATCAGTCAAGCAACCACCCCCATCACTCAGCCATCAATTTGATAAATACCTACTCCAATCACCAATTTTCCCTCACAACCATTCTCACTCTCCCACTCACTGAAGCCAAACCCCTCTCACCTTCAACCTTTTCGTCTTCTCCACCTCCAACCTCCAAAAAGCAGCCGCACAGAAAAGACAGGTGCCTTATGCTGACTTCATCATGTAAATAACTACAGACTACCCTACCTCAGAGGAAGAGCATGAGCAAGATACTCATTCCTCTGCTAAAAAATTGAAAACATCTAAGAGAGGCAAGGGTAAGTCTGAGGATGCTGCAGCATTAGAAGGGGAGGAAGAAGAAAAAGACAATAAGCAAGACCAAGATGAGGAGCACGAGCTGGAAATGACAGGAGGGTAGAGTCTTCTACTTCCTTCAAAATGAAGGATTTTGCTAAGCCTAGGAGTGCAAGGAGGAGCTCCAGGAAGAGGAATCCATGATTTGCTCTTACAATGCAATTGTTGTAGCAATCAATCAGGACTTCCTTGTTTCTCTACCTCTTCTATTTCAATGCCAAGATTATCTGCTTTTGTTGATGATGTACTGAGGTCACTAGGTCCACCTTAGTTTAGTTTTAAGTTGTTGAAATGTTTCTGTAGGGTCAGCGGACTTTGACCCCTCTTTTGATTTTTCTTTTTATGATGCTAGTTTGGTTTTGGCTCTTCTCTGAATATGCCATGTACAACTTGCCCCCCTCACGGGGGCTCTTTTGAAAAATTTAATATGAACAAGCATTTTGACCCACCGGTTGGACTTACATCATGTTAACACAAATGCAAAAATCTTTTTGGTGTATATAGACTGGTTTAGTTCTTAACATGCTTAGGGCAATTGTTGTAGCAATCTGTTAACCAGTGAGATTTGAGCCTAAAAAGTATTTAATTTTGTTGATTATGTGCCATTCCAGGGCATAATTCTTTTGAATTTGACTTGATTCTGATGCATTTTGACACATCTTTGCAGCACACACCTTTGCTAGAGGCACAGTTGTTTTTTTTTTTTTTTTTTGTAACATGCTTAATAGACTGTTAGCCCACCCTATTGTGAATTCCTTTGTGCTAATCTTTTTTCAATAATTTATAAAATTCATTAGATAGGGTCAAGCTTAAGCATAAAAAATGAATACTCTTCTCACCTTCTAGGAAGGGTTGAAAAGCACCACCCTATCATATGCTCAAAACTTGGTCAACAAAATTTACATCGGTCTCCAAGAGAACATTACTGTAACACCCCCCTTAGGCATTACATATTGAACACATCCGGAATTAAATTTAAAGGAGAATCGCTGGTTGCTTTCGGAAAATAATGATTTACTTTAAGAGAAAACTCAGGTGCAAAAATTTTCTACGTAGTACTTCGGAAAAGTGATACACACATCATAATAATAAATTCACATTATACTTAACGACTCACATAAACTGGGTTTATTCATAAATCATTTCACCGTCACATATGAGCCTCCTGAAATTGTTTTTCATTCTGAATTTCCAAACTATACAAAGGTTTTCAAAACCACATATACCGACTTTCTCAACTTAAACATTGAAAATCCGAAGAGCTAGTCTAAAAAAAGAACTCTAAGGACAATAGAGCATACTACCTAGCATACGTCGTGCAAATGAGACTGCGCCTCGTCATCACCAGTCTACACATGTTCGTCGTCGACATCAAGAAACTCAAGCTACAGGGTCCCGAAGTGACCCAAATGACCGTTAAGAAGCATCTATACGCGTATCCAAAAACACAACAGGATGGCCAACATGTACAGGCAAGGGTGAGTAACCAATATATGGATTTAAACGCGGTAACTACATGCACGACACACAAAACAACAAATGAACATATATAGTATCAACACAGCACAGTAGCAGAAGTATCATAGGACGACACACCAAGTAACAACATGTCCAACATAGATCCCATAAATCGCAATATATCATGTTAATCAATTAGCAACATAAGATATCTTTGAAAACAGAATAATGATGTACAATAAGTAAATGTAATCATTAACAGCCATGAAATGCAATGCAATGTACATGACTCGATGCCATATGCCACAATGGTAAAACACTGACCCCTACTCCATGGAGCTAACAAAACGTCGGAGAAAGTGAATGGGAGGACATGTTCCGTGTATGCCAGCCATAGGCAAGATGCTACAACATTCGTAACGTGCACGTATCTGGCTTTACAGAAACACTCTACTCCAAACATGAAAAGGCATCTAGTAAAGGATACCAATGTATTGCTCGGATTCACCACGACACAGAACAATCACCAACTGGTCTCATGTCAGCCCTTCCAACCCTGATACCTCCAACACCATTTAAGATCGTCACTGTAAGATTCGCACCAGCATCTAGGTGTAAGCTCAATCTCCTAGGCTCAAGGCCTTACAAACTCATGCAATGAAATGCCAATGCTTAAACAAAGCAAATGCGATAAAGCAAAGTCTATCCACCGGATAAACCTCAAGGTTCACTAAGGTTCTCTTCCTTAGGAACTATGCGCATCTTTGTATTATAAAACTTTTATCCACCAGATAAATCTCGTGATCCCTCCGGGATCAAGTCATCACAAGACTGAAACAATTGAACGACTTCCCTGGATCCGGACCACCGGTCCATTATCGAACTACTGTTTCAAAAACCCAAAATGTTTCATGTTTGTGTTGGTGCCTTATGAATTACATCTCAAGTCCTAAGTGTTATGAAGAAGGATTGAGTATCCTCTTAGATAAATCTTTGATCCTTTCTAAGATATTAATTCCTTGAGTTTCAAATAATGAAAAGAGTATTGATTCACTTAAGGCTTATGAAGTCATTGATTGAACTAAGTCATCAATGGTATAGTGCATGGTCTTGTTCCACCATATACTATACTTAATTATCTCTTTTTTCTTCTCTAATTTAATTACTTAACTTAGGTTTCCATGCATAAAACTTTACGATTTGAGTTGAAAACTCTCATTTTAAGACTTTGCAAACCAAAACCTTTCCAATTGAAAACTCATTTGATTTAAAATAACTTGGTTACTTGCTTGAAGTAAAGTACCTTAACCAATTTGAAAAGGGTTTTTCCTTACTAACTTAGTGTAAAACCGTGATCTAAGTTAGCATAAAGAAATGGAATTTTATTTCGTTTTCAAACTATGATCCAATTAAATCCAAACTTTACTCCTGAGTTTTCTGACTTAAATTAAATTATTGTTTTCCGAAAGCAATTAGAAATTCTCCTTTAAATTTAATTCCGCACGTGTTCAATATGTAATGCCCAAGGGGATGTTACATTATTTGGTATCAGAGCTGGTTGAGTCTTTCAGGAACCTTGGGGAATAGAACTTTTATGATTTTGTTGTTTGATCTCTGGTTGGACCTTGTTGAATTGTTTCCTTGTCGAAACAATGTGTGTTGACACACAAGTATGTATGTTTTGGTGATCGGGTTGAGGCCTTGGAAGAACTCTGTTTAGTAAATAGTACTTGTATTCATGTTGGCACGTCATTTATCCTTTTGGGATTATGTCGGACATTTGAATGAGTGTGCCCTAGACAGGCAGAAGAATACCAAAGGTGATATGATCCTGGAAAGCTATCAAGAGGTTTTCTCCACTAGTTTTAGGACTTTGTAAAAGCATAGGAAAATATGTAATAAAAGTAGGATTTTTTTTGTACTTTGACTTTTTGTAGTTTGACTTTTTGGTCTTGGACTTGTAAATGGGCCAAGATGGAGTCATCAAGGCCCATCCAATAGAGGAGAGGTGCGCACAAGCCTTAAGCCTTGTAGCTTAGGTGCACATGAGAGCTTGAGAGGATGAGAGGTCATATAAATACCTCCTTGTAAGCCATTTGAATCATAATTGAAAGTTTAGAATTTTTCTCACATTGAGAATTTGGAGAGAGTTGAGAGAGAGAGTCTCCTCTTGAAGGTTCTAGAGTAGAACCTTGTGATTCTCATCAAGAGCTCCTTACTCTTGTGGCGGATCTTCCTTGAGCTTATCACTCCATCTAATCCATGGAGTTGTGGCGCTTTCTTCCATTTCCCTTACCCTTCATCTTTTCCCTTTCTTTTTGAATTCAAGTTGCCTCACGCCTAAAGCCTTAGGCTTATCTTAGGATTTATGCATTTTAGCTTTATGTTGCTTAGGAATTGTGGATCCATGATTCTTGTGATTTGATGATCAAGCTTTGGCTTGAGGTGGAGCTAGTTCTCTCAATTTTCCTCAAGATCATAAAAAATGAACAAGTTTGGATTTCCCTCCAATTTTTAGTTTGAATTTTCATTTCAATTTCGGATCAATTCTCCTAGAACGATCCTACATTCAATAGATCCTTCTTGGATCATAACATTTGGTATCAAAGCTAGCCTCTAGGAGAGTTAGAAGCTTGAAAATTCAAAAAAAAAAAAATTGGCGCTTCTTTTCAAATTTTGGCGCCATTTTCAAAATTTGAAAATTCTAGATCTAGATCCTTTTGATCTTGATTTTGTGTTCTAGTTGTGTAGTTTGTTGTTATTTGTGTTGGAATTTTCGAGATATACTTAGATTTGTGTTAGTTTTGTTAATTCTCTTGAATTTGAATTTTCTTGATGTTCATAAGTGTTCTTCATATTTCTTGAGATCCTTGGGATAATTGCTTCATAGATCTTGATGAATTTCAAAAGTGTTGGTTAACTTGTTGATCAACCACTTGAATGAAAGATCTAAGCATCAAAATAGTGAATTCTAAATTTGTTTGTTGAAATTCAATTTGCTTCTTGCAAAAGCACTTTAAAAGGCTCTTTGATCTTACATTTTGTATTAATTGCTTAGTTTGGGCTGTTTGTGTAATTGCGAAAAGTCAGTGGCTGTTATATAAAAAAAAATAGTCCAGAAATTATAGAAAAGGAAAAAGAGTCCAAATCTGAAAAAATCCAAAGGATCAAAACGCAAATTTAAAAAAAAAATTGGGGCAAAAGTGCAAATACTAAAAGTTTCGAAAAAAATTTTATTTGCAGAAAAAGACTTGCCACTATTCAGCCTAGAAACTTTGTGTGTGAGCCTACTTGAGCAAGAAAATTTCGAAAATCAAGAATACCTTAAGAAAAGTTCATTTTCAACTTCTTATTTCTTCTTAATTCTTTCTTGTTCTACTTGTCTTCTTGCATTTCTATTTGAGTGTGCTAATTCTTGTTGAACATTTTTAGTTTGTCTTTTAAACTTCTTAGTTTTGTCTTGTAGTTTTCTTTCCTTGAAATTCTTGTGAGTGAATTACTCTTGGTTTGATTTGTTTGCAAGTGTATTTGGCTTTATATCTTGGAATTGCTTGTTTCTACTTCAAGAGCCTTTGAGTGAGACTTTAGAGTGGAAAAAGGCAAGAGTGTGCATTTGCTAAAAAGCCTAATTGTGTGAAACACGAGTGAACATTACAAGAGTGAAACACTTAGTTGAGTGGTGAGGTCCATTTTATTTCTTTGTTTTATTGTTGAAAAAAAAATTGTAAACATGTCACAAACTAGAGGTGATGGTGAAGGTAGTACACCACCTTCCCCTAGAACCTTGGCCTATGATATGAAACTTCAAAGAATGACACGGCATTTGGAAAGGCTTCTAGAAAGGCAAAATGATGAGGTCAATGAAAGACTTGAAGGCCTTGAAAGAGCTTCAAGAGGCACAAGAACTAGAAGTCCAAGGCAAGAAAGTTCCTCTCATGCAAATTCATCACATGAAGACAATGAATATGAAGAGGATGACCGAAGGAGAAGGAGGCATAGAAGGAGACATGGAGAGTATGGTGAGAATAGAGTGAGGAGACAAAATGATAGACTTGAAGGTGTAAAAATAAAAGTGCCAACATTTCAAGGTAAAAATGATCCCGAATTGTACTTAGAGTGGGAAACCAAAATAGAGCAAAATTTTGCATGCCAACATTATAGTGAAGAGAAGAAGGTTAAGGTGGCATCCATAGAATTTGTAGACTATGCATTAATATGGTGGGATCAACTAATCAAGGAGAAAAGGAGGAATGGAGATGATCCAATTTCTACTTGGAGAGAAATGAAGGCCATCATGAGGAAGAGATTTGTTTCTTCACACTATCATAGGGAGCTCCATAACAAGCTTCAAAGGCTTAACCAAGGCAACAAAAGCGTGGATGAATATTTTAAGAAAATGGAGGTTGCATTGATTAGGGCAAACATTAATGAAGAAAGAGAAGCAACTATGGCAAGGTTCCTAAATGGTTTGAATCAAGAGATTTTGGACATAGTTGAATTGCATCATTATGTTGAATTGGAAGATTTGGTGCATCAAGCAATCAAAGTTGAGCAACAATTGAAGAGAAGGAGATCCTACAAGAAGCCATTTTCTAACTATTCCTCAACAAGTTGGAAAGATTCTAAGAAGGAGGGAGACTCCTCCAATGCAATTGGAGCCGCGACCAACATGGGTAAAAATGGGACAAGGCCCAATTCTTCTAACTCTAAATCTCCTTCATCTCCTACTCATTCTAATGCACCTAGATCTAGGGATATAAAGTGCTTTAAATGCCTTGGAAGAGGACACATTGCATCCCAATGCCCCAACAAGAGAACAATGATCTCTAGGGGTAAAGAACTTGAAAATAGTGCATCATCATCATCATCTTACACTAGTGCATCTTCTACAAGTAAGAGTGAAAAAGATTGTGAGATAAAACCTATTGAGGGCAATTTACTCATGGTAAGAAGATTACTAGGAATGCATATTAATGAAAATGATGATAGCCAAAGGGAGAGCATTTTCCAAACAAGATGCATGATAGAAGCTAAAATTTGTGCATTGATCATTGATGGTGGTAGTTGCACCAATGTAGCTAGCACCATCTTGGTGACCAAACTTGGTCTTAAAACAATTCCTCATCCGCAACCATATAAACTACAATGGCTAAATAATGATGGTGAATTAGTAGTGGATCAACAAGTCTTGTTAAATTTTTCCATTGGTCATTACAATGATGAGGTTCTTTGTGATGTGGCTCCTATGGAGGTGAGTCATGTTATACTTGGAAGGCCATGGCAATTTGATCGTAAAGTAATTCATGAAGGCCAAACTAACATGTTCTCTTTTGTACATAAAAACCGCACCATTAAACTTGTACCACTTTCTACAAAAGAAGTGTGTGAGGATAGAAAGAAAATGAAAATCAAAAGAGAGCAAGAGAGAAAAGCCTCCAAGGAAAAAGAAATAAAGAATGAGGTTGAGGTAAAAGAAGAGAGAAAGAAAGAGAGTTTACTCATAGTGAAAGAAAAGGTTGAGGAAGAGCTATTTGTCGACCAAACCCAAAAACTTACAAAAAATTGTTTGTCTACTAATACTTCTCCCTTGCATATTTGTGTCGACCCTCTTGTGCACATTAAGAATGTGGAACGAAGGCCAAAGCCTCAAGGTCTCATCCAAAGAGAAAATTAAAACTCATCTTAAGTATCATTCCAAAGGTTCCCAACTCTCATGACACGAAACCAAAAGGAAAACCCAAAAGCTTTCACAATCATTTGAAGGATTTATGGCAAAACATTCAAGGGGCTTTTAAAGAGGTCATAACCCATTTTGCTTGGGCAACTTGGGCCATATTCTGACAAGTGATCTTTGACCCCGGTGGATAAGTTGAGACAAAAGGAGTATCAAATTCCAATAATAATTGTTTGTTTTTTTAACTTCCATTAAAATAAAACTCATTACGTGTATTGTGATGTAGGACTTAAAGTCTTCAAATTCGTGGACGAATTCCTTCAAGAAGGAGGGGATGATATGATCCTGGAAAGCTATCAAGAGGTTTTCTCCACTAGTTTTAGGACTTTGTAAAAGCATAGGAAAATATGTAATAAAAGTAGGATTTTTTTTGTACTTTGACTTTTTGTAGTTTGACTTTTTGGTCTTGGACTTGTAAATGGGCCAAGATGGAGTCATCAAGGCCCATCCAATAGAGGAGAGGCGCGCACAAGCCTTAAGCCTTGTAGCTTAGGCGCACATGAGAGCTTGAGAGGATGAAAGGTCATATAAATACCTCCTTGTAAGCCATTTGAATCATAATTGAAAGTTTAGAATTTTTCTCACATTGAGAATTTGGAGAGAGTTGAGAGAGAGAGTCTCCTCTTGAAGGTTCTAGAGTAGAACCTTGTGATTCTCATCAAGAGCTCCTTACTCTTGTGGCGGATCTTCCTTGAGCTTATCACTCCATCTAATCCATGGAGTTGTGGCGCTTTCTTCCATTTCCCTTCCCCTTCATCTTTTCCCTTTCTTTTTGAATTCAAGTTGCCTCACGCCTAAAGCCTTAGGCTTATCTTAGGATTTATGCATTTTAGCTTTATGTTGCTTAGGAATTGTGGATCCATGATTCTTGTGATTTGATGATCAAGCTTTGGCTTGAGGTGGAGCTAGTTCTCTCAATTTTCCTCAAGATCATAAAAAATGAACAAGTTTGGATTTCCCTCCAATTTTTAGTTTGAATTTTCATTTCAATTTCGGATCAATTCTCCTAGAACGATCCTACATTCAATAGATCCTTCTTGGATCATAACAAAAGGCTTTTGAAGTAAATGCATGGGTAGCTACTAAGTGACTAAAGGAATGGCAGGATAACGACATACTCGCTAATATAGTTGAGAGACTAGAATAGAATCTAGGTAGAGCATTGGAAGTGTAGTAAGACCTTAATGGACCTCGAAAAAGTTATGACTGTGATTATGAACTCGAGCATACTCAGACGCAAAAAGAAATTACTAAGTTCTTCGTAATGTTAGACGACCTCTTAAGTCATGGGGATAGAATATAAGAATGAAAACTTGATGATTTGAAATTAGAATTTGTATAAATGTGTTGTGATAATTCGATGTTGGTTTAATCATATGATTTAAGTTAGACTATACAATAGTGATAGTTGTCCGAATACTCAATGATAAGTTATCGCACTAACCACCCAATAGCTTGTTGACAGTAGAAGGAGCAGTAATAACTTGAAATAGGCCGATATTATTCAACTTTCTAGCGTTAGTTACACCTGATGAGGATCTTTGTTTGAAAGGATAAATACTCCTATAATGTTGAGAAAAATCTTAGGAGCCTGATAATAATTCAGCGATGATTTCCTCGAAGTGTGGTAATCATGTGAAGTTTCTTATGATTGTATTTTTAAGAAATGATCAGAACCTCTGCTGTTTGTGAATTTGATGGATATGGCATTTGTCTCCACTAGGACAGATTGATGGTTACGCATTTTGGTTGAACTTGTAATCCAAGCTGATGATGGTGAAAAGTAAGTATAATCCCTAAGTACAACTTTTTCGAAGGTTACGAATGATCAGAGATTGAGTGAACAAGAATAGAAGTATGAATTTTGGCTATAGAATGAGTGTCCTTAGGATTGGTATCCGTAGCGGAAAGAATTGCAATGGATCCTACAGAGATAGGAATAGTGTTTCGTTAAGAGAACTTAAGACAGTGACCGGTGTAGATAAGTGAAACATATAAGTTTGGACTCGCTTGCAATGACAACTATCTGAAGATATTGTTAACTCTTTGTTTGGATACTTTCAATTTTCGAGGACTTGGACTAAGTTTGATATTAAGTTTAGATTTTCACTTAGATATTAGAATTCTTAAGTGAGCTTATTGAGATTTAAATTGCATTAGAGTTTGTTGATGAGATTGGGACATGTAGCAACGGAATAGGAATTAGTCTAAGTGTTTGAGAAAATAATGGAAGTTAACTTAAGTGGTTGATCACTAAAGTAATTCTTAGAAGTAAGAATAGAAGTAAATCTCTAGTGAAGGATTAGTAGTAGAGAATGATGGACTGGCATGTAAGTAAAATAAGGAATGACTTTTCCTGACAGTTGATGAAAAAGCAAAAGGTTGATGTTAAGCTTCTAAAGTTAATTTTATTTCTCCAAAATAGTAGGACCTCTTACCTAACTAACTTGTAAGGGCCAAGCATTTACTTAGACTGAAGCATGCGAGGAAAGTTTTCAAGAATTAAAGAGAAGGTTGACTACTTCACCTTTGTTAGTGTTGCCTGATCTCAAAGGAGCATTTGTGCTCACACTCCTACATAATCCTCAGTGTATTAGACATTTGAGTGGATTGGTTTAAGAGTACCATTGGTCTGGACATTTTCATATTACTTCATTGAAAGATTTGTTATGACTATTTCTAGAGTTGTAACACAAACGAATTCTTGATACTGGAAGTTTCTTGATGAAACTTAGTCTAACCACTTTTACTTTTGATAAATGTGGTCCAGTATGATTTTTGGCCAGACTATCCTACCTTTTGAAATTGTCGTTTTGTAAATTCCCTTCATTAAAAATGAATCCTCTTGGGGTTTAGAACTGCTCATCTTTTGATTCCCTAATCCACTGGAAGATTCTTGTGAAAGAAGGAACTTTATTAGAGTCATGGTTGTAAACATATATTAGCTATGCATTTTTACACTCACGAACCTACTGAAGAATCTTTTTACATACTAGATATTCCTGCATTCTTTTCAGAGTGGTAAAATTCTTCTATATACTTTCTTATGAGAGTAAGAACAGGAAAATCTCCTTTGTTGAAATTTTTTTTCCTTAATCTTCAAGGACCGAGCAGAGACTGAGTTCAACTAATCACCCTTAACTCAAGTGGACGAGCAAGAAAAACGATTTGATCTTTGGAAGGTTGGTTGGGAGTACGTGTAGCACTTAGCTACAATCATCCTTTTAGCAGGATAGACAAGAAGTGGTGGGAGTTTTGTTAAGGTATAGTTGTAATTGATAAGATGTGAACTTTAAGATTAATCTCAGTGAGTGAGACAATTATTATAAATTAAATATTGATCGAGGCAGAATAATCGTTGGAGAACCTAGGGTAATGATCAATGTCTGTAGTTAAGATTGATTGTATGAGTTTGAACATTTATAGGAAAGTGTCCTTAGTAGTTTTACCTAAGCTGAATATAAACATAAAAGAGGAGTTCTTGAGTAAAACTAAGTTGTTAGAAAAGTTCAAGATTTATGATTTTGGATAATTCTACCCGATGCGATTTCTTTTGGTTGTAGCTACACTAAGAGGTGCAATCATGTTCTATAAGGTTGAGGTGCATGATTATGATGTAAATTGCAGAGGTGGACTACGTTCAAAAGGAACTAAGACTAAGATTGGATACCTTGGATCGGAACTGGTGGATGTGTTGTAAAATAAATGTGTATCGTAGTTTAAATCTTGATGTTAACAGTAAAAGTTAAAGATGTCATTGGAAGGTTTCCTGAATGGATTAGTATTGAAGGAAAAGTGGTTAAGTTTTAATTATATCTCTCACACGTGCGAGATTAAGGTAAGGTATTAAGGAGAAGGAGTATGGATAGAGGAGAAACGATTTGATTTTAATGGTAAATCGAACGGAGAATAAGTATGAAGTTTGTTATTAGCTTACCAATGTTACCTAAGGGAGAATTACATACGGAGAGTACGATGTAAAACATGGGGATTAAGAAATCTTGGCTGATTTTGAGTCAAGAAATTTCGAGGACGAAATTTTTTTAAGTGGGGTAGGAATGTGACACCCCGATTTTCGCTGCTTTCTTAAATCGATAAATTATAAAAATAAGTTTATATTTTATCCGAGACTTAGAAAATGATTTTGGATAAACCAAAATCATATTTATACTCTACATTATCGTAAAGAGTTACGATTAAATTTTGGGTTGAAAATTCATACGGAACTCGGTCTGCGTTTTCACTGATAGTAAGGTTTTACTGATCAGAAAACCTAATTTTGACTCATGAACGAAACAGTTAGGTTTTAATTCGAATTTCCAACAATATTGTTTATTTTGAAAACTTTCAAAATAAATAAGTTCTTACACTTTATTCGGGCGTAAAACCTAAAGCGGGAAATCGACGGAATCGAGAACGGACGTGCAAGGACAAAACCGGACACGAGATGAGGGACACGAGATGAGGGACACGATTCACCTGACCTGGGTGAGTCAGAGGGTGAGTCACCACCATGACTCACCACAAGTCATCATGACATTCTAAAAATAACCAAGATATTTGTGGAATTCTGAAAATATCTAAGATATTTAGGGCAAGAAAATACCATTTTGCCCCTAGGAATTGATGAAATTACCATTGTGCCATATGACTCACCACCATCATCATTACGTTCTAAAAATATCTAAAACGCATTCACACTAAGAAAAGATCAAAATACCCTTGATCTTTTCCTAAATGACAATTTTGTCTCTAAGTGAATTTACTCTTTTGTCCTTAAATGAACAAAGTTTGGACCTTCTTGTCCCTTGGAATCTCACGCCTAAAGCCCCCCACTAACACTCCATTTCCTCTCATTGGTTACAAACACAAAGTCTTGGTTGTTTTAATGGGTTTTAAGATCAAAATTAGAGTTTTTAGTTTCTCTCCTTTGTTCTTGGTGTTTTTGAGTTGTTCTTCACTTTCTCTCCATTTTGTCACCAATCAAGAGGTAAACTCTCTTGTCTCAAGTTAGTAAACTTGTTCCTTGCTTCATTGTCTTGACATCTATGTGTTTTATTTTCTCAAGTTATCCATTAGCAAATTGGTGAAGCACAACTTGCTTGATTTCTTACAATTTTCCATCATCCAAGAGGTAATATCTTCTCTCCATGATCAATCATATGCTCTTCTTCATTCATTTTGTAAGATTAAGCAATGAATCATCATCATCTACTTTCATGAAACTTTCTTCAAAAATCTCTAGAAAATCATAGAAAAATCCTATGAACATGAAACCAATTTCTATGAACTCATCAAGACCTCTATGTTCATCATTCAAGAGCATGAATCAAACTATAATTTCTTCCCTATTTTTTCAAGAATGGTCGAAACCCTAACCTTGTTGGTTGGGTGAGTTTTGATTCAAATCATTGACAAATGATTAGTGATTATGTCTTTATCATATTTAAGGATCATTAATCCAAGAGTTAGTAAAATTTCAATATCCTTAGCCTAATTAATTATTGAAGGCCAAACCTACATCATAATGAACTAGCAAGTCTTCTCAAAGATTAACTTGTGCTATGTTGTGTGGTGAAGGATTTGTTGAGTAGTTGTAGTTTGACAATTTGTGAAATACGATGAGCTTCGGAGGATCGTTTCAGACCAAAGACCGTGAGCACCACTTGGTGGTTTAGCTTGATTTGATGGAGTTGGTGATTTTTGGAGTAGAGGGAAGTGTTGAAAGATCGAAGGGAAAGAACCTTACTTGACTTCAAGAGGTAAAGGGAGTTTGCCTGAGGGATTTTCCCAATAACTATATGTTATCCATGATTGGTCTGTGTAGTTCTGTTTGAGCTTCGTTGTAGTTGTAATAATGTTTCTATGCTTAGTATATGTTATGATGATGTATGCTTGGATGGAAAAATGTTTTCATGTATGTTGAAAACCATACTTTGATCTCTAGATCAAGTTAGGATTTTAATGCTTGTTTATGGTTGAATGGTATATGATTATTGTTCATCATAATATTGTGGTCATTTTGAGCTATTACTTGACAAGCTAGTGGAGCAAAATCTTCACATTCCACGTGGTATAGCATTGGGCATAATGGTTACAAAAGGAAGAACATGAGCTTGTTCTTGAACTTCAATGTTTTTGAAAGCAAATAATGTTTTAGTAACTTGTATTTCAAAAACAAACAAGAAGTGATCTTGATCCAATCTAGGGTTTCGACCCTTAGGTGTTTTAACTAAGGTGAATATATGTTTTACTTTAGTCATAGTTATTCAATTAAATAAGTGTTTTGAAAATGAAATAATGAAAGTGATTTCATGAAAATAAAATTAATATGAAGTTACCTTAGGTTTAACGGGATGTCACAATCATTTTAAAAAATAAGTAAACATTTAACCTTCAAAGTATAACGACGACTTTGTCCTAAAGTTTGGATTTAATTGGATCATAGTTTGAAAACAAAATAAAATTCCATTTCTTTATGCTTACTTAGATCAAGGTTCTTAAGTAAGTTAGTAAGGAAAAACCTTTTCAAATTGGTTAAGGTACTTTACTTCAAGCAAGTAACCAATTTCTTTTAAATCAAATGAGTTTTCAATTAGAAAGGTTTTGGTTTGCAAAGTCTTAAAATGAGAGTTTTCAACTCACAATTTAATCGTAACTCTCTACGATAATGTACAGAGTATAAATATGCTTTGGTTTATCCAAGATCATTTTCTAAGTCTCGGATAAAATATAAAATTATTTTTATAATTTACCGATCTTAGAAAGCAGCGAAAATCGGGGTGTTACAATTACAGCTACAAAGGTGTTACAATTACAGCTACAAATACACCCACAAAATAAAATAGCATAACACCTAAAAGCCCCTAGATATGTAGAATAGTCTTCATAGAACAGAGGTAGCATCAGGAAAAGGAAAAACTATTTTTTACAAGCACATCATTCCTACCCTTTTACATAACAGACATAAGCCATTAAAATCACTAATAAAAAACCATCATGCAGCATCATAGCTTTCTGGTGCATACATCTTTTGGTTCCAGAAAGTGACATGTGCATCACAATTCCTGATGCATACACAAAGTAGAGAACCCTATTGCAGCTCTGTTGATCACAGTATCAACACCAAATATGCAACAAAAGCTCCTCTCTTCCTGTTATCCACACAGCAGTTGTATTCCTCATCTCAAACTGACCTGTCACACCAGACTTTAGTGTACAACCGAAGTACTCTCCCTTGGCAAGCAACATTTTATCTTCCTGACTTTGGTGCATACATCTTTTGGTTCTATACACCCCCTCGGTGCTACGTCTCAAACTCGATGCGGAAAACATAATCAAATAAAAACGTTGGTTACTTTCGAAAAATACTTTAAGTAAATAACAATGTTCGAAAACGTGGGTTTAAAAAAATTTCTTCACGATATAATAATTAAGGTACAGGAAAAATGGAGTAAACCTCATAAAATACGCCAATGCTAAACATCCATAACAAAAATAAACATAAAGGTATTAATGCCGGAGCATACAAATTTTCTAGAAATAGAGTCTAAACTAGTAGTAGAAATCCTGGTCTACTATCACAAGGTACAGGCTTTAAAATATTAAGTCAACATAAATACAGCAAATAAGATACAACTGCTTCAAAAAGGCAAGACTCTATTGCTGGTCGGGCTAAAATGAGCCATTGAGGAAAACCCCAAAGTCAGCTTCGATTCCCGAAGGAATTCGGAGGGATCCTCCTTCTCTTCATCTTCATAGGATTCCATCATCAGAGTCCCCAAGTATCCGAGGGGACCTCTGGGCAGCATCTGTACACGTATCCAAAAATACAACAGGGTGTCCAACATGTACAGGCAAAGGTGAGATAATCATTTCACAAGTTTATCGCGATAGTCACACAAGCGACAAATAAAACATACATCCATATGTAAATACAGTTACAGTATCATATATCCATATAACATAATATCTCAAATGTCATAATGAGTTATCTTAATGCTTGAGACTTCAATATCATCTTTCTAGTTCATGCTTTCCCGTGATTCCTAACTTCCCTTCGTTGAGTGATAGGCCGCGAATACTCCCATAACACAATTGTTCTCATGAGTTGGCCTCTCAATTTAAGTCCGAACTCCAATTGTTCAAAGGTATCACGTCTCAACCATATCATGAATAGCCTAGTCTCCGATTGAGTTAATCCATGTTTGGCAGCCGATTATCACGGCACAGGGTCGCAATGCAACCGGCCTCTTATGGAGTCTCGAACACAAGATGCCCCTATAGACCAAGTGGTCTTAACTGGCTCATATTCTCAACCACAATGGATTGTTACTCGATTTCGTGGCACGTCTGCTGATTCATGTATGTACCCAGAAGGTTTACTGTTTTCTTTTTCGTTCATTCTTTCATGTCGAGGCACACAGCTCACGACTCTTTTTAAAGGACATTTTGCACGTTCATTCAAAACACAGGATACATAGTCCGAGTGCTTAACTCACAAAACACTAGCCCAACGTCTCGGTCACTAGGTTTGCAGACTTCACAAAGTGAAAGGGTAACCACCATTTTTCTTCCGGGTCTTATTTTCGTATATAAAACTTGGAAAACAAAACTCAACCTCATTGGCATGAATTGAAGCATTTTCTCAAAAGAAGCTATTTTCAAGAAATCTCTTTTCTTTGTAAATCTATTTTTTAAAGGTTTCGTCATCTGAAAACATCTTTCTAAAAAGAAACATTTGAATGGACTTTCATTAAAAGGACTTTTTCTTTTGAAAGGATCTAACATTAAAAAAATTTCTTCCCTTGATAAGACACAACTATTCTCAAGATTTCTCTTTGATTTCAGAATACTTTTTAAAATTTTGATTAAGGCTTTTAAGCTTTTTAATCTTCATTATCAAGCTATAACCGATGTTATGCTCTCAACCAATCCAGTCAAATCACAATCCAAGATGTACATATATAAGCATCAAATCTTAAACCAACATCATAAATATATCTCATCCAAGGCAACAATGCCACAATTCATTTTCAAACATCCAATCACCTATCCACCAATTAAATCAAGTATATACACAACACATAGTATATTCACAAAGTAGAATTCATCTTATGATTCCAAGTAAAACAACAACAAATGCATCTAACAAACAAGCTTATGAGACTACCAAACTCATTGTAAGTAATCTCCCTTTACCTCTTGAAGATTTCAAGTTCGTTCTCAAAGGATTTTCCGTTTCGAAACCGGTTTCTTTCGCACAGCCTAGAACAATCAATTACAGTTTAATCCTTTACAACAATCAGTTCAAAACTTCAACATCAACAACATAAATTTCTTTAGTCTACATGGTCTAGGCTTCGGCCATAGTGACTTAAAAAAGCTTGGGATGTCTAAAATTTTTTAACTCTTGGATGAATGATCTATAGGCATACACAACACTAGATCAAGTCTCATTACACAAAAACTTGAAGCAAAACTCACGATTCTCCAAAAGTTAGGGTTCAGCCAGTTCATGGAAAAAAATATCTATACATATTATTTGATTACATGCTCTTGGATAGTGATAGAGAATGATGAGACTAGATCATAGAAATTGATTTCACATTAAAAAGATTTTTCTATGATTTTCTAGAGATTTATGAAATTTGAACTTAGAAGTTGTAAAAAGTTGAATCATGGCTTGAAAACAAGATTTAAAGGAAGAACATGAAACTCAAAGGATCAAAGGAAGCAATCATACCTCTTGGAGGATGAAAATGAGCAAGTTCCAACACTTTTCTTCACCAAAATGTTGATTTTCAACTTGAAGGAAATGAGAGAAATTTTGAGAAAAAGATGAAGTTATGAAGAAAAATGGGTAATGGCTTCATGAAGGGGGAGGTTTAGGCGTGGGGGTGAGGGATAGGAAGGTGCAAAAATGTTCACTTAAGGGACAAAATGGACATTTCCTTTAGGGACAAAAGTGGAATGAACATAAAAAGTCAAGGGCATTTTGGTCTTTTCTCAGTGTGAACGCGTTCAGATATTTTCCTTTTCATCATGACAGTGGTGAGTCAATGGCATGCTTTCCTAGGTGATGTGACCTGATGTGACTTCAAGTTTATCCGTTAGCGGGTCCCGATATATCCTTATCCAGCTCCGTTCTTTACTCGATTTAAGATTTCGCCCGTATAACATATATTAATTCACTTTTTAGTGTGAAAAACCAATTTTTCCAAATGTTGGAAATTCGATTCTAAACCTAACTGTTTCGTTCACGAGTCAAAATTAGGTTTCCTGATCAGTAAAATCTTGCTGTCAGTGAAAACGCAGACCGGGCTCCGTCTGAATTTTCAACCCAAAATTTAACCGTAACTTTCTACGATGTCGTAGAGTATGAATATGATCTTGGTTTATTTAATTTCATTTTCTAAAACCTCTGATAAAATATAAAGTTATTTGTATGAATTACCGATATTAAAAGCAGTGAAAAATCGAGGTATTACATTACTACCCCTCTAAAAAAAAATTCGTCCTCGAAATTACATACTTTGAAAAAGATCGGGATATTGTAATCTTATCTTGTCCTCCAGTTCCCACGTTGTGTCTCCAGTCGGTTCGTTCTACACAACCTTGACTAAGGAGATTTGTTTGCCTCTGAGTTGCTTGATCCTCATATCATCGCTTCGTGAAGGTAATGTCTCATAAGACAAGTTTTGTCGTAATTGTACTTCATCGGGTTCGATTACATGGGAAGAATCAGGAATATACTTCCTAAGTTGTGAGACATAGAAAACATTATGAATATTGGAGAGAAAATGGGGTAAGGTAATCTGGTAAGCTACTAGACCAATACGACGAAGAATCTGGTAAGGTCCAATGAATTTGGGAGTGAATTTTCTAGACTTTATAGCTCTAACTACCCCAGTCGTGGGTGTGACTCTCAGGAACACGTGTTCACCTTCTTGAAATTCGAGAGGTCACCTCCGTTTATCGGAGTAGCTCTTCTGTCTGCTCTGTTCCGTCTTCATCTTTTCACGGATTTATTTAACCCTTTCTGTAGTCTGTTGCAAAAGTTCAGGGCCCAAAATCATACTCTCTCCATACTGGTACCAACAAAATGGTGTTTGGCACTTTCTTCCATACAGAGCCTCATAGGGTGCCATCCCTATACAAGAATGATAGCTGTTGTTGTATGTGAACTAGATAAGAGCCAAAAGATCATCCCAACTTCCACTATAGTCAAGAACACAAGCCCTCAGCAAACCTTCCAAAGATTGTATCGTTCTCTCCGTCTATCCATCCGTTTGAGGGTGATATGCTGAACTCAATCTCAACTTTGTTCCTAACGCTTGATGTAGACTTTGTCAAAAATGTGAAGTACACTTTGGGTCTCTATCAGAAACGATACTTGACGGTATCCCATGTAGTCTGATCACTTCCCTGATATACAACTCGGTTAACTGCTCCACTGTGTACTTGATCTTAATAGGTAAGAAGTGTGCTGACTTCGTTAGTCTATCAACGATCACCCAAATCGAATCAAAACTCTTAGAAGTCCTGGGAAAACCTACCACAAAATCCATTGAGATGCTCTCCCATTTCCATTCAAGCACATCCAAGGATTGAAGCATTCCATCAGGTCGTTGATGTTCTACCTTTGCTTTCTGACAAGTCAGACATGATGCTACATACTCAGCAACTTGTTTCTTCATTCCTGGCCACCAAAACCTTTGTTTCAGATCTTGATTCATTTTGGTTGATCCATGGTGAATACTTAACTTGCTCTTATGTGCTTCCTCCAGAATCATTTTCCTCATCTCTGGGTTGCTAGGTACACAAACCCGTCCATTGTATCTCAAGATGTCATCTGTTCCCAAGCTGAACTCTACAGCCTTCTCTTGTCCAAGGAACTCCTTTTTCTCTTTAAAATACTCATCGGTTGCTTGTTGTCCTCGTATCATTTCCATCAGTCCACTAGACACCTTGATAATCCCCAAACTAATCTTCTCATTCTTCACTTCCATAACAAGATTGAGATCACGAAATAGCTCAATCAACTCTAAGTCTTTAACCATCATTGCAGTGATATGCAGGATCTTCCGAATCAAAGTGTCTGCGACGACATTTGCTTTTCCAGGGTGGTATAGCAAACTGAAATCTTAGTCCTTGAGAAACTCCATCCATCGTCTTTGTCTCATGTTAAGCTCTTTTTGGTCGAATAGGTATTTCAAACTCTTGTGGTGACTATAGATATCAAAATTAGACCCATACAAGTAGTGTCTCCAGATCCTTAGTGCAAAAACCACAGCAGCTTACTCTAGGTCGTGCGTTGGGTAATTCCTCTCATGAGTTTTCAACTGGCACGAAGCATAGGCTACAACCTTTCGATGTTGCATAAGTACACATCCTAAACCCTAATGTGAAGCATCACAATATACTTCGTATAGGTCGTCCGATTTCGGTAACACTAACACAGGCGAGGTTGTCAAACATTTCTTCATCTTCTGGAAACTTTCGTCACGTTTCTCAGTCCAAGCAAAAGTTGGTCTTTTCTCATAAGTTGAGTCAGCGATGCAACGATCTTTGAGAATCCTTCGATGAATCTTCTATAATAACCAACCAAACCAACAAAACTTCAAATTTCTGTCACAGTCTTGGGTCTTTCCCACAAAATTTCTGCTTCTACTTTCTTAGGGTCAACGGCAATCCCTTCCTTCGTAATCATATTCGCCAAGAACTTTACTAAATCCAGCCAAAAACTCGCACTTAGACAACTTTGCGTACAACTTCTCCTCGTTAAGGATCTGTAAAACTCGTCGCAGGTGTTCCTCATGCTCCTCATTACTTTTAGAGTAGATGAGAATATCATCGATGAACACGACAACGAACTTATCTAGAAACGGTCGAAAAATCGGGTTCATATAGTCCATGAAGATAACAGGTGCATTCGTCACTCCAAAATGCATCACAAGGTACTCATAGTGACCATAACGAGTCCTGAATGCCGTCTTATGTATATCCTCAGTCTTTACCCTAGTCTGGAGGTAACCAGAACGCAGGTCGATCTTTGAAAAGACAGCAGTTCCTCGAAGTTGATCCATCAAATCATCTATGCGTGGTAGAGGATACTTGATCTTGATCATTATTTTGTTGAGTTGACGGTAATACACACAGAGTCTTGAACTTTCGTCCTTCTTCCTCACTAACAACACCGATGCTCCCCATGGGGACATACTCGGCCTCACAAATTGCTTAGACAACAGATCCTCTAGTTGAGCCTTCAGCTCGGCTAACTCTGTAGGTGACATCCTATACAGAGCGATGAAGATCGGGCCGGATCCTAGAACTATGTCGATCGAAAACGCGATATCTCTCACAGGTGGTAAACCTGGAACATCCTCGGGAAACATTTCCAGAAATCTTTCACAACCGGCACATCGCTCAAAACAACGTCCCTCTCGACTTCTAAATAGGATAGAAGCATGTATCCCTGAGCTCCTTCTTTCAAAGAAGTTCTTACTTTGTTGGCAGTTAAAAATCCAGAAATCTCAGGATCAAGAAAAACTAAGGTTTTATGTGCACAATCTAAAAGGATATGGTTGGAAGATAACCAATTCATGCCTAGGATCACATCCAATTTTGTCAAAGGCAAACATATCAAATCAACAAGAAATATACTATCATTGATAACAATAAGACAGCTCAAACATACTAAATTTACAGTAACAGGCTTAGCACTTGGGGTAGAAACAATCAAGTCAAACGATAGCGAAGAAATAGGAAAGTTCAAAAGTCTCACACTATCCAAAGAGATAGGAGATTACCAGCTATGTTGCAACTACCTTCTATGAGATCCCCGGATTTGGAAGCATCAGCAGCATTCATGGTGTAAACTTTTCCCCTCGTCGTCGGTGTAGCAGCTCGTACATTGTTGACGACCAACTCGAACTTTGGTGTAGTGCATTCCCTTGCGAAATGTCCTATGTTCCCACATCTCAGTCGTATGACCCTTTTTCATGCACTTGAAACATCTCTGGGCTTGTCCTTGATTTTGGCCGTTCCCACTTACACCACCGTATGCAAAAGCAACAGGGCGATAGGATTGTTGATTCCGATTACTCCCTTGGGGTCGGGAATATGGCTTCTTCCGGGATTGTTTCCCCTACTGGTTCTAGTACTGGTTTGGGTTTCTAGACCTAGATAGTCCTTCCACATTGATCGTGTTGTCCTTTCCTCTTCTCATCTTCTCAACTTTTCTACACTTCTCCACCAAGGCTTGAAAGTTGCGAATCTCTAGCGGTAACACAGACTCCATGATCTCGAAATGCAAACCTCCATCGAACCTCTCGCATTTCCAGTATTCATCAGGTTGGGCTTGGAAGAAGCGAAAATATTTGGCGAGTGATTCAAACTTTGCCTCATATTCCCCAACGGTCATGTACCTTTGCTGCAGTCTCAGAAACTCTTGCTGTTTCTCGGTCCTGGCACTCTGGGGAAAGTACTTGCCTAAAAACCTAGTGCGAAATACTTCCCAAGTGACCTCCTAATTGTTGGCTTCCAGCAGTTGTCTGGTTCCTCTCCACCAGTATTCTGCATCTCCCAAAACCATGAAGGTAGCATAGGTAACCTTCACTTCCTCAGGGTAGCGCAAAACAACAAAGAACTTTTCCAATTCTTCCAGCCATAAGTCAGCTTTCTCCGGATCAGAATCTCCATGAAACTGTGGAGGATCATGACACCGAAAGTCGACTAAACCTCTGGCATTAGCAGCAACATCAGCTCTTAGTTGATTCTGTTTACCCATGTAACACCCCGATTTTCATGCTTTCTAATATCAGTAAATTATATAATTAAGTTTATATTTTTATCTGAGGTTTAGAAAATGAATTAAAATAAACTGAGACCATAGTCACGCTCTACGCTATTGCAGGGAGCTACAGTTAAATTTTGGGTCGAAAAATCACGAAGCCTGGTCTGCGTTTTCACTGACAGTAGTGTTTTATTACTCAGAAGACCTAATTTTGACTCGTGAACAAGACAGTTAGTCTTAGAATCGAATGTCCTACTTTTTTGCTAAAATTGGTTTCGTGCACTAATAATCGGAATAATAATAAACTATTCAGGCGAAATCTCAAGCCGGGTGACGAACGGAGCTAGATATGGATTTACCGGGACCCGCTAACGGATAATCTTGAAGTCACATCAGGTCAAGTAACCTAGGAAAGCGTGCCAGAGTCATGATGGCTTTTAGAAAATATCTGGACGTGAAATGACCAAAATATCCCTAACCTTTTGCATATTTATCATTAAACCTAGTGTGAAAAGTCTATTCTACCCTTAATGAAATTTTTTTGGACTTCCTTATCCGTCCTTCACGTCTCCCACGCCCCACCTTCATCATAGTCACACTTCACCATTTTCTTTCTTCAACTTTAAAGTTCTTCCTTTCTTTCTCTCATTTCCTTAAAGAATTCTCAAGTGATTTTGGTGAAGCAAGTCTTGATTCTTGTTCATTCTTCATCATTCAAGAGGTGAGATTACTCCTTTGATCCTTAAACCACATGAATCTTCTCTTGTTCTTGTTCGAAAACCTTGATTTTCATGAGTTTCAAGTTTAAGCTTCAAACTTCAAAAATCTCTAGAAAATTGTAGAAAAATCCTTTTAATGTCAAACCAATTTCTATGATCTAGTTTCATCCTCTTCTCTCCCAATCAAAGATTTTGTAACCAAAAGAGCTCTCTAACCCATATGGATATGGAGAGGCCGAACCTAAGATTTTTGGGGGAAAGATGAGTTTGCTTCAATTTTTGTGAAATGATTCTTGATTTCACCTCTTTCATTCTATGATCATGGAATCCAAGTGATTAGAAAATCAAATCAAATTCTTCCTATTTTATCCATGATGGTCGAACCCTATCTTGATTCGTTGGATGGGTTTTGGTTCAAATTTTTGACAAGTAATCATAGATTATGTCTTAATTATGCTTAAGAATCATCGATCCAAGAGTTGGTAGAATTTCAACACCTTTAGCCTATTTAAATAAATAGAGGCTGAACCCGAGTCATATGGACTAGAGGAATTTTGATTGAACTGTATTAATTTCTGGTTATGATCTGTTGTGAAGGATCTGACGGTGTTCGACTATTTGGAAGCGTGTACGGTTGACAGTTGCGGAGTTGTGTTCGAGAGCTTGTGCGGGAAGGCGAGCATGCATAGCAATTTCAAGTGGGGAGAAAGAACTAGTATCGTCGGGAAGGCAAGCTTGGTATAGAATATATACATGTGTAGGGGAACCTTAAACCCTACTAAAGGTTGAGCCCTTGACAAAGTGCTTGGACCCTAGGAGTAGGTAATTTTGGGCTATCACCACTAAGATGATAATCTAGAACATGTGATTGATTGAGATTGATATGTTGAACTGCTTATGTGCTTATTTGTTGATCTGTTATGTTGAACTATTTATGTGATTAGCTGTTTATCTGTCAACGTGATGATATTTATATTGGCATAGTTATTGTTGTGATATTTTATTATTGTGATTGGCTGGTTGATTGTTGATGAGAGTATGGTGAGATTGCATTGTTGTTCGTATTGATACCATCGTGGTCCTGACCATGGAGCTGTGGCTCGAGGACGCAAGGCGTAGTGATGTTGATGTGGATGTAGTGCATCGTGGCTGTGGCCGAGTGCTTACGTGTGAGGTTCAGGTATCAATCTGAGATGGATGTTTGTTGCATATCATAGCATTTCATACCATAGCATATTTGGTTCCAAAGGGGACGTCCAATTAGGGACGTGATGTTTTTAAATCCCGAGGCGGGATGTCCAATTGGGGACGTGGTGTTTTTATCCTTACGAGGATTTCCAATTGGGGACGTAATGTTATTAATCCTGATGGGGATGTCCAAATGGGGAGGTGATGATATCGGCCGACATGCATATAGGGATGATGTCATGCATATGGGGATTAGTATCCTTCATAGAGATTTGATCTGAGAGAGTGACTTTTGAGATGGTTGTGTTGCATGACCCAAGAGATGGTTGTTGGCGTGATATATGTTTTCTATGTGTTGTGTGCTG
The DNA here is from genome assembly GCA_039655645.1 of Ammopiptanthus mongolicus. NCBI lineage: Eukaryota > Viridiplantae > Streptophyta > Magnoliopsida > Fabales > Fabaceae > Ammopiptanthus > Ammopiptanthus mongolicus. The sequence continues at coordinate 28,518,242 of CM077349.1, read as the reverse complement.
CATGTATATATGTGTTGTACTATTGCCCCTCTCCCATATTAGATGATGCATGTTTCTTATCTCCCTGTATTTTCACTGTATGTTTATTTTATTTTATGGAAAGACCCTGTGGAGGAACCAGTTGCTGAGGAGCTGGATGGCACTCCTTACGAGCCTGATGCCGGTGGGCGAGCCACGGGCCCTGGCTTCTGGAGGTCGGGTGGCGACCACTGTTAACCTGAGAGTCTTCTCTCTATCTTTTGACGTATTTTATTTATAGTCTGTACTGATATACTTTGTATGTATACATTATTACTGTAGTCCTACTGACGGGGCAACTGATGCATGTATGTATACTTTACGTTTAAACTGCGTTACTTTGATATATGCTTATTTTGGCATAGCCTTAATATAATTTCGTTTGCGCGTTTTAATCTTTCCATTGCATTTCACCTTAATAAAGCGCGTTAACATTTATAATACGGTTTAAGGCTTAGTTAAATATCTTAGGTTCTTCAATGAGACAGCGGGTCATCTCATTTAGTGGTATTAGAGCATTTGGTTCTACAACGGGCCTTGAGGGTTGTTGAGACCACACAATTCGGATTGGAGCCGAAAATAGTGGAGTCTGGAATCATTACTGCAGGTCTAGGAAATGTACCGATTTGTTGAGTTGGATCCTCATTGGATGTCGACTTTAGTTAAATGTTGGGTAGAGTGTCTGATACGCGAGTTATCTTGTATTATAACTGTTCTGTTCATTCAAGAAGTGGGGGACCAGTCAAGAGGTTTTGGTCAGAAAGGTCGCAGAGGAAAGTTCCAACCAAGGGCGTAGCCTTCCAGTCGTCCAGGTCAACAAACGACAGCTGCTGGAAGGGGGAATACCAGTCAAGGACAACCAGGACTTCCCAAGTGCTTTCGATACGACGGACCGCATCTAGTGAGGGATTGCACTCAGGCACCGAATGTCAACTGTTTCCGTTGTGGCAAGTGGGGCCACTATGCCAACGAGTGTTGACCAGGGGGTACTGATAGAAGAATTCAAGATGCGGGGACAAAGCAACCTGTGGTGGGCCAGCAGGACAGGCCACAAACGACGGGAAGAGTGTCCGTCGTGAGAGGATCTGAAGCTTCTCAATGTCCCAATCTAATACAAGGTAAGTGCCTAGTTGCGAGGGGACTCTTATCTGTTTTATTTGATTCAGGGGCTACACACTCTTTTATATCATTAGCATGTATGGATCATTTGAATTTGTTTGTTTCATCCTTACTATACAAATTGACTGTTTCTACACCTACGCGTAATTCCCTGACAACCCTATTTGTCTGTTTACAATGCCCGGTTGTTATAGAGAACCAATCTTTTCTTGTAAACCTAGTCTGTCTGCCTATGCAGCAGATTGATGTTATCCTAGGCATGGACTGGCTTTCAGCCAACCATGTGGTACTAGACTGTTCAAATAAAACTCTCTGCTTTTCCGAGGAATCTGGATCATTGCCTGCCAGTGATGGTGTGTCGGGAGGTGCACAATCAGGAGAGTGCATGGTGCTGTTTTCTTTGGAAGCCGAGGAGACTCCAATTCTAGATGCTTTGTCGGTGGTGCGTGAATTTCCAGATTTTTTCCCGGATGATGTGCTAAGATTACCACCCAAGAGGGAGATAGAGTTCGCGATCGATCTTGCACCTGGAGCCGGACCGATTTCGATAGCACCCTATCGAATGTCTCCAACGGAGTTGGCAGAGCTGAAGGAGCAATTGGACGACATGCTGAAGAAGTAGTTTATAAAACCAAGTGTTTCTCCGTGGGGAGCACTTGTATTGTTTATCAAGAAGAAGGACGGTAGTTCAAGGTTGTGTGTGGACTACCGATAGCTCAACAAAGTGACGATCAAGGATAAATACCCGTTGCCAAGGATTGACGATCTTATGGACCAGTTAAGGGGAGCAACGGTATTCTCGAAGATCGACCGGAGATTCGGATATCATCAGATAAGAGTGAAGGAAGATGATACACTGAAGACAGCTTTCAAGAGTCGGTACGGACACTACGAGTATCTAGTTATGCCTTTTGGTGTGACTAAAGCTCCTACAGTGTTCATAGACTATATGAATAGAATCTATAGACCGTACCTTGATAAGTTTGTCGTTGTTTTTATCGATGACATCCTTATCTACTCCTTAGATGAGGAAGAGCATCAAGAACATTTGAAGGTTATACTTCAAGTTCTTAAGGATAGACAACTCTAGGCCAAGTTGTCGAAGTACGAGTTCTGGCTGGAAGAGGTACAAACCCTTGGATATGTGATCGATAGGATCGTATAGCAATAGATCCTGCAAAAGTAGAAGCTGCGGTTAACTGGGAAAGCCCTAAGACGGTAAGTGAGATCAAAAGTTTTCATAGGCTAGTAGGATACTACAGGAGGTTTATCGAGGGGTTCTTGAAGATTGCGTTACCTCTGACGCAGTTAACGAGGAAAGGAAAAACGTATGAGCTGACAGAAGAGTGCGAGGCTAGTTTCCAAGAGCTAAAAAGAAGGCTAACTACATCTCCGATACTAGTCTTGCCAGATCCATCAACGTCGTTTGACATGTACTATGACGCATCGTACCAAGGTTTGGGTTGCGTACTCATGCAAGAGAGGAAAGTGGTAGCCTACGCCTCCAGACAGCTGAAAGTTCATGAATGGAATTACCCAACCCATGATCTAGAGTTGGCCGCAATAGTGTTTGCATTGAAGATATGGAGACACTATCTTTATGGCGCTAAATTCAGTGTGTTCAGCGACCATAAAAGTTTAAAGTATCTGTTCGACCAAAAGGAGTTGAACATGCGGCAGAGGAGATGGATGGAATTCATAAAGGATTATGAATTTGATCTACAGTACCAGCCAGGAAAGGCCAACATGGTAGCAGATGCATTGAGTCGAAAATCTTTGCATATATCGGCTCTGATGGTGAAAGAGCTTGAGTTGTTAGAGCAGTTAAGAGATCTGAACTTGGACGTGGAGTGGTGTAAGGATAAGATAAGTTTAGGAATGGTGGAAGAAGCAAGGAGAAGATCAGTACCTACAGGAAAGGAACCAGATGGTAGAAGAAGGAAAGACTTCAGAGTTCAAGAAAGATGCTGATGGAATCCTAAAGTTTGGAGACAGGATATGTGTGCCTAAGGATAGCGAAGTTAGGAACATGATCTTGGCAGAGCCACACAAGAGCAAGCTAAGTTTTCATCCCGGATCTACAAAGATGTACCTGGACCTAAAGGGGACGTTTTGGTGGCCTGGGATGAAGAAGGAAGTAGCGGAGTACGTCCAATCCTGTTTGGTGTGTCAAAAGGCAAAGATTGAACACCAGAAACCAGTAGGGTTATTGCAATCAGTGGACGTCCCAGAATGGAAATTGGATAGCATTGCAATGGATTTTGTTTCCAGACTACAAAGGACGCAAAGGAAGTGCGATGCAATTTGGGTAATCGTTGATAGGCTTACGAAATGTGCTCATTTCTTGCCGATCAACCAAAGGTATTCTTTGGAAAGATTAACCCAGATTTACGTCAAGGAAGTGGTAAGATTAACCCAAAGGTATAATTTTGGACAGGGATCCAAGATTTACTTCCAGATTTTGGCAGTTTAAACAGTGCGTTGGGAACTAAGTTAAGGATTAGTTCAGCCTATCATCCACCGATGGATGGTCAGTCTGAAAGGAAGATTCAATCGTTGGAGGATCTTTTAAGAGCACATGTTTTGGAAAACACAGGAAGTTGGGAGGAATTCCTTCCGCTGATTGAATTCACATACAACAATAGTTTTCACTCGAGTATTAGCATGGCGGCATACGAGGCGTTGTATGGACGAAAGTGCAGAACACCGCTCTGTTGGTATGAAACCGTGGAGAATCAGCTGATAGGACCAGAGATAGTGCAGCGAACAACGGAACAAGTTAAGAAAATTCGGGAAAGGATGAAAGTCGCACGGGATCGACAGAAGAGCTATAGTGACAAGAGGAGGAGACCTTTGGAGTTCCAAGAAGGTGATCATGTCTTTATGAGAGTCACTCCAAGAACTGGAATTGGCAGGGCAATCAAATCCAGAAAGCTTACACCTAGATTCATTGGACCATTTCAAATTCTTCGCCGAATTGGTCCAGTTGCCTACCAAATTGCTTTACCCCCTAACCTATCCAATATTCATAATGTATTCCATGTATCCCAACTCAGAAAATACCATCCTGATCCATCACACGTGATAGAGCCTGAATCAATTCAGATAAGGGAGAACTTGGAATATGAAGCGCTGCCTGTACGAATCGAGGACAAGAGGGTGAAGGAACTCCGTGGAAACCAGATTCCCTTAGTCAAGGTCATATGGGATGCTACAACCGGAGATGCCACCTGGGAACGTGAAGAAGATATACAGCAGCGATATCCACATTTATTCTAAGGTACGTCGAATTTCAAGGACAAAATTCTTTTTAAGGGGGTAGTAATGTAACACCCCAATTTTCGTGCGTTCAAATATCATTAAATTATATAATTGATTTTATATTTTTATTTGTGGTTTATAAAATGAATTAAGATAAACTGAGACCATAGTCACGCTTTATGCTATCGTAGGGAGCTATGGTTAAATTTTGGGTCGAAAACTCAGACGGAGCCTGGTCTGCATTTTCACTGACAGTAGTGTTTTACTACTCAGAAGACCTAATTTGGACTCTTGAACAAGACAGTTAGTCATAGAATCGGATTTCCTACCTTTATGCTAAAATTGGTTTCGCGCACTAAAAAAAACGGAATAATAATAAACTATTCGGACGAAATCTCAAACCAAGTGACAAACCGAGCTAGATATGGATTTAACAGGACCCGCTAATGGATAATCTTGAAGTCACATCAGGTCAAGTAACCTAGGAAAGTGTGCCAGAGTCATGATGGCATTTAGAAAATATCGGGACGCAAAATGACCAAAATACCCCTAACCTTTTGCATATTTACCATTAAACCTATTATGAAAAGTCTATTCTACCCTTAATGAAATTTTGTTGGAATTCCTTATCCCTCCTTCACTTCTCCCACGCCCCACCTTCATCATAATCACACTTCACCATTTTCTTTCTTCAACTTTAAAGTTCTTCCTTTCTTTCTCTCATTTCCTTAAAGAATTCTCAAGCGATTTTGGTGAAGCAAGTCTTGATTCTTGTTCATTCTTCATCATTCAAGTGGTGAGATTACTCCTTTGATCCTTAAACCTCATGAATCTTCTCTTGTTCTTGTTTGAAAACCTTGATTTCCATGAGTTTCAAGTTTAAGCTTCAAACTTCAAAAAGCATTAGAAAATTGTAGAAAGAGCTAGTATCGTGGGGAAGGCAAGCTTAGTATAGAATTTATACATGTGTATAGGGAACCTTAAACCCTACTAGAGGTTGAGCCCTGGACGAAGTACCTGGACCGTAGGTGTAGGTACTTTTGGGCTATCACCACTAAGATGATAATCTAGAAGATGTGATTGATTGAGGTTGATATGTTGAACTGCTTATGTGCTTATCTGTTGATCTATTATGTTGAACAGTCTATGTGATTAGTTGTTTATCTATCAACGTGATGATATTTATATTGGCATATTTATTGTTGTGATATTTTATTATTGTGATTGGCTAGATGATTTTTCATGAGAGTATGGTGAGATTGCGTTGTTTGGATTGATACCTTCGTGGTCCTGACCATAGAGCTGTGGCTCGAGAATACAAGGTGTCGTGATGTTGATGTTGATGTTGATGTGGATGCAATGCATCGTGGTTGTGGCCGAGAGCTTAGGTGTGAGGTTCCGGTGTCGATCTGTGATGGATGTTTGTTGCATATCATAGCATATTTGGTCCCAAAGGGGGATGTCCAATTGGAGACGTGATGTTTTTAAATCCCGAGGCGGGATGTCCAATTGGGGACATGGTGTTTTTATCCTTACGAGGATGTACAATTGGGGACGTAATGTTATTAATCCCGACGGGGATGTTCGACTGGGGACGTGACGATATCGGCCGACATGCATATAGGGATGATGACATGCATATAGGGATTAGTATCCTTCGTAGAGGTTTGATCTGAGAGAGTAACTTTTGAGTTGGTTGTGTTGCATGACCCAAGAGATGGATGTTGGCGTGTTATATGTTTTCTATATGTTGTGTGCTGCATGTATATATGTGTTGTACTATTGCCCCTGTCCTGTAACATCCTAAAATTCTAATATAATTTTTTAATAAAAATATTAAGTTATTATGAGATTTAGCGTACAAATGTAGTGTATAAAATTTATTGCAATTATTTAATTAATAAAATAAATACAAAGTTTAACAAAAGCATATGGGGTCCCACATTATTTTCACGTTGAATTTTGGCTTACGCCAACTTCAATTCACGTAGCACAGGAGGGGAAGCATTCCTTTGGCAATAATGATAATAATTAGATAAGATAAGTTTAGCGGGGCCCACGAGGTTAGTTATCAAATTGCATAATTGTCCTTAGTTAAATCCGGAGTCCACCGAACTGAATAATCAAAATTCCATATTGAATTCTTAGAAAAGATAACAGGGCCCAACGGTTAAAAGAGATATGGTACGGGTTATAACTTTGTTATAAGAGTTAGAATATAGAAAACCTATTGGCCGCAAAATAGTCGAGAGAAAAGAAGAAAAGAAGGATTCTTGGTGAAACATTTGAATCGGCCTTAGGCAATATTTGGCGTTTTTGGAGGTCTACAAACTATGAGTAGAAATACTCTTTCTCACCCTTTCCATGGTGCAATTTGTATGGGGTTTGGGTTATGACTTAAAAACATGTTTTTTAGAAAATAATCCTGATTTGGTCAAATCCTGATTTTACAAATTTGGGGGTTTTCCTTCTAAGGTGTTTCTGCTATCAATTAAATGTATATTACTGAGATTGGTGACATGATATAAATGATACATACGTGATTTGGTTGAATTGACATGTTATATATGCATTATTTGATTATATTTGTGATATTGACATGATTCAATAACTGTTAATATGTTGAATGCTGTCTGTTGCAATATCGCCTATGATAGGGGTATCAAAAGTAACACTGCCAATGAATTGGGGTGTCGAAATATGAAATACCGCCATGATGGGGTATTGAAAGTAATATCGCCACATGTTGGGATGTCGAAATGAGTAATACCACTAGTGTACAATGGTTAGTATCGAAATGAGTAATGTCACTGAAGAGAAGGTGACATCGAAATACCTTCATGAGTAAGGTAGGCAATGGAACGCCATTGTTATGTGCGGTTTGATGGTCATATGACATATGATGATGTTGAGAATATTTGATATGTATATTAAGTTATGATGTATTTGTTTCTGATGTGCTGCTGAATGTTTATGGTCATTATTTAAGTATATAATATTTATTTAATTATTTTGAAAATAGCGGGTACCATGATTAGTTTTTCCGGTTACCGCGCCGGCTAAGAACAACGTTTTTGTGAAAATATTTTGTAAACGTATTTCTATTCATTGGGATTATAAATCTCATTAGCAGTGTTGTTTTCAGCGACTGAGGACGACCCTGTTGAGCAGCCAGACGCTTGAAGATTTGTTCTAGTGGTAGCTTGGGTTACTGCGGCATGGCATATGCAAGGAGGACTATTATTATCGTTTATTTATTTATGCGAGTTGTAATAGACGCCCAGTTTTGTGGTTTAAAAACTTATTATGTATTTTGTTTATTAGATTGATATAAACAATTATTTTCGATTAATATTATATCATGAACTTATTCAGTATTTATTAAGAATTTTTTTTTTAGTTACCTCGTTTTATTTAAATTATTATCTTGGGTTACTATTGTTACGAGGGGCGTTACATTTTTTGTATCAGAGCAGTTCAATCCTAAATTAGACTGTGGTATTGGGCTGTTTTTCAAAAATCAAATATAGGTGCATATGACTGCTTGTTAGAGTTATATATGCTGCATGCTATTCTTTGAGATTTTGGACCTGATCAACCCAATGTTTGATTGGTGGTGTGCAGATTTATGGCTACTAACAGGTGTGGGGCTAACACTAATGATGCACTTGCAGCGGTTCTGGCTGAAATGACCAGAGTCATGCAAGAGCAGACGGAGAACTTCCATCAGATGAGGGACAACGGGAATGTGCATAACGTTGGAGCAGTTGCAGCTCAGGATCCACATTACATGGGACTGTTAGAGTTTAGAAAGAATAATCCACCAACCTTCCGAGGTACTACTGATCCGGTTGAGGTAGAAGAGTGGTTGCTGAAATTAGAGAACATTTTTCGGGTTATGAAGTGTGCTGATCCACAGAAAGTGGATTTCGCCACCTATATGCTGGAACCTGATGCGAAGCACTGGTGGAATTGTGCTAGGGGTGGTTTGCTAGCCTTGGACGCTCAATCACGTGGGATAGATTCAAGGAAGTTTTCTTGGAGAAGTACTTTCCGCATAGTGTTCGCATTCAGAAGGAAACAGAGTTCCTGCAGCTCCGTCAGGGAGACATGTCTATTGCTGAATATGTTGCTAAGTTTGAAAGCTTGGAAAGGTTCTCTCGGTACTTGAGGGACAATCCTTTGGACGACTAGAAGGCGATCAAATTTGAGCAAGGTTTGAAGCCAGAGATACAACATTTTATTGGGATCTTGGAGATTCGGGACTACCCCACCTTGGTAAACAAGTGTAGGGTAGCTGAGCAGAAGATGCAAGCTTTAGAGATGGAGAAGCCAAAAGAGAAAAGTTCTGTCGAAGGCAAGAAATTTCATAGCAAAGGGGGTAATTTTTTGAAGAGTCTGCGACCAGTGCCTACCATCTCAAAGGGTAAGCAAGTCCAAGGAGCTCAAACAGATAAGGGAGATGGATGTTTCAGATGTGGTTGGCACCACGAGGATCGCGCATGCCCCGCGGCATAGGTCTCCTGCAACAAATGTGGAAAGATGGGACACTTTGCTAGAGTCTGCAAGGGAGGAGGACAATCTCAGCCCAGACCCCAGAGCCAAGGAAGAGCTTTCACCATCCAAGGAGAGGAAGTGAAGGAGTCTGACGGTTTGATCCAAGGTATGGGTTTTATTAAAGATAGGAAAGTTATGATATTGTTTGATTCAGGAGCAACCCATTCTTTCATATCTCTTAGTTGTGATAAGAATTTAGAGTTACCTGTTTCTAAACTACCTTTTGATTTGTGTGTTTCTACTCCTGCCAAAGATAAATTGGTAGCTTCTATTGCCTGTTTGAAATGTTCTTTGATATACTAAGACTTGTCTTATGATGTTGATTTGATATTCTTACCTATGTCGGGTCTAGATGTCATACTTGGTATGGATTGGTTGTCACGTAATAATGTTGTTATCAATTGTTCTTCTCGAACCATTTCTTTTCTTCCACAACCAATGTCTGTTGACCCTTCTGTGTCGGATTGCTTTCTGTTTGTTGTATCTTGCCACAAGAACTTAGTTGAGGGGGCCCAAGGATACATACTTCTCTTTTCTGCTAGGATAGAGGCTGAAAGTGATATAGCGGCATTGCCTGTTGTATGCGAGTTTTTAGATGTGTTTCCTAAAGAGGTCTCTAGTTTACCACCGAGTAGGGAGGTTGAGTTTAACAAAGATCTTATGCCTAGTAGTGGACCTGTTTCAGTAGCACCCTATAGAATGGCACCCCTAGAGTTGAGTGAGCTTAAGAAACAAATAGAGGAATTGTTAGATAAGGGATTCATTAGGCCGAGTGTGTCACCTTGGGGAGCGCCGGTTCTTTTGGTAAAGAAGAAAGATGGGAGTATGAGGTTGTGCGCTGACTATAGGCAGCTAAACAAAGTGACCATAAAGAATAAGTAACCTTTACCTAGGATATATGACCTGTTAGATCAGCTGAGGGGAGCGGCAGTGTTTTCCAAAATAGATTTAAGATCGGGGTACCATTAGATTAGAGTGAGGAGTGAGGACATCTCTAAGACAGCCTTTAGAACAAGGTGTAGGCACTATGAGTACGTAGTGATGCCCTTCGGAGTGACGAACGCTCCAGCCGTTTTCATGGACTACATGAATCGGATCTTTAGACCCTTCTTAGATAAGTTTGTGGTGGTGTTCATAGATGATATCTTGATATACTCTAGAACACCTATGGAGCATAAGGAGCATCTGAGGGTAGTGTTACAAATCCTAAGGGATGAGCGTTTGTACGCTAAGCCAGAGAAGTGTGAGTTTTGGTTAGATGAGGTGAAGTTTCTGGGACACACCATTTCTAGGAGTGGTGTAGCAGTCGATTCTTCTAAAGTAGATGCAGTGCTAGAGTGGGAACCACCTAAGACGATAACTGAAGTAAGGAATTTCCTAGGATTAGCTGGTTAATATAGGAAGATTATAGAAGATTTTTCTAGACTAGCGTTACCTTTAACCCAGTTGACTAGGAAAGGAAAATCTTTTGTGTGGCACCAGGAATGTGAGGAAAACTTCCTAGAGCTTAAGAAGAGATTAGTGACAGCGCCTCTCTTGACCATACCGGACCCTTTAGTGAGTTTTGTGGTTTATTGAGATGCGTGTAAGAATGGTTTAGGATGTGTTTTGATGCAAGAGGGCAAGGTTGTAGCTTATGCATCTAGGCAGCTAAGAACCCATGAGGTAAATTATCCTACACATGACCTTGAGTTGGCAACAGTAGTTTTTACTCTTAAAATTTGGAGGCACTATTTATATGGTGCTAAGTTTGAAGTTTTTAGTGACCATAAGAGCCTTAGGTACCTGTTTGACCAAAAGGAATTGAATATGAGGCAGAGGAGGTGGATGGAATTCCTTAAAGACTATGATTTTGAATTGAAGTACCACCCAGGGAAGGCTAACGTATTGGCCGATGCTCTTAGTAGGAAGACCATACACATGTCTAATTTAATGGTGCAAGATATGAATCTGTTAGAGGAGTTTAGAGACTTGAATCTTGATGTGGCTTTGAGTGCTTTGAGTTTGAGGTTGAATAGATTGGAAATTCATAGCGATCTTAGGGAAGAGATTAAGCGTGAACAACTTTTAAAACAAGAATTATTATCCTTGTTGGGACAAGAGAGTTATGAGTTGTCTGCTGATGGCTTAGTAAAGTTTAAGGGTAGGATTATTGTTCCTAAGGAGGAGAGCCTCAGAGAAAAAGTGTTAGAGGAAGCACATTAGGGAAAATTCACCATACATCCAGGGATAACTACGATGTACCAGGACCTTAAAAAGATGTATTGGTGTTCAGGAATGAAAAAGGATATAAACAATTATTTTCGATTAATATAGAAAACCTATTGGCCGCAAAACAGTCGAGAGAAAAGAAGAAAAGAAGGATTCTTGGTGAAACATTTGAATCGGCCTTAGGCAATATTTGGTGTTTTTGGAGGTCAACAAACTGTTAGTAGAAATACTCTTTCTCACCCTTTCCATGGTGCAATTTGTATGGGGTTTGGGTTATGATTTAAAAACATGTTTTTTAGAAAATAATCCTGATTTGGTCAAATCCTGATTTTACAAATTTGGGGGTTTTCCTTCTAAGGTGTTTCTGCAGTCAATTAAATGTATATTACTGAGATTGGTGACATGATATAAATGATACATACGTGATTTGGTTGAATTGACATGTTATATATGCATTATTTGATTATATTTGTGATATTGACATGATTCAATAACTGTTAATATGTTGAATGTTGTCTGCTCCAATACCGCATATGATAGGGGTATCGAAAGTAACACTGCCAATAAATTGGGGTGTCGAAATACGAAATACCGCCATGATGGGGTATCGAAAGTAACATCGCCACACGTTGGGATGTCGAAATGAGTAATACCACCAGTGTACAATGGTTGGTATCGAAATGAGTAATGTCACTGAAGAGAAGGTGACATCGAAATACCTTCATGAGTAAGGTAGGCAATGGGACGCCATTGTTATGTGCGGTTTGATGGTCATATGACATATGATGATGTTGAGAATATTTGATATGTATATTAAGTTATGGTGTATTTGTTTATGATGTGCTGCTGAATGTTTATGGTCATTATTCAAGTATATAATATTTTTTTAATTATTTTGAAAATAGCAGGTACCATGGTTAGTTTTTCCGGTTACCGTGCCGGCTAAGAACAACGTTTTTGTGAAAATATTTTGTAAACGTATTTCTATTCATTGGGATTATAAATCTCATTAGTAGTGTTGTTTTCAGAGACTGAGAACGACCCTGTTGAGCAGCCAGACGCTTGAAGATTTGTTCTAGTAATAGCTTGGGTTACTGTGGCATGGCATATGCAAGGAGGACTATTATTATCGTTTATTTATTTATGCGAGTTGTAATAGACACCCAGTTTTGTGGTTTAAAAACTTATTATGTATTTTGTTTATTAGATTGATATAAACAATTATTTTCGATTAATATTATATCATGAACTTATTCAGTATTTATTAAGAATTTTTTTTTTAGTTACCTTGTTTTATTTAAATTATTATCTTGGGTTACTATTGTAACGAGGGGCGTTACATCTCCCACATTTGATGATGCATGTTTCGTATCTCCCTGTATTTTCTCTGTATGTTTATTTTATTTTATAGAAAGACCCTGTGGAGGAACCAGTTCCTGAGGAGATGGATGGCACTCCTTACGAGCCTGATGCCGGTGGGCAAGCCACAGACCCTGGCTTCTGGAGGTTGGGTGGCGACCACTGTTAACCTGAGAGTCTTCTCTCTGTCTTTTGACGTATTTTATCTATAGTCTGTACTGATGTACTCTGTATGTATACATTATTACTGTAACCCTACTGATGTGGCAACAGATGCATGTATGTATACTTTACGTTTAAACTGCGTTACTCTGATATATGCGTATTTTGGCATAGCCTTAATATAATTTCATTTTCGCGTTTTAAACTTTTCGCTGCGTTTTGTCTTAATAAAGTGCGTTAACGTTTATAATACGGTTTAAGGCTTAGTTAAATATATTAGGTTCTTCAATGGGACGGCGGGTCGTCTCAAGCCATCGTAGCCGTCTGTTGGGTAACAGCTGCCGCCACATTAGCCATGGCTTGGATAGCATAATTGATGTTGTCGTAAGCATTGGTGTCACCTCCGCCACGACCGCCTCTAAGATTCATGTCTTTCCTACAAGTCAAATCAATCATATCCTAATAAGGAAACATATACATGTGTGTCAACACACATTGTTTCAACAGAGAAACAATTCAACCAAAGTTGAAACAGAGGTCACACAACACAAACATAACAGACCTATTCCCCAAGGATTCCGAAAGACTCGACCAACTTTGATACAACTAATGCAACACCCCCTCGGTGTTACGTCTCAACCTTGATGCGGAAAACATAATCAAATAAAAAGGCTGGTTGCTTTCGAAAAATACTTTAAGTAAATAACTATGTTCGAAAACGTGGGTTTAAAAAATTTTCTTCACGATATAATAATTAAGGTACAGGAAAGATGGAGTAAACCTCATAACATACACCAATACTAAACATCCATAACGAAAATAAACATAAAGGCATTAATTCCGGAGCATACAAGTTTTCTAGAAATAGAGTTTAAACTAGTAGTAGAAATTCTGGTATACTATCACAAGGTACAAGCTTTAAAATATTAAGTCAACATAAATACAGCAGATAAGATACAACTGCTTCAAAAAGGCAAGACTCTATTGCTAGTCGGGCTAAAAGTAGCCATTGGAGAAAATCCCAAAGTCAACTCCGATTCCCGGAGGAATTCGAAGGGATCCTCCTTCTCTTCATCTTCATAGGACTCCATCATCAAAGTCTTCAAGTGTCCAACGGGACCTCTAGGCAGTACCTGTACACGTATCCAAAAACACAACAGGGTTTCCAACATGTACAGGCAAAGGTGAGATACTCATTTCACAAGTTTATCACGATAGTCACACAAGCAACAAACTTTGAGTATTTGACAATAACCACTCTTGTTCAAAGTGATTTTCGAAATATATCTCTTTTTGAAAGCCTAAGTGTTGCCGTGCTAGGATCTTCCATTTTGGAGCACTTTCACAATTTCATCTTCAAGAGCTTTTAGTGGATCTACAAGAGGTAATGGGGGAGTGAACCACATCACACCACATTGGTGGTGTGTGGTGGTGTAAATGGTTTATGGGTTTGGTTTGGGAAAACCCTAAACCAAGGGTTTTCTACTTTGTCTATTTGGTTCACTATGAGAGCAATGTTGTAATATTTATTTGTGGCTTGATTTGTCTTCATTGATGTGCTTTAATAGTTGAAAATAAATTTTATGTGTGGAAAAACCCTAACCTAAGATTCTTCCATCTTTTTGTTGAAAAGAGTTTGTGAAAATGTGATTTTCAGATCTGACCTTATGTGAGTAATTTCGATTTTTCTCTCAACCTAGACATCAGTTTTCAAAACTTGTTTTTGTTCCTCAAACTAGACATCTTGGGTGTCATTTGGAGAACAAATTTTGTGTGGTTTCATCAAGATTTGACCCTTGAAAACCTGTTTCAATCTAAGCATAAATTTATGCCTTGGATTCTGACTACAGTGACTTATTTCGTGAAACTGTACTAACCGGCTCACTTTTTGTGAAAATTAAGTTTGTAACCAAAACTTAGACATCCCAAGTTTTCATATGAGTCCTTGTTTTCTCAAATTCGAGTTCGTTTGATCGATCAAATGTGGGTCAGAAGTTGATATTTGAAATGCTGAAAATTCTGTATACGGGTTATAGTGCTCATTTTTGGAATTGTATGTTATGGTGTTGGTGTGATTATTTGTGTTTGAGTGTTAGTGTTAAAAATCATTTTGGCATGGTGAAAAACTATTCTTAGGTTCAAGACCTAAGGATGGGATTTCTGAATGATGAACTTGTTCATGCTTTTACTACTTGATGGAATGATTATATGTTGAGATGTTTTTCATGATGCTAGAATGTTGTTGGATGGTTTGTATTTTGTTGAAAAACACTATGTAAGGTTCTGCCTTGTTTTCTTAAAAATGGGAAGCCGAGGTTTCTATGTTCAACTAATGGTTCAACGAACTTAAAATGGTTCCAAGAGGGCAAAACAAAATAAAGAAACCTATCCTACTTACATAAGGCATTCAGCCTTGGTATGGTTAGTAGGGTTAGGAACTTAAAATGTTGATATTAAAAGGTTTAATGTGTTCATACTAAGGTATAAAGGGGATAGAAATTTAAAAGGTTTTCAAAGAAATCATGTTACTGTTCCAAAGAATGAAGTGTTGTAAAATGAGTATTTTGGTTTCATATGAAAAGTAATTTAAGAATAGGAAGGTTTGATGTTGATCAACCATTTGTTCTAACATGTTTTTTTAAGGAAAAGGTTTTCAAGAAAACAAAGAGTTTGCTAGATAGTCCAAATTGTTTTAGAAAGATTTTGGTTAGTAAACCTACTTTGAGAAAAATGAGATATCTTGTAAGTGTTTTCTTTAAAACAAAGAGTCTTTTACACTACTATTATCCATTTAGAATCTTACAAAATACATGAGTTATAATACATGAGTTATAATTTTCATTTGAAAATGAAAGGGTGATTTAAAGTAAGATGCATATTCCTTTTTCCACTAAGTAAAAGAATTAGAAACCATTTCAAAGGAGTTTTACACTAAATTAGATGTCTTAGGAGTATTCGTATAGAGTTTTCAAACTATACTTGATAAAAGAGATTTCATCAACTAGTTTACTACAAGAGTACTTTGAAGTTTTTTCCTATAATAGTGTATACATGTATTATCTTCTAAAGGAAATTCAATGAGTTCCATAATGGACTCACAAAGACTAAATAAAAGTCATACACCTATACCTTGTGTTCATGGAAAACCATATCCCACACCCATGATGATTTAAGTCATCTAAGGATCCATAATGCTTAATCACAAAGAATTACTTATACAAAATAAGTAATGTTTTCTTTGATAGATAAGTGAGAAGATATGATGAAGTAATCCTTGTGGATTCTCGAGGACGTTGGGGTTGGGATGACCACATGTGGCCAGAGAGTAGCTCCTCTATGTCGTGGGTACCTGTCGAAAAACACTGACGTCCTGACTGGACACCAAACAAATCATGATTTGGGTAAAGAATGTCTGGCGTGAGCCATTATAGCAATTGCCATGGTTGATGTGGCACTGTGGGGCTGAAATAAACCAGACAGTGTTCTCCCAATCACTCACTCCAGTTATGTTTAGCTCCATGTAGTAGGGGTCAAAGTCTTACCCTTGTGGCATTTGGCACTGATTCATGTACATCGCACTGCATTGCATGACTGTTGATGGATTCAATTACATGTTATACATTATTATACTGTGTTGATGATGTCTTATGTTGTTGATTGAATAATATGAGATATTTGTTGGAACCAAAGTGGTTATGGTCCAAATAATCCCTTAAGTTTTGATGTTAACAAAGAGCTAATTTAGGATGAATAAAGATTTGTTATGGACTAACGTTTTATAATAAGTGTGCAGGACAAAACTTAATTGAGTCCAAAGACTTTATCTCGTCCAACATAGTCCAAAGAAGTTATCTCGTCCAACATAGTCCAAAGACTTTATCTCGTCCAACACTTATTCTTGGTTTACGACTGGACGGTAATTTATAGAACCTTGAGTCCAAAGACTCTTTCGGTTACCTTTTGTAATAGCTAGTCCAATAAATGCTTTTATATTTCAAGCGCGAATATCTTGTAAAAGCATTTGAATTTATTATTCCCTGTAAAGGCTTATACCCTTGGGACAAAACATTCTTTGTAATATTCGTACAAAAGTAAAGCATAAGCCAGAATGTCTCTGTCACCTAAAGAAGTTGACCTTCTTGTTTTGGATAAACAAAAGGCAACTTTCGTTCTACTCAGAGGATATGTCAGCACCACTTTTAGCTATACCCTGATAGTCTATTCTGCTGATCAGAAACTTCAGAAGCTATCAGACTCAACGGATCAAATGCATTCAATGCTCATCAGAACGGATCCTTTTCCATCCGTTGAAGACTGAAGACTGCTCAAAGAAAAGAGGCTATATATACCGCCATCTTTTGAAAGTACAAGGGACCGAAAAAGAACAACAAGATTGAACTTGAGCAAAAATACAAGTGAAGCAACACTTAGCATTTCAAAATCCTTCAATAGATACAAGCAAATATTAGCTCAAGAGACAAAAGAGAAAATCTCAAGCTTGCAAAGCTAGAAAAGCTACTCTGATCCTCACTTTCATATTATACTCTGTGTAGAGTTGTTTTAAGAGTCTAAGCTTTAGTTTCGAATTCTCACATTTAGTGAGTTAGTAGAACAACCTTTTTCAAAACCTTAGTTTGGTTGAGCCTGAAGAGGCTTGTCTGTAAAAGAATACTTAGAGAACCTGAAGAGGTTGAGAATACTGCCTGAAGAGGTGTTGAATACTTTGTAACAAAAGGTCTTTGTTATAGTGGATAAAGCTCTCAAGTAGAGAGGACTGGACGTAGCTCTTTGGTGAAGACTGAACCGGGATAACATCTTTGTGTTCTCTTCTCTCCCTTATTCTTACTTTAGTTTATTATCCAAATAACTAACTAGGATTGAATTGCCTTTTATTACGCTGTCTTCTTATCTTAGTCAAACTTAGTTAGCGTCCAACTTGGTGTTTGGAAGAGCTCTCTTTGATTTTAATCGTTTTAGCGTCCAATCTTGCGAAAACCATTATCTGCTTACGAAAAGAATTTAAAATCGTCTAAAATACAATTCAACCCCCCTTCTTGTGTTTCAAACAGGTTCCTTCAATTGGTATCAAAGCTCAGCCTCTGGGTTGAGCACTTTGCCGTGTAAAGGAAAAGATCCTACTGCAGATATGTCTGGATCAGGTATGCCAAGCGGGAGTCAACCTGTTATGGAAGGTACTTCCATGACCAGATCGCCGTTCTTCAACGGTACTCACTACCTGTACTGGAAGGAAAGATTCAAAGGTTTCATCCTCAGTACAAACTCAGCTCTCTGGGCCAGAATCACAAACGGTCCTAATGTTTGTCTCAACTCTGATGGGACAGACAAAGCAGAGGACGACTGGACTGATGCTGAACGGGCTAGAATGGAACAGAATCATAAAGCAAGATATGCTTTAACGTGTGCTCTCAGTCCTGACGAATTTCAAAAGATTCACGCATGTGAATCAGCCAAACAAATATGGGACACCTTGTCTAATCTCCATGAAGGGACAACCAAGGTGAAGGACTCTAAAATCATCATGCTGGTTGGCCAGTTTGAAATGTTCACCATGGCTGAAGGAGAGTCCATCCTAGACATAATGGGTCGCTTTCAGACGATCATCAACAATCTGAAATCCCTTGGAAAGGTCTACACTACCAAGGAGAATGTCACCAAGATTCTTAGGAGCCTGCCTAAGAAATGGAGACCTCTGTCACTGCAATCACCCAGGCCAAAGATCTCTCCACTTTGACTCTGGATGATCTTGTAGGGACGCTTCAAGTTCATGAGCAGGAGCTTGATCTTGACAATCCTGGAAAGAAGAACAAGGGAATTGCCCTGAAAGCTCATAGGTCCAACAACTCAAAAGCCTTAAAAGCTGATGAGTCCAGTGATGAAGCTGATCAGTCTGATGATGATGTATCAAACGATGACGAGCTATCCTTTATCTCCAGAAAGATTCAGAATATGTGGAGAAAGAAAAATGGAATGAAGAGAAGGCCATTCCAAAAGAAAAGCTTCAAGAATCATGCTGAACCCAAGGATAAAAGTCAGCTGGTTTGTTTTGAATGTAACAAACCAAGACACTTCAAAGCTGATTGCCCTACGCTAAAGGACAAGAAGAAGTTCTTCAAAAAGAAGAAAAAGAACTTCATGGCAACTTGGGAGGACTTGAACTCTTCTGAAGAAGAAGAAGAAGAAACAAATGAAGAGGCTAACCTATGCCTTTGGTCCAATAAGCAAGATGAAGACTCTTCGGACGATGAACAACTTGCTGTTCCCGGAGAAAGAAGTCAGGAGTCTACCACTGAAAGAGGATGGAATGTGAATGTTCCACCCATCTTCAAGGGTACAGACTATCCTTATTGGAAATCACTTTTCCAATTATACGTCCAAGCTCAAGACTACGAGTTGTGGGACATCTTCACTAACAGAGATTATCGTCGAACGATTACCCTTAAGGACGGATCAACATCGTCCAAGCATGGTCCAAGACCACCAACTAACCCAAAAGGACCCAAGTCTATCTGGGTACCTAAGAGTATGATAATACTTGTTGCAGATCTGCTTAGCAACACAAAAAAGACCCCAGTCCTGGTACTTTGGACAGTGGTTGCTCACGTCACATGACGGGAGAAAGGTGTATGTTCCAAGAAATCCGTGATAAGTCTAGTGGATGGGTCACCTTTGGAGGCAACCAGAAGGGAAAGATAGTCGGAATAGGTAAGATTGGTAAGCATCCTCTTCCCTCTATTGATAATGTTCTTCTGGTTGAGGGATTAAAACACAACTTGCTTAGCATAAGTCAATTATGTGACAGTGGGTCTATTGATTCCTTCAATAAAGGTGAATGTATGGTCAAGAACCCTGATGGGTCCATCTTATTCACTGCCAAAAGGCAAAATAATCTGTATAAGATTAATTTGGGGGAACTTTCAACTCAAAGTGTATCATGTCTAGTGTCTGTCGAAGATGAGCGATGGATCTGGCACAAAAGACTTGGTCATGCTAGTATGAGATTAATCTCTAAACTAAACAAGCATAACCTTGTAAGAGGTTTACCAAAGATTGTGTTTAGATCAGACGCTCTCTGTGACGCATGTCAAAAAGGAAAACAAGTTAAGAACTCGTTTGAGTCCAAGAACATTGTTAGTACTTCTAGACCACTGGAATTGTTGCATATTGATTTGTTTGGTCCAACAAGGACGTCCTCTGTCAGTGGTAAGAAATATGGACTTGTCATAGTAGATGACTATATTAGATGGACATGGGTTAAGTTCCTTGCTCACAAGGATGAGTCTATCAAGGTCTTTTCTATATTCTGTAAGCGAGTTCAGAATGAAAAAGGCATATTCATCAGCTCGATCAGAAGTGATCATGGAGGCGAATTTGAAAATGAGCTTTTTCAAAGGTTCTGTGATGAAAGTGGTATTCATCACAATTTCTCTGCCCCTAGAACTCCACAACAAAACGGTGTTGTTGAGAGGAAGAACCGATCTCTTCAAGAGATGGCTAGGGCAATGCTCAGTGATAATTCTGTCCCTAAGCACTTCTGGGCTGAAGCTGTAAATACTGCCTGCTATATTCAAAACAGAATATACATAAGACCAATCTTGAATAAGACTCCTTATGAATTGTGGAAAGGACGCAAACCCAACATTTCTTATTTCCACCCCTTTGGATGTCAATGTTTTATTTTAAATACTAAGGATCAACTAGGAAAGTTTGATGCCAAAGTAGATAATGGAATATTGTTAGGATACTCTGAAACGTCCAAAGCTTTTAGAGTCTATAACTCTAGAACTTTGATTATTGAAGAATCCATCCATGTTAAATTTGATGACAAACAGCCTGATAAGAGATTATCAGAGCTAGATGATTCTTTTTCAGATATGAATCTGAATGATTCAGATGCTCGTCCAACAACCAACAAAGACGAGGCGTCAGACGCTACACATGATGCATCATCGTCTCAGCAAGTTGTTAATACCCCTCGTTCGTGGCAATTCAGAACTTATCATCCTGATGATCAAATCATTGGCAAACCTAATGATAGCGTCCGGACAAGGTCAACTTTCAGAGAGCAAGCTGACTCAGCCTTCATCTCTGAGATGGAACCAAAGTCTGTGGATGAAGCCTTATTGGACGATTGTTGGATCCTCGCTATGCAAGAGGAGCTCAACTAGTTTCAACGAAGTGACGTTTGGACGCTGGTCTCCCTGCCCAAGGATAAGTCTGTCATTGGAACCAAGTGGGTCTATCGCAACAAGCTAGACGAAGATGGCAAGGTTTTAAGGAATAAAGCAAGGCTAGTTGCCCAAGGCTACTCACAAGAGGAAGGTATTGATTATACTGAAACCTTTGCTCCAGTAGCTAGATTAGAAGCTATACGCATCTTACTCTCATATGTTGCACATCATAACATCATGCTTTATCAAATGGATGTAAAAAGTGCATTCCTAAATGGTGTAATTAATGAAGAAGTATATGTTCTTCAACCACCCGGTTTTGAAGATCAGAACCGTCCTGAGCATGTATATAAGCTTAAGAAAGCTTTATATGGACTCAAGCAAGCTCCTAGAGCTTGGTATGAGAGACTCAGCTCTTTCCTAATGGAGAATGGCTTTTCGAGAGGAAAAGTGGACACAACTCTTTTTAGAAAAGTAAATAAAAAGGAATTTATTGTTGCTCAAATTTACGTTGATGACATAATTTTTGGTGCAACTGATGAATCTCTTTGCCAAAAGTTTTCTGAATTAATGCAAAGGGAGTTTGAAATGAGCATGATAGGAGAACTAAAATTCTCCCTTGGACTTCAAGTAAAGAAAACTTCAGACGGAGTGTACATTCATCAGACGAAGTACACAAAGGAGCTTCTAAAACGCTTCAAGTTGGACGATTGTAAACCTATGAATACACCAATGCATCCAACGTCCGTGGAAAACAAAGATGATAAAGATAAAAAGGTACACCAAAGGTATATAGAGGTATGATTGGTTCCCTCTTATATCTAACTGCGTCCAGACCTGATGTCATGTTTAGTGTTTGCTTATGTGCTCGTTTTCAATCTGATCCAAGAGAGTCTCATCTCTCAGCAGTAAAAAGAATCTTTAGATACCTAAAAGGTTCTACTAATCTGGGTCTTTTGTATAAGAAATTTGATGAATACAGATTAATTGGATTCTGTGATGCTGACTATGCTGGAGACAGAATAGAAAGGAAAAGCACAAGTGGAGGGTGTCACTTCATTGGTGCTAATCTCGTCTCATGGTAAAGCAAAAGGCAAAGCACAATTGCTCTATCAACTGCTGAAGCTGAGTACATTGCTGCAGCCAGCTGCTGCTCACAACTGCTATGGATCAAACATCAGTTGGAAGACTACAACGTGTTTGTACGCAACATCCTTATCATGTGTGATAACACTGCTGCTATTAATTTGTCAAAGAACCCCATACTGCATTCTAGAGCAAAGCATATAGAAATAAAACATCATTTTATTAGGGACTATGTGCAAAAAGGAACAATAGATATTCAATTTGTTGATACTGACCATCAATGGGCAGATATCTTCACTAAACCTTTAGCCGAAGATAGGTTTATATTTATAAGAAAATATCTGAACATGCATTTCATTGATTGACTGAGAGTCCAATGCATGCGTCCAGTATTTGCATTACGTCCAATATATGCTCGTCCATTGTACTGTCTGAATGCTCGTCTAATGCATTAATGGAACTCAATCTTTGTCGAAAGACTATTATCCTTCATTCCCTTAACTGAGTCAATTTTTTGTTTTCTTTATTTGCCAAAAATGCTTTTTACGGTTTCAAAGTCTGAACGTGTGTCAGGCATTTAATGCACGTCGTTTCGCTCTCTCTCTCTCTTTGAAAACACGAAAGGTTTCGTTCTCTCTTCTCCTTTCTCTAAAACCTAAGTGTTGTTAAAAATCAAACCTGTACAAAAAGCTTTAACTTTCTTCTTGCAAAAGGAAAACCTCTTCTGGAAAAAAAAAAAAAAAAAAACTCTTTCTTTTCCTAAACATCCTCTCTGAAACTATGGCAACCTCTTCTGCTACTGGCTCTAAGGGTAAAGGAAAAAACTTTAACGCTCAGATTGCTGATGTCATGGTCGAGTACAAGTTTAATCTACAATTCCTGGTTGATAACGGGATTGACATCTTTTCTAACATCCATGCTGCTGGATGGTCAAGCTTCTTTGAAGGTTCTCCGATAATCTACCCTACTCTAGTTAGGGAGTTCTGGACAAACCCCATTGTCTCTGCAAGGGAGATTCGCAACAAAGTGCTTGATACTGAAGTAATAGTATCTGAAGCAACCATCTCTAATGCGATTGGGTGCGCCTAATCTGGTATAACGGTTGAGGATGACTGGGAGGAAGAGATTGGTGATGCTTCCACCATCAGATATTGTCTGTTGAAGAACTCGGGTGACAAACTCATAGCCTCAAAAATGACTGACAAGGCTGGGGTTCTTCACCAAATCTTGAACAAGGCTATCCTTCATAAGGTTGGGTCGAAGGATAATGTTTCAAAGGCTCATCAATTTTGCCTGGTTCATTTGATTCTTGAAAGGCAAATAAACCTTCCCCATCTACTCTTTTCCTTCTTCAAATATGCCATTGAAGGCTCTGGGAAGAATACTGCAATCATCTATGGTGCTCTTCTCTCAAAAATATTCGAGAAGCATATGGTCTACGATGACCTAAAGAACTTGGCTCTAGAAAGAAAGTTCAAATACTACGGAGTTCATGGCATTGAACGTGTGCATCCGCCCGAGTTTAGCAGGCAGAGTTTGGTGATGATGCAGTTGGACTGCCTTAAAAGGTCTAAACTTGAAGGAAAACAAAAAGGAGCTCAGATGCAAGGCTCAGAAGAAGCGTCTGAACAATGTGTCACTGCTGGACGCTCTGCTGAGCGAGCTCGTCCAATAGCTAAGACTTCTTCTTCTCGTCCAAAGCTCATCGTCCAACCATCCAGAAAAAGGAAGCTGGTTCTAGCTCCCACTGATGAGGATGAAGAGGACAATCTACCCATCTCCAGGGTAGTTAAAGGGCCAAGATTGGAAACCTCGTCTGCTGCACCTCTGCCTAAACCTTTGTCAACAAGGGCAAGGTCATCTCGAGCAAAGACGAAAGGTAATACTGAACCTATCTCCAGTTCAGTTATTACTTCTCCTATCGTCCAATCGTCTGAGATAGAAGACTTAACCTTTGAACCTTCCCTACCACTCTCACCCACTAACCTACCACAAACTCAAACTCTAATCTTACCAAATGAACCCGAAGACTGGTTCACACCCTGGGGAGATCACCCCTTCCAACCTTATGGTGCTCCCTACCCCAGACGGATCTTTCCCAAAAGAAAATATAGACGCCTCCCTGGAGTAGACTACAAAAACAAATGCTCCATTTGGGCTGAGGTCAAACGCAAATTTCCTGTTCTATTCCTTAAACACACACACCCCATTACTGAACCTCACCCCAAAAGCCCTCTTCTGTTACCTGAGTATGAATTTGAACAACCCCCCACATCATACACCTTACCCCCTAAACTTGGCTATCACCCCATTCCATACACTTCAACTAAACCTCTGCCCTCTGAAACATACACTGCCCATGGACCCTTGGTTACCTGCCTTGAGAAGAAGACATTTCCTCCAAGGAAAGTCTATCCCAACCTCATGAAGGACAAGGCATTCCAATGGTGCCACTACAATATAAAGACGCACGTTGTTCTTCATCATGAAGACAAGAGAGGTTACCAAACGGAGTATGAAAGAAGGCCAAGGACGTTTGGCTTAAGCAACTTCATCCTTGATCCCGATCTCCCTTTCATTCCAAGCTATCCATCAACTTGGAAGGAGTATTCTGATGTCCGGGACTTTCTTCCTTACTATGCTGTGCGGAAGGAGCGTGACATGTCTCGAGAAGCTAAGATCCATCACAACCTTCCAAAGAGATTTTGGTCAAAGACCTCTCGCACAAGAGTAGGAGTTGTTCCTCCTCGAGCTTGTCCAAGGCTCCCTATCCTAGATCCCAACAAGGATAAGGACCCTCGCAAAAGGCTTGAGTCATGGACGCTGCCTTACAAAAATGCTTTTGATCCCCTGTTTTGGACAAAACATCGAGATGACTCTGGGGCTCTCGAAAGTATTTGGAAGAAAGATCCCCAATTCAGATTTGACCCAGATGCTAGGATCTATTGGGAAAACCACATCTGGAGATGCTCCCAAGAAGCATCATCATCTGGATTATCAGTTGAGGAGAAAGCAGAGACTCGCGTCTACCCGAGACAATATCGAATCCGTGAAGCTAACTTCATGATCATCGATGATATCTTTGGCATACCTCTTTATCCTAGAGATGTTTTGCCTATGCCTGCTATCAGATGGAGGGAAAACAAGTATGATGATGCTGATATCATACTTGAAGTGCTGCCACCTCCACCAAAACCTATCATTGATCCTCATGTTCCTCCTCCTCTTCCTCCTAAGCCGGTCATTCCTGAAGAGACTGGGGACACCAAAATCATCTATGCGGACCCTTCGTCTGAAACTCATCGTGAGGAAATAGAACAAGTTGCAGACTCAGCTCAGTCCAAGTCTCAACCGATCCCTCTCTCAATGGTCCATTCTGATGATCCATCTCTTTCTTAGGCTCTTAGTATAGTTCCTGATCAAAGAGGTGTGGACGCAACCAGGGCCACTGCTGAGAGTTCCGCCTCGGTTATTCCTCCTGAGTTTCAAGAGTTCGTCCAACGAACCATCGAAGCCAACAATGCGGTGCTCCTTCAGCAAATTGCAGCTATGTTCCAAAATTTTATCCCAAAACCTCCTCCCTCTTCTTAAAATTTTTTTTGTTTTCTTTGTTTTCAAATATACTGACTATGATGTGTTTCTCACTCTTTTGTCTGAAGACAAAAAGGGGGAGAAAATGGATTGATTGAATATTTAATATTTGAGAAAATGGATTGATTGAATATTTAATATTTAAGAAAATGGATTGATTGAATATTTAATATTTAAGTTGATTGAATATTTAATATTTAAGTTTATTGAATATTTAAAGTTAAATGGGTTGATTGAATCTTTAAATGATACATGTGCTTATATCTGTCTTATATGCTTTAAATTATCAGAATGTTTGTCTTAGGGGGAACCCTTAAGCTCTCTAGGACTCTTTGTTCAATCAAAATTAGTATGTTTTGTCATCATCAAAAAGGGGGAGATTGTTGGAACCAAAGTGGTTATGGTCCAAATAATCCCTTAAGTTTTGATGTTAACAAAGAGCTAATTTAAGTTGAACAAAGATTTGTTATGGACTAACGTTTTATATTAAGTGTGCAGGACAAAACTTAATTGAGTCCAAAGACTTTATCTCATCCAACATAGTCCAAAGACGTTATCTCGTCCAACATAGTCCAAAGACTTTATCTCGTCCAACACTTATTCTTGGTTTACGACTGGACGGTAATTTATAGAACCTTGAGTCCAAAGACTCTTTCGGTTACCTTTGTAATAGACAGTCCAATAAATGCTTTTATATTTCAAGCGCGAATATCTTGTAAAAGCATTTGAATTTATTATTCCCTGTAAAAGGCTTATACCCTTGGGACAAAACATTCTTTGTAATATTCGTACAAAAGTAAAGCATAAGCCAGAATGTCTCTGTCACCTAAAGAAGTTGACCTTCTTGTTTTGGATAAACAAAAGGCAACTTTCGTTCTACTCAGAGGATATGTCAGCACCACTTTTAGCTATCACCCTGATAGTCTATTCTGCTGATCAGAAACTTCAGAAGCTGTCAGACTCAACGGATCAAATGCATTCAATGCTCATCAGAACGAATCCTTTTCCATCTGTTGAAGACTGAAGACTGCTCAAAGAAAAGAGGCTATATATACCTCCATCTTTTGAAAGTGCAAGGGACCGAAAAAGAACAACAAGATTGAACTTGAGCAAAAATACAAGTGAAGCAACACTTAGCATTTCAAAATCCTTCAATAGATACAAGCAAATATTAGCTCAAGATATAAAAGAGAAAATCTCAAGCTTGCAAAGCTAGAAAAGCTACTATGATCCTCACTTTCATATTACTCTCTGTGTAGAGTTGTTTTAAGAGTCTAAGCTTTAGTTTCGAATTCTCACATTTAGTGAGTTAGTAGAACAACCTTTTTCAAAACCTTAGTTTGGTTGAGCCTGAAGAGGCTTGTCTGTAAAAGAATGTTTTGAGAACCTGAAGAGGTTGAGAATACTGTCTAAAGAGGTGTTGAATACTTTGTAACAAAAGGTCTTTGTTATAGTGGATAAAGCTCTCAAGTAGAGAGGACTGGACGTAGCTCTTTGGTGAAGAGTGAACCAAGATAACATCTTTGTGTTCTTTTCTCTCCCTTACTCTTACTTTAGTTTATTATCCAACTAACTAACTGGGATTGAATTGCCTTTTATTACGCTGTCTTCTTATCTTAGTCAAACTTAGTTAGCGTCCAACTTGGTGTTTGGAAGAGCTCTCTTTGATTTTAATCGTTTTGGCGTCCAATCTTGCGAAAACCATTATCTGCTTACGAAAAGAATTTAAAATCGCCTAAAACACAATTCAACCCCCCTTCTTGTGTTTCAAACAGGTTCCTTCAATATTGACATGTATGATACATGTATGATATGCATTAATTAGTATATTGTTATCTTGCATTTCGTACCATTTTGCTTCTGCCATGTGTTATGTTGAATATGAATCTCACCTCATTACTCTGTATTGCATCGGTGTGTGCTTCTCTGGTGGTCTCCCGAGAAGGTCATGATACCGAGACTTCACCTGGTGCTTCAGATGCATCTCACCGTTGAGCTTCCAGTGGTTTCGGCGTTTGGACATCTAGTCATAATGGGCTTCTAGTAACATACATGTTAAGTGCCACACTCACCATCCGCATGGGTCACAGAGGAAGGGTTCTCAACCGCTTCACCGCTTGTCTTCATGTCGTTTGTCGTCAAGGCTATGTCATCAGTGAAACGCTAGGTGGGATTTTCACCGGTGTGTTCATTGCCTTCTCCCTCTATTAGGGACAGGCCGCTTGTTAGCAAAGTTGCTTCTAGATCATCTTCTGTGATGTCTTCCATAGGAATGCCGGCAGTAGTCCCTGCTAGGATTCCTGTTAGGTCTCGTTTGACGGGTCCTGGTGGGAAGGCGATAAGTGAGGAGATTAGGAGGGAGGTGATCTACCCATGCCTTCCTATTCTTTTCGCTTGTCTCTCTGTAATGCCCGATTTTCAAGTTTTATAATTCTTTAATATTTAAACGTTTGTGTTTTATTGGAGGGTTTAAAGAGTGAAATAAAATATTCTGACAACATAGGCATGCCCTACACAACCATAGGAAGCCATGGTTAAGTTTCGGGCGAAACCTCAAACGGAGTTCGGTCTGCGTTTTTCACGGATAGAGGTGTTTCCACTATCGGGACCTAATTTTGACTTGTGAACGAGACAGTAGGTCTCAAGATTTAATTCTTTACATAATTGTTAAAATCCATCCTGACGCCCAAAACTGAAAATAATATATTATATTCGGACGTATACTCGAACCAGGAGACGTTTGGTGTTGCGGAAGGATTTAACGGGACCCGCGAATGGATAATTTTGGTGTCCCATCATGAAGAATTTCATGTCTAGCATTTATGAGGGTTTACAAAATATCTGGACGTGAAATGACCAAAATGGCCTTGGTCTTTTAAGGAAAAGACCAAATTATCCTTTGGTTATTTACAAGTTTGCCATGATTTAAAAGACCAAATTGTCCTTTGGTTATTTACAAGTTTGCCATGAATGGCAAAATGGCTATATCACACTCATCCTCACTTGGCCATTAGACCATCCTCTCTTTCTCTCCTTTCTCTCACTTGTTCTTCATGTTCTTCATGAGTTCATGAGTGTTCATCAAGATTCTTCACAAAAAAACCCATTTTGATCTTCAAAAATTAAAGTTTTTGAGTGAAAACTTGTTTCTCTTTCACTAATATTTGATTCTAGGAGGTATGATCCTCATCTTAACTATCTTAATCTCTCTATTTCATCTCTTGAATCTCTTGATTCATGAAGATCCAAGTTTAGATCCAAAACTTTGAAAAATCATAGAAAAGTGTAGAAAAGTCATTTTAATACCAAATCAAATTCTATGATCTAGTTTCATCATTCTCTTTCACTATCCGAGAGCATGTAACCAAAAGCTTTTTCTACCCATATGGGTATTTTTTGGCCAAAACCTCCCTAGAGAAAAAGGTTGAGTTTTTTATTCAAGTTTTGTGTAATAAGACTTGTTCTAGTGTTAGGAGTACCTAAGGATCATCCATCAAAAAGATTAGAAATTTTAGACATCTCTAGCTAATTTTTCTAGAGTATGGCCGAACCCTCATTGATGGGAAATAGATGAGATTTGTTTTGTTTGATGTTTCATGTTTGACTGTTGTGTTGTTTGTAGTTGGTGACGAGTACCAGGAAGTTCACAAACCGATCAACCGACGTTGAACTGGAAGTTTGATCATCAAAAGGTATGGGGGGTGAACCTCATCACACCAAAATGGTGGTGGTGAAGATGGTTGTTTACTTTGTGTGTGGGTGAAACCCTTTGGTTTGGGTTCACCATTTGATTTGGTTCTCTTGGAGAACAAAGTTGTAAGAATGGTAGTTTATGTTTTTGTATGCTTTATCATGTTTATGATGATGTTGATTAGATGAAAAAAACTTTTTCATGTATGTTGAAAAACCTACTTTGATCTCTAGATCAAGTGTGGATTTTATGCTTGATCATGATGCAATGATGTGTAATTATTGTTTGTCATGATTATGTGAGCATTTTGAGCTATAACTTGTCTTGTGGGTGAAGCAAAATCTTCACATTTGTCCATGAAAGGCTTTCGGCCATGACCATGAGGAAAGGAAGAACATGTGTTGTTCTGGAACAAATTAAAGTTTTGAAGTAAGAGAAGTGTTTTAATAACTTATGACTCAAAGAAAAACAATAAGTGATTTGATCCAAAGATCAAATAAAGTTTTAATCTTTAAGTGTTTTCATCAAAGTGAAACATGTCTTTTAATTTAACATTAGGACATCTAGTTAATCAAGTTATTTAAAAAGGGAAATCATGAAATGTTTTCATGAAAATTAACATAGTTTCACAAGGCATTACCTTCATCTTAGAACAAAGATAATGTTCCTTTTTCAAAAATAATGGAGACCTTTTATCCTTAAGTTGATTAAAATGAATCATAGTTAAGGAAGTTAGATGAGATTACATTTCCTTTCCATTAACTTAGAACATGGTTTTACACTAAGATTAGTAAGGAAGAACTCTTTTCAAATTAGTTAAGGTACTTTGTTTTAAGCAAGTGCAACGTATTTTAAATTAAATAAGTTTTCAATTGAAAACCTTGTTTTGGTTTACAAAGGGAGTTTTTAACTCAAATCGTAAAGTTTTACGTATAAAAACCTAATTTAAGTAATTAACTTAGAGTTGAAGACAAGGGTTAATTAAGTATGGTATGTGGTGGAACAAGACCATGTACTATACCATTGATGACTTAGTACATCAATGATTTCATAAGACTTAAGTGAATCAACACTTATTTCCTTAATTGAAAATCAAGGAGTAATACCTTAGAAAGGATTAAAGACTTATCCAAGAGGATTCTCAATCCTTATTCATAATGCTTAGGACTTGAGACATAATTCATAAGACATAAACACAAACACAAAACGTTTTGGGTTTTGAAACAGTAGTTCGATGACTGACCGGTGTTTCGGATCTAGTTCAATCATTCAATTGTTTCAGTCTTGTGATGACTCGATCCCGAAGGGATCACGAGATTTTATCATGTGGATAAAATTTTTTTATTTCAAAGACGCGTATAGTTCCTAAGGAAGAGAACCTTAGTGAACTTTGAAGTTTATCCGATGGATAGACATTGCTTTATCGCATCTGCTTTGTGTAAGCATTGGCAATTCATTTGCATAGTTGTAAGGCCTTGAGCCTAGGAGTTGAGCTTACACCTTGATGCAGGTGCGAATCTTACGGTGACTTTTTAAATAGTCTTGGAGGTATCAGGGTTGGAAGGGCTGACATGTGACCAGTTGGTAGCTCATCTGTGTCGTGGCGAATCCGAGCAATACACTGATATCCTCGACTAGATGTCATACTGTTCATGTTTGGTCGAGAGTGTTTTCGTAAAGCCAGCTACGTGCAAGTTACGAATGTTGTAGCATCTTGCTCATGGCTGGCAGTAACCGGAACATGTCCTCCCATTCACTCTCTCCGATGTTCTGTTAGCTCCATGGAGTAGGGGTCAGAGTATTACCTTGTGGCATATGGCATTGAGTCATGTACATTGCATTGCATTGCATGGCTGTTGATGATTACATTCTCTGTTGTACACCGTCTGTTCTTTTTAGAATGCCTTATATTGTGTTGTTAACTGTTTAACATGAATTATATTGAGAATTTTAGTAAGCATGTTGGGTACATTGTTACCTGGTGAGTCGTCCCGTTTTTACTTCTGCTATTTTGTTGTGTTGATGAATGGGAATCTCACCCATATCTGTATATTTTCTTGCTGGTATTGCTGTTGCTGCTTAAGCAGATGGATGTGATGACGGTTCAGTTCAGCAGTTTCTTTGAGTTCGGAGGTGGACTCTTTCTGCTGTTTAGTTCTATTTTGGCCAAACTGTGTCGATATCTGTAGTACCTTTTTGGGAGCTTTGACTCCTAGTTCATATTATATTCTTATGTCAGTTATACATTAGACCTATGTCTGTATACCATATAATTTCTGTTTTCTGTTCTCTATTTCTGTATTTTAATACAATACATCTTTTAGAAATGCATGGTGAACCTAAGTTCAGTTATTATTTATTTACCTTTACTAATCCCATTACATCTTTGTAAAAAGAAAAAGAAAAAAAGAAAACCGTATTTTCCGCATTAATAATATTTTCGGCCTAAACGTTCGGGAATGTGACACTTGGGAAAGGGTGTTGCACTCTCCATAAAGGAGAAGTCAGAGGAAGCATTCAGCGGTTGATCCGAGGGTTGTCTTCCTGTGTAGTCTGTTGTCGGCCAATGTAAGGTGTCAGAGTGTCTGTACCTTTCTTTTATCAGTTGTGGAGCTGCCTCTCCGACTATCTTATGTTTAGGAGCTGCGTCTCTAATTCTTTATGTTGAGTCTGTATCTTTCTGTTTACTTTCTGTAGTCAGGTTGAGTTTAATGTAAATCCTTTATGAACTTATATTATGAAATGTTTCTATTTACCTTATACGCATAAAATATTACAAGCTTTTACAGTTATGTCTTGTGAAAAGGAAAAATTGACCCCCCATCTTTCTTAAATGTTTTTCATTAAACCGTTTTTCGGCTTTAGAGTTTTATAAAATGTCCGTAAATGTGATGCCCCCGGAAAGTGAGTTACATATAACAAGTAACAAATAACATGAATAACAATACAACAGGTATTTGATAACCCGCTGATTTGTCTAGTTTTCACTATGATTAATTAGTGGATTTAATAAGATTTATTGAGTTTATTCTCAATTTTACCCATATTTGTCTTTGTTTAGTCTTAAGTTGTGTTTTGAGTCCCTTTATTGTTTTTAGTAATTTTTCAATGTTTTTGAGTCAGGTATGTTTAATTCGATGCTCGTGCTTTCAAGTACTCAATTAGGGTCAAAACTGAAGCTTTGGAACTGATGGTGTTGAGAGGAGCAAAGAACTGAAGCATGCTGGATTGAGCTACTAGCCTCGCGACAGGCCTTTCGCCTCACGAGCAAACGCTGATAGATTAGGATTTCAATCAATAAATTTCGCCTCGCGAGTGTGCGTATTCAGAATGTATAAATTCAGTTTTTAAACATAATTAAGTTACCTTCTTTTACACCATAGGCTGCGATTACTTCAGGATTGTTAGGATTTTTGAGTTTTATCAACTTCTGTTATGGATCTTGGATTTTATTCAATGAATCTGGCTTTTGTTTCAATGATGAGGAGCTAAATTCCCTTTTCTAGGGTGATGATGTAGCCACTTATGAAGGTTTGGTAATGTAATGGCTAAATCCTAGTTTATTATCATTGCTTTTATGTTTTTCTCATGATCTTAATGCTTTCAATTGTTAGCTCGAGAAATAATTGAATGATAGGCCAATCATAATGAGACCGGGAGGAGATAAGAACCCTATGCAACTTCTATATAGAGTCATAGAACTTAATAAACTGCTTGATTAATAATTATCATAGGAATACAGTTGGTTAGGAATCAATGGGTAAATTTTAGTGTGCTCTAACCCAGGCATTAAAATAAATTAAGAATCTCGGTTGATATTTTTTAATGTTAGAAATTAGGATGGATTGCCATAACTGCACCAAACTGGAGTTCGTATATGGATTTAGAATTTTGTCCATGAAATTCTAGATCCATAGATTGGTGAAATCAAAGTCCTAGAGCTTTCTAGATTTGAAGCAAACTCTCATTTTATTCTTACACTCTCCAATTTGTTTCTTAAATTGATTTTAAATTTTTTTTTTAAGTTCATCTCAATGCTCTTGTTCAATTTCAGAACTTCCAAGTTTTATACTACTCGATCGATTTAGTGCACTTGCTAAATTCACATCAATTTTTTGGCACCGTTGCCAGGGATTGGCACTGACCAATATCACAAGTATTGGTGGCGATAACTACTTCGAACAATTTTTTTTCTTTTATTTTTATTTAGTTGAACTTCTAACCTTGTGTGGAGTTCTTTGTGTTGGTGGTTTTTTTTGTGCATGCGAGGTATAGTAGATCCTGAGGACTTGCTATTTATTCCTGAAATTAAGAGAACCTGCCGAGCTTTGAGGAAACAAACAAAAGCAAGAAGAATGGGTTTACTACTAGAGCCTTGTGATCTTGCGGAAATGGCAGATCCACCACCACAATATATACCTTTGGTAGATTATCTTTTCCATGTGTAGACGACTGCAGTTCCACAATTGTGAGACTGCATATTGATGCTAATAATTTTGAAATCAAGTTCGTTGTTATCAACTTGACTCTGCAAAATCAGTTTGAGGGGCATGATAATGAAGATCCTCATAGGCACATCACAAGATTTTTGGAGATGCGGGATATCTCCAAGAAGCAGGGTGTATCTAATGATGCATACCTGTTGGGAGTCTTTCCTTTCTCTTTATGGGATAGAACTCTTGACTGGTATGATTATATGAACTCGGGAAGCATCACCACATGGGATGATATGGCTCAGAAATTTCTAATGAGATTCTTTTCTCCTCAGAAGGCGCCATCTTTACAAAATGCCATTCAGTCCTTCCAGCAGCAGGAAAGGGAATCATTAAATGAAGCCTGGGAACGCTATCATATACTTTTGAGAAGGTGTCCAAGCTCATTCTTTGACATGCGGAGGAAAGTGAACTATTTTTATACTGGTCTTTTACCAGAGATCAAGCAACCTTGTGATGCTGCAGCTTGTGGTTCTGTGAATGCAAAGTCAGTAGAAGATGCTTGGATTTTACTTGAGAAAATGGCTCACAATGATTATTAGAGCAGAGGTAGTGAGAGGAGTGTGTACCCACAGAGAGAGGGTGGCAATGAATTCGATGCAAAGACTTATGAAGCAATCTTAGCTCAGAATAAACTTCTCTAGCAGAATCTTGCTGTTTCTAAGCGTTCAGTCAATGTTGCCAACAAATGTCAGGTAACTTGTGCTTTCTGTAATGGAAATCATGACAGTGCATTGTGGTCAGGTGATCAATTCTCTCATGAGCAAGTCGATTCGTGTCATAACTTCTATGATGCAAACCAAAAAAGGGAGGAATGACTATTCGAGGCAGCATGTAACACCCCGATTTTCTTAATCTTTTAATTAATCAAGTAATTAATTAATTGTATTTTATTTGAGGGTCTAGAAACTTTAATAAATTATTCCGAGGCCATAGTCACGCTCTACGCTATCGTAGGAAGCTATGGTTAAGTTTTGGGTCGAAAACTCAGACGGAGCCCGGTCTGCGTTTTTCCTTGACAGTAGTGCTTTACTACTATCGAGACCTAATTTGGACCCGCGAACGCAAAAAGTTCGTCCTGACGTTCGAAAATAAAAATAATATTATTATATTCAGGCCGATAATCGTTCTAGGAGACGATTCGAGCTATCTTAGGGTTTGTCGAGAACCTTGAGCCAATGATTTTCATACTAGAGCTATGATAAATCATTTGGGGACTCCTACAAATGTCGTGAGGATTTTCAAATTATCGGGACGTGAATTGACCAAATTACCCTTGGTTAGTTTTTACTAATTACCTCTTTACCTTTCTTAACCCTTAAGTCTTCTTAAATATCAACAATTACCTCACCCACTCACTTTTTCTCCCCCTCATTTCACGTGGGCAGCTGCTGGCTGCTTCTCTCTTCTTCTCTCTTCTTCTTTCTTCTTCTTCTTTTTCCTTCTCCTCCTTTCTTCTTCCTTCTTCTTCCTCCATTTTCAACCTCTTTTTCCTCAAGCTTCCTCAAGCTTTTTCAAGCAAGTTTGTGAAGCAAAGTTGCTCCTCTCATCCTCCTCTACAACCTAGAAGGTATAGATTTCATGCTTGAGCTTTCAATATTTATTTTCTCCCTTTATTTTCATGAATTTCAATTTCTAGATCTAAACTTCAAAAATCTCTAGAAAATTGTAGAAAAATCATTTTGAGACCAAACCAATTCCTATGAGCTAGTATCATTCCCTACTATCATAATCCAAGAGCTTGTGATGAAATAAAATCTCTAGCCTATTTATCTTTTAGGGTCCGAATGGGTGGGTTTTTGGGGAAAAAAATGGGTTTTGTTCTTTGTTCTTGATTCCTCATGTGTCATCCCTTAATCATGTAATCCAAGTGATTAGGAGGCCAAATCACACTCTCACCTATTTTTCATGGTGAGGGCCGAAACCCTACTTTGATGGTTTAAGGGGTTTTGGTTCAAATCTTTGATAATTGATCATTGATTATGCATTAGGTATGCTTAAGGGTCATTGATCCAAGAGTTGGTAGAATTTCAATATCCCTAGCTTACTTAAGTAATTAAGGGCAGTAGCTAATCCTAGAGATTCGATAGATTATGGTTTCCTTATTTTAATTTCTGGTTGTGTTTTGTTGTATAGACTCGGACAGGATTCGAACATCCGACAGCGCACCCGACTGACAGCTACGGAGTCGTAGCCGGAGCTGCTCGAGGAAATCACTAAGGTGGGGAGAAAGAACTCATATCGTCGGGAAGGCAAGCTAGTATAGAATATATATATATATATATATATATATATATATATATATATATATATATATATATATATATATATATATATCTGTGTAGGGAAACCCTAAAACCCTACTAGAGGTTGAGCCCTGGAAAAGTGCCTGGACCCTGGGTGTAGGTACTTTTGGGCTATCACCACTAAGTTGATGATATGACTATTGTAGTTTATTGAGGTTGATGCGTTGAATTGGTTATTTGATTATTTGTTGGTTTTATTTGTTGAACTGCCTACATGATGAATTATTGTTTGACTTTATAATGATAGCTGTACTGGTAGAATTACTGTTGTGATGATAATGTGATTTGATTGATTGAGTGTTGATGAGAGTATGGTGAGCGTTGATGTTGTTCGGGTTGATATCGTTGTGGTCCCGACCGTGGAGCTGTGGCTCGTAGACGCAAGGCGTCGTGATGCTGATGCTGATGCGATGTTGATGATGATGTGATGTTGATATTGATGATTGATGTTGATGTTGATGTGATGCGATGTGTCGTGGTCGTGGACGAGTGTTTAGGCGTGAGGTTCCGATATCAACCTGCGATGGATGTTTGTTGCATTTTCATAACATTTCATACCACAGCATTTGGTCCCAAAGGGGGATGTCCAATTGGGGACGTTACGTAAAATCCCGAGGCGGGATATGATGTGATGTGATGTGATGTGATGTGATCCCGACGGGGATGTCCAATTGGGGACGTGATGTATCGGCCGACATGCATATAGGGAAGACAGCATATACATAGGGACTAGTATCCCTCCTATAGGCTTATTCGAGAGAATGATATTTGAGATGATTGATTGGTGACTTAAGAGATGGATGAAGTTGTGCTATATATGTTATCTGTGTTGTGTGATGTATATATATATGCTGTACTGATGCCCCTCTCCCATATTGATGATATATGTTTCTTATCTCCCGCTATTTTCTGTATGTGTTGCTCATATTTTATGGGAAGACCCCGAGGAGGAACTAGTTGCTCAAGAGCTGGACGACATTCCTTACGAACCTGACGCTGGAGGACGTGCCACCGACCCTAGCCTCGAGAGGTTGGGCAATGATAGTGGCTAGCCGGAGAGCTGTCTCTTGGCTTAGTTATGTATTTTGATTTCAGTCTGTACTAATATACACTTATGTAGTACTTTATTACTGTAGCCCTACTGATAGGGCAATGCTGTATATGATATATTTCTTTATATTTTAAGCTGTATACTCTGAAGCGTAGCGTGCCGTTTATTGTTTTGCTTCCGCGCTCGATTTTCCGCTTCGCTTCGTTTTAATAAGGCGCGCTAACGTTTATTATGCGATTAAGATTAGTTAATATCTTGGGTTCTACTGATGGGACGGCGGGTCGTCTCACAGCAGAATAACTCTTACTCCAACAAATCTAATTCTGGTATGAGGAATCAACCAAATTTCACTTGGAGTAATTATGGGAATCAGGGACAGCAGAAACAACCTTATGGTATTCAAGCTCTGCCAAGATTCACGCCACAAGGACAAGAAAGGAAGCCTTATTGGGAAATTGCATTAGAAAAGACAAATGCTTCTATTGCTGCACTTAATGCTTCAACAAATGCATCCATTGATAAGTTGGCAACTCACACTCAGGCATCAATTCAGGGTCTGCAGGTACAAATTTCTCAGCTTTCTAAACAGTTTGAAGAAAGATTGCCAGGTACTTTTCCGGGAAACACGGAGAATAATCCTAAGGGACAATGCAATGCCATAACAACTCAAAGTGGCAAAGTGTTAGAACCTAAGGAAAATTCTCCAACAAAGGAATCAAATACTATTGTTCAAAAGGGTGATGAAGTGCCTCAGAAAGACAACATAGTTGCTTATGAGAAGTTTGAGGGAGGCAAAAAGGTTTATGTGGATACATCATATGCTAATAAGAGATATGTGGAAGCAAGTAACATTCCTGCTTATGTTAATGTTCCTTATCCTCATAAATTGAAGAATTCGATGCAAGATAAACAGTTCTCAAAGTTCTTAGATGTTTTCCGCAAACTTCAAATCAATATTCATTTTACGGAAGCTCTGGAACAAATGCCATCTTATGCAAAGTTTATGAAGGAGTTGCTCTCTAAAAAATGAAGGTTTAATGATGAAGAAACGGTTGCTTTGACTGAGGAGTGTAGTG
Organism: Ammopiptanthus mongolicus; assembly: GCA_039655645.1. NCBI lineage: Eukaryota > Viridiplantae > Streptophyta > Magnoliopsida > Fabales > Fabaceae > Ammopiptanthus > Ammopiptanthus mongolicus. The sequence continues at coordinate 28,480,072 of CM077349.1, read as the reverse complement.
CCATTTTGTAGAGGAAACTACCTCCAAAGTTGAACAATCCGGGGCCCTTTAGTATACGTTGCACTATTGGAGAACTGACTTTTGGTAAAGCATTATGTGACTTGGGAGCCAGCATTAATTTGATGCCACTTGCTATGTTGAGAAGACTTGGCATTAAAGAGGTGAAGAATACGATGATGTCACTACAACTTGCAAATCGTTCTATCCAGCATCCTTATGGGGTTGTTTAAGATCTTCTAGTGAAAGTGGACAAATTTATCTTCCGAGCTGATTTTGTTGTACTAGATATGGATGAAGATGCTCAAATTCCACTAATTTTAGGAAGACCAGGGTCTTAGCGACAAGAAGAGCATTGATTGATGTTCATCAAGGTGAATTTACTTTGAGGGTGCAAGATGAGAATGTGGTTTTTAATGTCTTTGAAGCCATGAAGCACCCAGTTGAGAAAGAAAGTTGTTTTAGTGTGGATGTGATTGACCCTCTTGTTTAGTCAGTTGCTACTCACGAATACGATGGTTCACCACTTGAAAAAGTGTTGGTAAAATCCCATGATCTTGCAGAGTGGGTGGAGATGGATAATGATGTTATTAAAGAATGCGAAGAACAAGTGGAAGCATTACCATCTCTGTCCAAACCAGAGTCACAAGTTGAAGAGCTTCCAAGTAAAGCCAAGGATGAAGAAGTACACAAACCGGAACTTAAACAACTCCCTACTCACTTAAGGTATGCCCTTTTAGGTGAGGAGGGACACTATCCGGTCATCATCAATAACTCCTTAAAGAAGTCTGAAGAGGAGAAGCTCTTGAGGGTGCTCAGAGATCATCACACTGCTATTGGTTGGAAGATTTCCGATTTGAAGGACAAAGTGGAGCTGATTGAGAAATTGCCACCTCCAAAGGATGTGAAGGGAATCCGGAGTTTCCTTGGTCATGTCGGGTTCTATAGGAGATTCATTCGTGATTTCTCCAAGATTGCAAAACCAATGTGTGACCTCTTGGTCAAGGATGTATCCTTTAAGTTTATTGCTTCTTGTTTGCATGCATTTAACACCCTTAAGAATAAACTTGTTACAGCTCCTATAATCACTGCTCCAAATTGGGAATATCCCTTTGAAATTATGTGTGATGCTAGTGACTATGCAATAGGAGCTGTGTTGGGTCAAAGAATTGATAAACTAGTCCATGTGATATTTTAAGCTAGCAAAGTCCTTAATGATGCACAACTTAATTATTCTACCACTGAAAAAGAAATGCTAGCAGTTGTGTATGCTTTGGATAAGTTTAGACGATATATCATAGGTTCTAGTGTCATTATTTTCACTGATCATGCTGCAATAAGGCACCTGATGGCCAAACAGGATACTAAGCCTAGACTAATCCTTTGGGTTTTGTTGCTTCAGGAATTTGATTTAGAAATAAAAGATAGGATGGGCACAGAAAATGGGGTTGCGGTTCATTTATCCAGGTTGATGAACTTGAATGAAGATGAGCAACAGATGCTTATTCGGGAGGAATTCCCGGATGAAAGATTGTATGCTCTTGCAGAAGTGACGCTTCCTTAGTTTGCCGACATGGCCAATTTCAAGGCAAGCAAGCTCTTACCTGAAGGCCTTACCTGGCAGCAGCGGAAGAAGTTCTTTATTGATGCCAAATACTATGTCTGGGAGGATCCTTACTTGTTCAAGATATGTGCGGATGGCCTCTTGAGACGATGTGTCCCCACAGTGTCAAGTGGAAGATATTCTCTAGCATTGTCATGGTTCAGATTATGGAGGACATTTTGGGAGTATGAGGACAGTATAAAAAGCTCTCCAGAGTGGCTTATATTGGCCGACTATCTTCAAGGATGCCCGGACTTTTGTGGAAAGGTGTGACAAGTGTCAAAGAGTTGGAAACATCTCTAAGCGACACGAGTTACCACTCGATAGTATTCTAGAGGTAGAAAATTTTTATGTATGGGGAATAGACTTTATGGGACCGTTTTCGCCCTCTTTTTCATACAAGTATATCTTAGTGGGGGTGGATTATGTGTCTAAATGGGTGGAAGCAGTTGCAACAACAACAGATGACTCAAGGGTTGTTACTGAGTTTGTGCGAAAGAATATTTTTGCACGATTTAGTGTACCGCGAGTCGTAATCAGTGATGGAGGGTCACATTTTTGCAACAAGAAATTTGACACTGTTCTTTCGGAGTATGGCGTGACCCATAAAGTCGCTACTCCGTACCATCCTCAGACTAATGGTCAAGTCGAAGTGTCCAATCAGGAACTGAAGAGAATTCTCGCAAAGACGGTTAACTCATCAAGGAAGGATTGGTCGAAGAAGTTGGATGATGCTCTTTGGGCATATCGAACGACCTCCAAAACTTCGATTGGTCGTTCTCCGTATCAGTTGGTTTATGGTAAGGCATGTCATTTACCAGTTGAGTTGGAACATCGATCTTACTGGGCTATTAAGGCTTTGAACTATGATTATAAAGAAGCCGGTGAGAAAAGACTACTCGATCTGAATGAGCTGAATGAGATTAGACTGCAGGCTTATGACAATGCACGGATCTACAAGGAAAAGACTAAAGCTTGGCATGATAAACATATTGTGGCTCGCATGTTTGAACCTGGCTAGAGTGTTCTGCTGTATAACTCTAGGCTTAAGTTATTTCTGGGTAAGTTAAAATCCCGGTGGTCTGGACCTTTTAAAATCAAATCTGTGTTTCCACATGGAGCTGTGGAGCTGGAAGGCAAAGACCCTGAAAGAAGTTTTAAGGTCAGTGGCCAAAGGCTCAAGCACTACTTGGGAGGACAGTCTAATGATAGCATAATAGCACTGAAGCTGCTTTAGCCCTTCTCGGAGCGTTTGAGTCAGGCTCGCGATGTTAAACAAGCGCTTATTGGGAGGCAACCCAAATGGTATCCTTTTATCGCATTTAAGTTAGGATAGTTGCATTTAGGAAGCATAAGTTAAGTGAAATTGCATGAATAGGCATTTAGAAGTAGATGCATTTAGTTAGGAATTTTCTTTTTGTTTAAAATAGGCTTCTGTCTACTCTCGTGAGCTTCTCCTCCCCACGCGAGGCTGAGACTTTCCAGAATTTTGAGCTTTTAATTTCGCATCGTGAGATGGTGCTCGCCTCGCAAAGCAGTACCATCAAAATATGTGGCTCTGTGTAGCCTCGCAATCACAATGAAAATATGTTAATCTTTGTCTTGTCTCGCGAAGGTAACCTCGACTGGCGAGGCAGAAAGCGAAAGTATACTAGTCTCTATCTCGCCTAGTGAGAGTACCCTCGCCCAGTGAGGCAGAGAGCTCATATTTTGATGTGTATTGTTCGCCTCACGAGGTGTTACTCGCCGCGCGAAGACAACTTCAGTGAAATGCACGTCTCTGTATCGCGTTGCGAGCTCATTCTCGCCTCGTAATTCTGGGAAATTCCAAATCCCAGAGTTTCCAGATTCCCTCGCGAGAACCACCTCGCCTCACGAGTATACAATTAGGGTTTTCAATTTGGGACTGAATTTAAGTCTCGCCTCGCGAGAGCTCGCGAATATATAGTGGTTCAGCGCGAGAGCATGCTCATTCTTTCCAAATTTTCAAATTCTCTCACGCGAGTTCTCTACTTGGGGCAGATCCTGAGCACCATACTCATCTACTTCATCTTCACTACTATTTTCTTCTATTCCTAAGCATCAAAGGTCAGTCCTAAGCATTGTTCACCATTTTAAATTACGAATTTGGTTAAAGATTCTTTGATATGAGTTTCGTCCTGGAATGTTTGAAATTTAATTTCTATGTGTTTGTGGAGTGTTGAAATGTTAAGGTTACCTTTATATGGACAACGTGCATATGAAACTGACATTTTTTGAGGTTTGGTGGGGTTGTTTTTGGATGAACCTAGGGAATGGGTACTGTGAATATTGGTTTGCTTTTCTTGCTGATATTATATACCATTGCACTGGAATTTTTTCTGAGTTTCAGGTATGGCTCCTCCAAGATCACCACTGAGCGAAAAATTGGGTGCTAAGCGTAGCAAGCGCACTGCAGAGCCAGTAGGCACATCTTCTGGCCATGGTTCTGGGGTAATTGTGGACAACATCTGGTGTCACACTGCTGACCAAGCTGAACGGTACAGGAATGTGCAGGGGCGACCAGTTGTTGCAGAGCGGAAAGTGATTTTGCAGAGGACTTAATTTCATGAGATCCAACAGGTGTTGCATGGTAGGGGGTGGAAGGCATTGGCCACTTTCCCTAAGCGGGCTGATATTCAGATAGTTCGGGAGTTCTATGCTAATGCATGGAACCCGAACCCAGAAGACAGGAAATTTTATGCTGAGGTCAGAGGGAGAAGCATTGTTTTTTATGCGGAATCCATTAATGACATCCTTCAAATCCATAATACGTGGGGGGATCGCTATGAGTACTCAGCTCTTCAGAATGTCCAGGACATTGCGAACCCCGTTCTGACTACTTGTTGTAAACCAGTGAGTGATTGGGAAAGAGACATGTCAGGTAACATTCTGAGGTTGTCCAGGAAGAACTTGACTTCAAGGGCTCGAGTTTGGCCCGCGTTCATGCACGCCAACTTGACTGCTAGTTCACACGAGTCCACCTTGCCTGTTGGGCGGGCAAAACAGTTGTGTGCCATCATGAGTGGCAAGAGCATAGATGTGGGGGGCTATTATCGCCCTCGATATTCAGTCAGTTGCTAACTCCAGATTAGGTGGAGCACTGGGACATCCTTACCTCATCACTGAGCTTTGTGCTCAAGCTGGCTTAGAGGTAAAGGATGAAATTGATGTCAAGCAAAGGAATCCGATTGACCAAGCTTATATTGAGAGCCACTGCTTCACCAAGGAGGCAATGGAACCCAGGGCAGCAGATCAGAATCAGCTACAGCAGCGAGCTAGACCTTATCATCAGATGACATTAGAGATGCATGCGCGGATGATGACTCTCCAGCATCAGGAGACTATAAGTTCATTGGCTGCATCTCGCGAGTTAACTCGTGAGCAGCATCTTGCTCAGCTGGAGCAGAGCATTGATCTACCCTTCTGAGGCTGAGCTGCAGTTTTTACATGGCTGGCGTGAATGGTCTCGAGACGAGACACAAGACACAGCAAGGGATGGGTCGTCTAGCCAGGCAGCTCGCAGTGCAGAGTTAGAGAGAGTTTGATGGAGATGGCCCGGATGATGCTAATTTAGATCATTAGGAGAGACTTGCTGACATGTTGTAGCAGTATCTTATTTATTACTTGATTTTTATAAGTTTTGTGATATGTAATCATTCTATGACATGTAATCAATTGATTTAGTTGATCAGTTGATGTTATTGAAACTCATTATTTATTGCTGAAAACATATTATGTGGTGTTTTGTTAGCTGTGTTGGGTCATTAATTGTATTACTGTTGCCCTTGTTAACTTACTAAATTATGATGATTAAATTGATGACATTGCAAGATTTAACAAGTGTTTTAGTGATACAGATGCCTCTAAGGCGTGTTCCTCGCAGGGGTCATCCTCATAGGCAAGGTGAAGCAGTGCCTAACATCCGAATCCAGAGAGATCCAGAATCAGATATTCAGAATGAACTTTTGGAGATTCCTAGGAGAGGACGTGTTCCTTTTCCTAACCTGGAGCTGAGGATAGAGGAGGATGAGAGGACGGATATTGAGTACTTAGCATTCCTCCGTGTGTTGAACAACCTAGCCCGTGAGGAAATTGAAGAATAGTTTGGAGCGGTTGAAGATCCAAATACTCCTCCACCTCCAACAAAGGAGGTCATTCTGGATGAGACCAAGCCACTGAGGAGGAGAGTAATGCCCTTGGAGGAGGCACCTCATAGAGAAGATGTGATGATGGGGGAGAGTGAGAGGATGCAGGGGGCTGAGGAGAGGAGATCAGGAGAGGGTTCCGCTTGAGAGTAGATTTCTTGAATCTTATCTCAGTAGTATCTTTTATTTTGTTTTGTTTTGTTTTGTTGTTTGCTGCTTAACGATTGAGTTGTTGAGTCATTTTATTTAGGTCATAGAAGTTTTCGTGGTGATCTGGTTTTCTGAACTCAATGCATGTCGTTGATGAGAGTAATTCTACATATTCCCTTCAGTGAGTTGCTAAGATGTGTGAAACACCTTTGAGAGATATGCCATGTGAAAATAAAAGAAATTTTCAACACTTGATTCTTGATAAGTTTGTGGTTGGGGTGCTTGACATAATTATCTTAGAGAAGGGTCTCTAGTGTGTCCGGGTGAGGAATAATTTGAGCCTAAAAGCATAATTTGATGTTGAGTGAGTAGCTCTTAAGTAATATAATCTTAGGTTTGCTTGATTCTTTGCTTGATTGCATGAATATGTGGTGCATGACATGACAGAGGCATTTTGTTCTGATGAGCTAGTGGCCAGAAAGCCTACCTGATTTATATGATTTATCCATTGCTAGCCGTGATTGAACCGGAGCTTGTCTTTGATAACCTTATCATTGAGCCAACTTCTATAAAACCATGTTACCCAACCTTCTGGATGAGGGGAGCATTGGTAGGTGTCAATAGGTATCAAGTACCAAGTTTGGGGTGGCAAGGAAGAATTCAAATGTTGAATCATTCAAGTAAAAAAAAAAAAAGTTAAGAAAATAAAACAACAAAATAGTTTTTCAAAAAAAAAAAATAGCAAGGTGAAAATGCTTGAATGATTCAAAAATAAGGAAAGTGAAGAAAAGAATAAGCAAACAGTGGAGCTTAGTACTTAAAAGAAAAATTGTGCATTGTACCTTTGCTCCTTTGATTCTAAGGTTAAAGCATATACATTTTATTTTCTTATCCTACCTTTTTGACCTTGACCAAGTTACAAACTTGAAAAGACCTCTTGATTATACATTCATGTATTTGGTGGGATCTCTGTGGAGATGATAAGAAAACCCATGGATAATGTGCTTAAGTTGTGAAAATTAATTGCAAACATAAGCCTAAACACTTGAGAGTTAGAGAGAGAAATAAATTACCCCTGTGAGGACGAGGCCTAAGTGGTTCTTTGATTTTTGTGTTGGGTGCACTCAAACTCTTACTTGATGGATGATAGTGTTGTGGAAGTTAGAAATTGGTTCGGAGTTATCTCTTGAATGTTTAAACTTGTCATAACTTTGATCTTAAGGGAATTTGCTTAAACATGTCATAAAATTGGTCATTGTGTGGGTTTGCATGAAGAGGGGATCCATGGAAACTTGCTGAGTCTTTTGAATTTAGTTTGCTTGAGGACAAGCAAGGTTCAAGTTTAGGGTATTTTGATAACTCGTTGATTTATCTAGTTTTCACTATAATTAATTAGTGGATTTAATAACATTTGTTGAGTTTATTCTCAATTTTATCCATATCTGTCTTTGTATAGTCTTAAGTTGTGTTTTGAGTCCCTTTATTGTTTTTAGTAATTTTTCCATGTTTTTGAGTCAGGTATATGTAATTGGGTGCTCGTGCTTTCAGGTACTCAATTAGGGTCAAAAGTGAAGCTATGGAAGTGATGGTGTTGAGAGGAGCAAAGAACTGAAGCATGCTGGATTGAGCTTCTCGCCTCGCGATAGGCCTTTCACCTCGCGAGCAGACGCTAATAGATTAGGATTTCAGTCATTAAATTTTGCCTCGCAAGAGGCTTCTCACCTCGCTAGTGTGCGTATTCAGGATGTATAAATTCAATTTTTAAACATAATTAGGTTACCTTCTATTACACCATAAGCTACGATTAGTTCAAGATTATTAGGATTTTTGAGTTGTATCAACTTCTGTTATGGATCCTGGATTTTATTCAATGAATTTGGTTTTTGTTTCAATGATGAGGAGCTAAATTCCCTTTTCTAAGGTGATGATGTAGCCACTTATGAAGATTTGGTAATGTTATGGCTAAATCCTAGTTTATTATCATTGCTTTTATGTTTTTCTAATGATCTTAATGCTGTCAATTGTTAGCTCGAGAAATAATTGAATGATAGGCCAATCATAATGAAACCGAGAGGAGATTCTTGTGTCTAGAGCGTTTGTGAAAAACCATAGGGTAATTTGAGACCGAGAGGAGATAAGAACCCTATGCAACTTCTATAGAGAGTCATAGAACTTAATAAACTGCTTGGTTAATAATCATCATAGGATTATAGTGGGTTAGGAATCAAGGGATAAATTTTAGTGTGCTCTAACCCAAACATTAAAATAAATTAGGAATCTCGGTTGATATTTATTAATGTTAGAAATTAGGATGGATTACGATAACTGCACCAAGCTGGAGTTCGTATATGGATTTAGAATTTTGTCGATGAAATTCTAGATCCATAGATTGGTGAAATCAGAGTCCTAGAGCTTTCCTGATTTGAAGTAAACTCTCAATTTATTCTTACACTCTCCAATTTTTTTCTTAAATTGATTCTAAAATTTTATTGTTTTAAAATTCATTCTTTTATTTCAATTCATTCTGTGAACTCATTTGACGTTTGAATAGTTATCAAAATTAAGAAGTGGTAATTGGTCATCTCAATCCTCGTGTTCAATTTCGGAACTTCCAAGTTCTATACTAATTGATCGATTTAGTGCACTTGCTAAATTCACATCAGTATTTCACACTTCCACAAGTCTCTCGAGACAACATATGCACAAACATTCATCTCCATAAGTCTCACCCACAGATCAATCCTCTAGACTGGGATACTAATACCATGCAGCATGTCGGCCAAATCTCACAAAGCTGGTTCCACACCGGAAAAAGTCCACAACGGAACAGGTTCTGTGTCAGAACGGAGTTAGTTTGTCCACAAAACCGAACCGCTCACCGTGACCAATAAAAGTGCATCCCCCTTCCACACCATAACCAAGGTGTCTTGGTCGCCTCGAAACGTTAGCCTGGAACGTGGAAAGCTCAGGGATTAGTCGGGCAAACCAGACTAGATCGAGCTTCATGATAGGATAGAAGCTACCTCATCCGTCACTGTAAAATATTCCCGAGACTGGCAACATCCCCAAAGTCACTCACTTGACCGCCCGTTCCGCCTTCTGTACCCGCACTCAGGTACAACTAACCTCATATGATGCTGGCAGCCCATACTTCCAACCATATGGCCTCACCACTTGGCAGCTGATGATATGCAACAAACATCCTCAACGAGCTTGATACCGGATCTCACACCTAACACTCAATCAACAGCAACACGATGCCACCGCATCCACACGGCCACGGCCTCGACACCACGCGTCCACGAGCCACAGTTCAAACAACACGGCTACAACCTCGAACAGTTAGCATAACACCAACGGCACCATCCGCCGTATCAATCCGACAAAAATACACGGCACACAACCAACTTACGCTAATCGGCATTCCGCCACAACACAACATCACCACATACAGCATAACAGCAACAATAATACCAACACCAATAATATACAGGCATATTATACACCAAGTAGCATGTAGGCACGTATACAGATAGCATATAGCACAACCAACACCATACCAGTCATACGAAGCAGATCATCCTCAATCAACAGTTATCTATCCTAGGGTTTCAAACTTAACGGTGATAGCCCAAGTATGCAAAACCTAGGGTTTAGGTACTTTATTGGGGCTCAACCACTAATAGGGTTAGGGCTTCCCTACACACAGAGAATATATCTACGCTACACTTGTCTTCTAATATGAGCCCAATGGATACCATCATAGATCAAGAAGCTATTCAAGGATTTGGTGGGCCTATGACAAGAGCAAAAGCTAAGAAAGCCCAAGAAGTTCTAAATTAAATGGTGACTACTTTGATGGAAGCAAACCCAAACTCAAGCCTAGAAGGAATGGAGCCCAAGTTGGTGACTTATCTTAGTCAACAAGAAGGCCCATGATGATGATGATGAGGGGGCGTGCATAACTTCACATTTTTATTTGTTTTATTTCAATTCAATAAGTGTAATGGGTTATGTGAGTGGATCCAATATTGGCTACTTTGTTGGTGGACTACACTAAAAGTTGCATGGTTGTCAAGCCCATTTTCCCATGGTGTTACACGAGTTTGTCAAGAGGTTTTGTGTGAAGGAGTAACTCGAGTATGCCTCTTGGTTTGCATGAGTTACATAGTTTTCCTTGGGAGGGAATCTTTTGGCTTGCATGCTAAAAGTAACTCCTTGTAGTTATGACTCATCTTTATTAGTTCGTTTTTATTAGAATGGTTATATTTTTAGGCAGCCATTTATTATTGTCATCATTTCACCAATAGTGGCATATTCATGATAGTTATTAGGGGGGTTATGGAATCTTATGATGAATTGTGTAAGCCAACTCTTGGCAGCCCCAATTCCTATATGTATGCGCCTACTAACATGAAATAAACAACTTTCATGTTGGTTTGGATCGAATCCATTTTGTGAGAATATTGTTCTCCTAGGTTCTTGGTTGAACCAAGCTTAGTTCTTATCAAGAATCCAAGGTTCTTATGGCGAACATCACTTGACTTATCAAACCTTCTTGGTTTGTGGCACCTACACCATCTCTTCCTTTCCCATTTTCTTATTTCTTCACCTTGATGTTGTTACAATTTGATTCTATTTGAAGTGCACGAAAATTACTTGTTTTAAATTCAACCATAAGATCTTCATAGGGCAACCTCTCCATTTGGTTGTCATCAACTTCCCGATGGCAGTAGTTCTCTTTCTCCCCACCTGAACACTCGGCACATAGATCCACCCGAACATGAGCGCAACAATCATGCTTCCTCTCCAATGTAAAGCTCGCTGGTCTCCTTCAATGGCAGCTCCAGGAACAGCTGCGTGCACACCATCGTCACTAGAGCAACCGCAAGTACAAACTTAGCCTTAATCACGACCACAACATTTATACAACAGCGTTAGCCCTAGGGCAAGCTCAAAGATTAAAGTGGAAAGATAAAGGCTCGAGGAACCACGAAGAACACGTGTTAGGGATTCGAGTTTACCTTTGGCGAATCGAGAAACGAATCCGTTAAAGTCATAAATAACTTTGCCACGATCACAACCGTGTAGTCAGAATCGCGTTCCGGTACTTCGATCGCCTCGAAACAAGCTTTCTCTCTCTAAAATCTCAGAGTCTCTCTCTCTAGCTCTCTGCACTTCATGGTTGGAGATGGAGAAATGGTCCAAATGAAAGTGAAGAGAATACTTCACTTGGAGCATCCGGGTGAGAACGCTTTAGCGTGGACCATCAGCATGCTTGAGCATGCCCACGCTTGAGCGTGGAGCCTCGTCCACTCCGCCTTCACCCTAGCCTGACACATGTAGCACACGCATCAAAAAGCATACCAACTGGCAAACGCACTCAGCACGCTTAAGCGTCCAACATGCCAACGCTTGAGCGTTGGCACGCTAGGGCGTGCTCCCTTCCCACGCTTGAGCGTGCTACTCAGCTGGGAAGAGTCTTCCAAACTTCTGACTTTCCCAGTTTCTCGTTTAACACCTTAGTCACTTCCAACCTTGTTCAAGCCTATTCCTAAGCTTCCTATCTATGACATGCAAATAAGTGCGCACCAAATTTACAAGTAATTAAAACAATAGGAATCAAGTCTAAGGCAAATTGACATTAATAAAGGGAAATCACGAATTCAAAATCATAAAACAAGTCTTTGGAATAGCCCCAATTCCTATAAATAAAGAAACTACTCAAGTATTGCCATAGTCATAACAAGCTTGATTAAAGAAAACATGAAAATCAATGAGAAAAAAGGAAAAGAGATGGAAGAAGAGAGAAATCTTAATCCTAAGCCAAAACCACATATTGTCAAGTGTTGGAGCTCAATTTCGAGCCTAATTATCCTATTTATACATTAGGTCAAAAAGGTGTACCAAGCCCAATAGGATTCTTTTTAAAATTAAGACATATTTCTGAAAATTAACGCTTCACAGCTATGATATGATTCACGGTCAGGCCGTGATCGCTTCTAGTTCTTTTCTATCTGATGAATTCTTCCAGGTCACGGCTAAGAAAGCCTTCACGGGTAGGCCGTGACCGTCTCTAACTCAGGAACTTCAAAACAATCATCACTAGATCACGACCATGATGGTTATCACGCCCTAGCCGTTATCTTCTCTGCTTGTCCAGGACTTCTTTTCTTAACATATCTTAGGTCACAGCCGTGATGGCTATCTGTTGCTATAAAAATGGTTGATGTGCTTGTGCAAGTATACACAATCATTTGACAAGTAATAAAGTGTAAGTGAGATCGTTCCCACGAGGATTATATGGTGATTCGAGTACAAGTTTGAATTAAAGGTTCTATTAATCAAGATTAACAAAGAGTAACAAATAATTTGTGTGTGTATCCAGGACAGTTTTGGTAAAAATAAATGCTAGAGCAATAAAAACGGATTTGTTAATAGAATGAGTAAAACAGCTACGGGGAAGTGTCCCTTACAACTTCAGTCTAGTTCAGTTATGCGTTTGCAATACTACGGCAATTTGGCTCCAGGAAATGAAAGTTTGTTTTCCAACAGTTCTGAGATGAACTTCACTAAACGTCTCCTATTCCTAGGTCCATATTAGTTACATTCACACCTCACTTAAGTTTGTTCCAGCTAGCCTAAGAGTTAGAATGTTCATTACTGAATCACTCTTCATCATAATTTTCCAATTAATGATTTTACTCTTATCTATAAAACAGTTATGCTACATTTAGCTTTTCCAAGCAGCCGTGAGCTCAAGTTCTAACTAAGGTGATCAAGCTCAATTAAAACACAACCAAATCAGATTTATAGAAAATGAAATAGCAAGGCATAACATAACATTCACTAGAAATCCATTACAAGTTCAACATCCCATAGCTACAACTCATATTGAGCTTACAAAAACAAAAGAGAAAAATAAGAAATGGAAGAAGAAGCCATTACAATGGAGGAGAGAAAGAAAGGGGCGCAGCTGCTGTCCTCTCCAATAAGGAAGATGATGTCTCCTTTTTTCTCTCTCTTGCTGTCCCCTATTTAGGGTTTTTTCTGCTAGCATCTCCCAAGGTCCTTTCCTCTCTCATCCTTTTTGGGCTAAAGACTGACTAGGACAAGTGTCCTTGGCCCAATTCCTGACTTTAATGCACTAAACATCAGCCCCACGTGTAGGTCACTGCCCTTATCAGCGAAGGACAACTCAATGTGTAAGCGACTATTTTGAGCTTTTGTCCTTTTCCGAAGTCAGCTTCAACTACGATTGCTACAGCATATCCCAGAGCAACGTCTCCATTTTAGCGCATAAATCTCCAGAAATTGCCCTGTATAGAAAACTCACACTCAATTACTAAAAACAGTTCCGAAAGACACCAAAACATTAAAACTCAAAAAAGACTCTTATAAAACATGCTTTACACAAAAACACCCTAAAATACTAAAAACATAAACTCAAACTACTCAAATACCACAAAAATACAAGTGAAAAAGGTATAAATAACTCTTCATAAAAAGAGTTATCACACCCCCAAAATTGAATCATTGCTTGTCCTCAAGTAATGGAGACAACAAAAATTAAAAAGAAAAGACAGAAATATTTCTAAACCTCCACACATGTGCTCAAGTGCTCAAACACAACTCTTTTTTTTTTCAATATCTTCACAAGGCATACTTGACAATGCATCAACAATCATGAAGTTCAATCAAGCAAGTATTCATGGTTGTCCTCACTTTCAACTCTCAGCAACATGCTACAACACTACACTCTCAAAACAGTGTGTTCTTCCTCTCTTCTCAAGCTAAGATAGATATTCTCAATCATCATTCAAATGCACACTCAAACACGAACTTGACAAGCTTCTAAACACACCACACACAATCAAAACTGCACACTGCTAGAGGACTTTATTTGGTTGCAATGGGGCTTGGGTTCAGGTAGGAACAGTTCTGGGAAAGTGGCTACACTAGATGGAGCTTAGGTATGCTTCCTCTTTTTGCTTCACAACTATTTCTTTCATGGCCCAGCTCATACAAGTTAGGGAGGACTTTTTGATCTTTTTCATTTTGTTTGATTCCTTTCCCTTTTTTGCACCTCTTTGAATCCGGTTTCCTCCTTTGTACCCTCAGAGCAGTTGTTGCAACATTTTAGCATTTTTCCTTGCTGTTTTCCTTTTCTTTCTCTCTTTTTTTTTTTTTTGTTATAGAGCAAACCATTGCTTTTTACCGGCAACAGTTCAATTTCTGATATTCTGTCACATAACAGCTGCATCGCACCCCCAAACTTAAAACTGTGCTAGCCCTCGAGCACCCCCAAACTTATGTTACATCATGTAAACACAGGAAGCACACCAGCCACTCCAACTAGTGAGGACATTGGTTTTTCAGGATATGGCTTGTAATGTAGGTTCAATAGAATTAAAGGGCTTGTAGGCTCAAAGGGGTTCACACAAAGGTAGTATCCAAGGGTATGCTATTTAGGCAATACTAGGCTCATGAAAACAAAAGGTGCCTCTTGCAAAAGTGTGTGAAGCAGAGATGTGTGCAAGTATCAAAGCATCAAGGCAAAATCGGAGAATTATGCATAAGAATGGTATTCACACAGAAAGAAGGAGAAAACTGTTTTGGCCCAAAAGCTCACAAGGTAGATCAGAATGCTATAGCATGTGGCTCGAGAGTCAAACAATTAAATCCAATCACACAAGCCAGAAAGACAACAATCAAGCCAAAATTGCCAGAGAGATGCACTTGTGGAATATTAAAACGGACAAGCTGCATTAAGCAAACCCCATGATGGGGATGGTGGTGCACATGGTGGAGTAAAACATACAAGATACTAGGCTGACAAAAAGAACAGGTGGGGTCAAGGTCCGCTGACCCCCACTCTCAACTACTTGCTACAATTTGAACAGAACAACACAGCAACAACAACTTAAACTATAAACTAGAAGAAATAACCAAAAAGGGAAACAAGAAAACTCCTGATAAGGTCGCTGCAATAGGTTGCAACAACCTGCTCTGATGTGGTCAAGTGCTCAGCTTCCTGATGCGGGAGCTTCCTGCTCCCTTTTGCAGCAGTGGACTTCTTGCTTGTAGGGGTTGAGGTCCCCACTTCTTTCGCAAAGACCAAGTCTTCTTGTTCTTCTTCATCAGTTGCTGAGGCTGCTGTGCCCTCTTCAGTTCCCCCTGCCCCCTCACTTTCTGTTGCACCTGGCTTGTTACCCTTTCCCTTTGTGGCACTTTGTTTTGGCAGCCTCTTCTTTCTGGTTGAAAGAGGCACAATGTCCTCCTCATCCTCATCAGAGGCAGGGTAATTAGTGGCTATTTTTGTGAGCACATCCCTAAGAGGGGTGTCTGGTACTTTCTTCTTAGGAGCATGAGAGGGGGTAGGGGTTGTTGTTGTTGCTTCAGGTTCAGCTTCTTCAGGCCCTGCTTCAGTATCAACCCCCAAGTCCGACAGGGGGCTTGCACTTCTCTTTCTCTTGTTGCTTCTCAGGTCTTCAGTGGTGCTGGTTTGTTGTTGCTGTTGTGAAGGTGCTGGTGGCATCTAATCAGAAGAGTCTGATCCATCCTGGGCTGCTGTGGCACTGGGACTATTATTCTGCTCAGGGGTGTGGTGCTGTTCAGGGAGAATATTCATTGGAAACTGTGGTATTGGGTGCACCTTCTTCCATTGGTTAAGCTCCAGCACCCTTTGCTGCCATTTGAACTGATCCAGGGCAAATTGCCAATATAATTGTTGTTGCAGCATGTGTTGCTGCAGCATTTGAGTCAGAGACTCCACCTTGTGCTCTAGCCCTGCAGAGCGGTCCCGCTGCTTTGAGGGCTCTCCTGGTTCCATAATTTTCTCTTGTCCTTTGGCCTGGGTTGCTTTGGCTGAGTTGGATATAAATCGATTGATTAACCCAATATCAATGCTTCCTGCGTTTCTCTCCTCCACTTCCCCTTTTCGAAGCTCGATGCCACATCGCTTGCATAGGCCAGTGATAAAGCAGGGGAAGACCAATTGACCTTTTGTGCTCGTGGCACAAGTGGAGATCTCCTGCTGTATCAACCTCCCTACATCTATTTTCTTGCCCTCCAAGATGCAGTAAAGGAGCACCAAGCGTTCCTTCTTAACAATTTCCGTATGAGCAGTGGGGGAGAGTTTGTGTCTCAGGAAGTGATACCAAACCATGGCGAAGGGTTGCAACGCAGACCTGGCGATTTTCAACTGATTTCCAGAAGTTGGGAGCCATTTCATCCCTGGGACAGTCACAGCATCCTTCACAGCAGTTAGTTGTTTCACAGTAGCCTGCTTCAGTAAAGGTTGGTACTCATCGTCCTCTTCAGCCAGGTTCAACTTTAAGTTGATGGTCTTGGCAGAGAAGCTGACCTTGCCCCCCTCACCATAGAGTGGGTTTGTTCAGAGCCTCCAATGTTCGCATAGAACTCACGAACAAGAGAAGTGCAGAACCCAATTGGGTGGCCAGCAAAACGTTTCCATTTATGCTGGTCAATCACTACAGCAATTTCAGCAGGGAAGCCATAAGATGCCTTGGTTGAGATGGTGAAACCTTTCTCCACATGAGGTTCCCTGAGCACAGTAACATTAATGTACCGAGCTGCAGCTTCAACATCTACAAACACTTCATACCCCTCAGACTCATCACTTGAGGTGGGTTTGCGCTTCTTCACAGCGGTATGCTTTACGCGAGGCATGGTAGAGCAAAGGTGAGGGGAAGAGATGAAGGTGGGAGAGGAAGAAATTTAGGGGAAAACTAAAAAAGTTAGGGCTCGAGTAAGGGAAGCGGTGGGTTTGCGTGTGTGAAGGAAGGGGAATGAGTGGACTGATTTGATGGGAGAGTGATGGTGATTGACGCTGGTGGTTGAGAGTGTGTCGCCAGGAAGAGGCGCGGATACCAAGGGAGAATAAATTGTGTGAGGGGGGCTTGGGGAATGGTAAGCATAAGAAAAGTTGATCCACCTTTTCCCCTCCAACCTTTTGAATTTATTTTATCTAGCATTTTGGACTGACATGACTTCTTCCCCCCAAAAACCAACACAATCCCGAATCAGTTACGTGGGCCCCCAAACCTGTTTCAGCCCAATGCACAACCACAACACCACCTGAGATAGGGATACCACCTGCTTCCACAACTCCCAGCCTCTTTGCTTTCTGCTTATTGAGTTAGTGCCAAAGAAAAAAAAATAAAAACAAAAATAGCAGCTAAAACGAAGGAAAATAATTTGTTGGGCTGCCTCCCAGTAGCGCTTGGTTTATAAGTCCTCAGCCTGACTCAGAGCATGTGGAACATTCAAGGATCAGCCATTACTGTGGTGGCTTATGCCTTAGCAAATGGCTCACCCCAATAATGCTTGCCCCTTTTCCCGTTTACCTTGAAGGTTCTACCAGAGGATGCATCAAGCAGTTCCATGGCTCCATGAGAGTGGGCATGAACTATGGTGAAGGGTCCAGACCATCTAGATTTGAGTTTTCCTGGAAACAGCTTCAGTCTGGAGTTGAAGAGCAGTACTTGCTCTCCGGGCGCAAAGTCTCTCTTCTGGATTTTTCGATCATGCCAAGCTTTTGTTTTGGCCTTGTAGAGTTCTGCGCCCTCATACAAAAACATCCTATGTTCTTCAAGCTCATTGAGCTGCAGCATTCGAGTTGCTCCAGCCTGTGCTAGCTCAAGGTTGAGTTTTTTTACTGCCCAGAAGACTTTATGCTGCAGCTCAATGGGCAAATGGCATGTCTTTCCATAGACCAACCTATAGGGTGACATTCCTAAGGGGGTCTTGTAGGCAGTCCTATACGCCCAAAGAGCATCTTCCAAATGCAAGGACCAATCTTTTCTAGTTGGGTTCACCACTTTTTCCAAAATTCTTTTTATTTCCCTATTGGACAGCTCAGCCTGCCCATTGGTCTGCGGATGGTATGTTGTAGCCACTTTATGCCGCACCCCGTATTTTGTGAGAACTCCATCAAACAGCTTGTTGCAGAAGTGCGTACCTTCGTCATTGATAAATGCCCTTGGTGTGCCAAATCTAGTAAAAAGGAAGGGGGGAAGGAATCCATGAAGTCTATGCGCCAAACATCAAATAACTCAACTTCCAAGATGGAATTGAGGGGCATCTCGTTTCTATCTAAAATATTGCCTACCCTTTGGCATCTGTTGCAGCCCTTAGCAAAGCAGTAAGCATCTTTAAATAATGTAGGCCAAAAATACCCGGCCTGGATGATTTTAGCAGCCGTCCTCATTCCTCCAAAATGTCCCCCACATGGGGATGAATGACAGTGTAAGAGAATATCTGGGACTTCTGTTTCTGCCACACACCTTCTAAGCTAATTGTCAGCACAGTGCTTGTACAAGTATGGCTCGTCCCAACAGAACTGCTTTGCCTGATGGAAGAACCGTTTTCTTTGTTGTGGACTAAAATCTGCAAGGACAATTCCACTAGGTAGATAGTTTACTAGGTCAGCATACCATGGTGTTTCAGCATCTTCCATAGACAGCAACTGCTCATCAGGGAACAGTTCCTTAATCTCAGAATTCTTGTGGCCTCATTCCCCTCAGACAGTCTTGACAAATGGTCTGCCACCTGATTCTCAACTCCTTTCTTATCCCTGATTTCCAAGTCGAACTCTTGCAACAAAAGCACCCATCTAATCAGTCTTGGCTTTGCATCTTTCTTGGCTATCAAGTATTTGATGGCAAATTGATCAGTATAGACAATCACCTTTGTGCCAACAAGGTAGGGTCTGAACTTGTCAAAGGCAACAGCCAACAACTCTTTCTCTGTAGTGGTATAGTTCAATTGAGCTTCAACCAATGTTTTGCTGGTATAATATATAGAGTGAAATACCTTATCTTTCCTCCGGCCCAGGACTGCTCCCACTGCGAAGTCAGTAGCATCACACATCAACTCAAATGGCATAGACCAATCGGGAGCAGTTATGACTGGTGCAGGAATTAGGGCCTTCTTCAGAATTTCAAATGCTTCCAAACAGTTTGGTGTGAAATCAAAGATTCTATCATGCTCTAACAACTGGCACAGAGGCTTGGAGATTTTGGAGAAATCCTTAATAAATCTTCTATAGAATCCATCATGTCCTAAGAAACTTCTCACTCCTTTAACTGAGGTAGGTGGTGGCAGCTTTTCAATGACCTCTATTTTGGCTTTGTCTACCTCCATACCCTTCTTAGACACCTTGTGACCCAACACAATTCCTTCCTGAACCATAAAGTGACACTTTTCCCAGTTTAACACCAAATTAGTTTCCTCACAATGATCTAAGACCTGTTCCAGATTTCCAAGACATTCTTGGAATGACTCTCCAAACACTGAGAAGTCATCTATAAAATTTTCCATGGATTTCTCAATAACATCCGAGAATATGGCCATCATGCATCTTTGGAACGTTGCTGGGGCATTACAGAGGCCAAATGGCATCCTTCGAAAGGCAAAAGTGCCATAGGGACATGTAAAGGTAGTCTTTTCTTGATCTTCGGGTGCTACAGCAATTTGATTGTAACCAGAGTATCCATCCAAAAAGCAGTAGAACTCCTTCCCAGAAAGTCTATCCAGCATTTGATCAATAAAAGGCAAGGGAAAGTGATCTTTTCTGGTGGATTTATTCAATTTCCTATAATCCATACAAATCCTCCACCCTGTGACTGTTCTGGTGGGGATCAGTTCATTTTTCTTGTTAGCCACAACTGTTATTCCTCCTTTCTTTGGCACACACTGGATTGGGCTTACCAACACAATGTCAGAAATGGGGTATATAATCCCAGCATCCAGCCACTTGATAATCTCCTTCTTCACCACATCCTTCATGATAGGATTTAGTCTCCTCTGGCTCTCTACACTATTCTTGGCTTCAGGCTCTAGCAATATTCGATGCATACACATAGTGGGACTAATGCCTTTGATATCTGCCATTTGCCAACCGATTGCTTTCTTGTGCCTTTTCAAGACTTCTATCAAACTGTTCTCTTGATCAGCAGTTAGGAAAGATGAAATAATCACAGGCAAGGTTTCCATAGCTCCCAAATAAACATATTTCAAATGAGCTGGGAGCTGTTTTAGCTCCAGAGTAGGTGGCTTCACAACTGAAGGTATGTTGTCCTTGAAAGTCTCATCAGTGACTTCCAATGACTCAAATTTTCTAGCCCACGTAGGTTGCCTTGCAGTGCAATCCTTTATTTCAGAAAGTTCTTCTAACAAGGGATCATCAGGACCAAATTCATACTCATCATCACTCAATTCTGTTCTTCCTGTCAGGAACTGTCTTTGCAACAGATTATCAAATGACTGTACAAACGAACATTCTTCCACTACTTCGTCAGGATACTTTAAGGCACTGAACACATTAAAAGTCACATGTTGCTCATTAACCCTCATGGTCAACTCTCCCTTCTGTACATCAATGAGAGTTCTTCCTGTAGCAAGGAAGGGCCTACCCAGAATAATAGGAACTTCTCTATCTGCTTCACAGTCTAAAATAATAAAGTCCACAGGAAACATAAACTTATCGACTTTTATCAACACATCATCGATCTTTCCTTCTGGATATGCAATAGACCTGTCTGCTAGTTGAAGTGTCATAGTGGTAAGCCTAGCATCCCCAATGCCCAATTGTTTAAAAATTGACATAGGCATTAAGTTGATGCTAGCACCTAAATCACATAGTGCTCTGCCACACTAGATATCTCCAATGGAACAGAGAATGGTGAAACTTCCCGGGTCTTTCAACTTGGGAGGTACTTTGGCTTGGAGCATTAGGCTACATTCCTTTGTCATGGCAACTGTTTCAAACTCCCCAAGCCTTCTCCTCTTTGTTAACACATCTTTCATGAACTTTGTATAATTAGGCATCTGCTGCAAAGCTTTAACCAAAGGTATATTGATGTGCAACTGCTTCAGAATTTCCATGAACTTGCTAAACTGCTTGTCTTGTTGTACTTTCCTCAACCTTTGAGGAAAAGGGGGAGGTGGTCTTTCTGGAATAAATTTGGGCAAGGGCTCAGCTTCTGGGATAGTCTTAGGCTTCTTAGCAGTTCTCTCAGCTGTCTTCTCAACAGTTTCACCAGTGTATTACCTTGCAGTGCTCCTTACCCTGAGGGCTTGAGGATGAAGGAGTTTCAGTAGAAGATGGCAGTGCCCCACTGGGTCTGCTGTTCAGTGCATTGGCCAGCTGGCCTACCTGATTTTCAAGGTTCCTCATGGATACTTCCTGATTCTGGAACTGTGCCTTAGTTTCTGACATGAATGCCTTTAAGACAGCTTCTAAGGACATTTCTTGATTTGCCGGTTGTGCTTGCTGTTGTTGCCTTGGTTGCTGATTTGTGAATCCAGATGGAGCAGTTGTGGATCTGGCAGGAAAGTTGGAGTTCCCTGGCGGAGCATTAGCATTGTTATTCCAAGAAAAATTGGGAGGTTGCCTATTCCCTGGATTGTAGGTATTGAAATAGGGTTTATCTCCCCTGTTGCTACTGTAGTCCACATAATTAGCAGATGCAGGATTGCTGAAACAGTCCTCAAACAAATGTTCTCCTCCACAATACACATAAGAAACAGTTTCAGCTTGGTGCACCTGTTGTTCATTTACAACTGGTTCAGTCACAGCTGCTTGAGCTGTCTGGTTACTCTTATTTGTAATAGCTAGGTTTTTCACCATGTTAGTTAACGAAGCCAACTGAGCAGTAAGTGATGTAACTCCACTCACTTCATGCATTCCTGCAGCAGTTGTGCTTTTTCCAGAGGTAAGCCTAACAGTATGCCATTGATAACTGTTAGCACCAATATTTTCAATCAATTCATATGCTTCATTATAGGACTTGTTCAGAAGAGTACCTCCTGTAGAGGCATCAAGCATCATTCTCGCGGATGGCAACACTCCATTGTAAAAATGCTCCATCTGAATGCATATTGGAATGCTATGATGGGGGCATCTCTTCAAAAGCTCCTTAAATCTCTCCCAAGCTTCATATAAAGGCTCATCATCAAGTTGCTTAAAGGAGGTTATATCATTTCTCAGCTTTGCATTCTTCATAGGAGGAAAGAATTTGGTCAAAAACTTCTCAGCCATCCTATTCCATGTATTAATAGAGTTGGGCTCCATAGAATCAAACCAGTTCTTAGCCTTGCCAGCCAAAGAAAATGGGAACAGTCTTAATCTGAAGGAATTCTCAGTGACTCCTGGATTTCTGAAATTATTAGCCACAGTCAGGAACTGCTTCAGATGCAAATGAGGGTCCTCGGTTGCAGCACCACTGAACTGCCCAATTGGTTGCAGCATCTGGAACATGACAGGCTTGAACTCAAAATGCCCAGCTGTTATTTCGGGCACCACTATGCCTGTGTTCATTGTTACCGGATCAAAGAGGGCATAACCTCTGATAGAACTAGTTCTATCATTGGCTAAAGCCATGCTATTAGGTTCGTCACCCATTTCAGAATTGTTAGAACTAGTGGCAGCGGTGGAGCTATCAGGGGTATCAGGAATCAATCTCCCCAACTCAACTAAGCCTTGGTTCTACCTGTTCAACCTTCTGAATGTTCTTTCAATTTCTGGGTTTAGTTGGAACTCAGGAGCGCTATGCCTGCACATACAGAGTAAAGTACCTATTGCTACAGCAAAACACTCCACAGATCAGTTGTCTCAACTAATAGAACTATCAATTTAAAACTTGTTCATTAAACACCATTACTATCCCCGGCAACGGCGCCAAAAACTTGTTGCTATAAAAATAGTTGATGTGCTTGTGCAAGTATACACAATCGTTTAACAAGTAATAAAGTGTAAGTGAGATCGTTCCCACGAGGATTATATGGTGAATCGAGTACAAGTTTGAATTAAAGGTTCTATTAATCAAGATTAACAAAGAGTAACAAATAATTTGTGTGTATGTATCCAGGACAGTTTTGGTAAAAATAAATGCTAGAGCAATAAAAACGGATTTGTTAATAGAATGAGTAAAACAGCTACGGGGAAGTGTCCCTTGCAACTTCAGTCTAGTTCAGTTATGCGTTTGCAATACTACGGCAATTTGGCTCCAGGAAATGAAAGTTTGTTTTCCAACAGTTCTGAGATGAACTTCACTAAATGTCTACTATTCCTAGGTCCATATTAGTTACATTCACGCCTCACTTAAGCTCGTTCCAGCTAGCATAAGAGTTAGAATGTTCATTCCTAAATCACTCTTCATCATAATTTTCCAATTAATGATTTTACTCTTATCTATAAAACAGTTCTGCTACACCTAGCTTTTCCAAGCAGCCGTGAGCTCAAGTTCTAACTAAGGTGATCAAGCTCAATTAAAACACAACCAAATCAGATTTACAGAAAATGCAATAGCAAGGCATAACATAACATTCACTAGAAATCCATAACAAGTTCAACATCCCATAGCTACAACTCATATTGAGCTTACAAAAATGAAGAGAAAAATAAGAAATGGAAGAAGAAGCCATTACAATGGAGGAGAAAAAGAAAGGGGCGCAGTTGCTGTCCTCTTCAATAAGGAAGATGATGTCTCCTTTTCTCTCTCTTGCTGTCCCCTATTTAGGGTTTTTCTGCCAGCATCTCCCAAGGCCCTTTCCTCTCTCATCCTTTTTGGGCTAAAGACTGACTAGGACAAGTGTCCTTTGCCCAATTCCTGACTTTAATGCACTAAACATCAGCCCCCACATGTAGGTCACTGCCCTTATCAGCGAAGGACAACTCAATGTGTAAGCGACCATTTTGAGCTTTTGTCCTTTTCCAAAGTCAGCTTCAGCTACGATTGCTACAGCATATCCCAGAGCAACATCTCCATTTTAGCGCATAAATCTCCAGAAATTACCCTGCACAGAAAACTCACACTCAATTACTAAAAACAGTTCCAAAAGACACCAAAACATTAAAACTCAAAAAAGACTCTTATAAAACACGCTATACACAAAAACACCCTAAAATAATAAAAACATAAACTCAAACTACTCAAACACCACAAAAATACAAGTGAAAAAGGTATAAATAACTCTTCATAAAAAGAGTTATCACTATCACCCTCGGGCTGTGAATGCTTCTGTTTAGTTCTTTTTGCTTCTTTCAAGCTCCAATCTTCTAGCTAGCTCCAATATGGTCAATCCAGGCTCTTCAATCAACAAAACCTGCACCAAAGCACCAAAAAGACAGCAGTGAACCATTGCAAGAGAAAAACTAACAAAATATTAAACAAAATGCCTAAACTAGTATGAAAATGCATGCAAAATAGCTAAGAAATATGATGTGGAATCACACACATCAATTCTCACGGGTCAAGTTGGTTTTTACGCATGTTAGTAAACGGTCTATGTATATATAAGGTAGTATATAGTAAGTCCATTTTCATCAATGTCATTGCTATTAGATACATATGGAGGTTAAGTTTAGTTTATTTTTTGAGTAAATTATCATTTTGATCCCTGAAAGTATGAGTCGTTGTCAGTTCAGTTCCTAGATGAAGTTAAATTATGAAAAAATCCCTCAATGTTAAATCTGTTAGTCAAGTTATTCCCTGTCATCACCCTGGTCACTTAACACCGTTAGAGAAGCTGACATGTCATGTTAACTGACACATCAGGCATCACCTTACATCCCACGTGGCTTCTACATCACAAGCACCAATTTGAAGGTAAATATAAACTATCAAAACTTCCCTCTATTTGAGTAACCCTTCAATTACTTCTTCTCCCCCCCTAAACCTCTTGCCTTCATAGCGAACCAGGATTCCAAGAGGAACGTATTAAAAGCTTCATTGTCAAAGTAACTGACAATATTTTTTATGCTTGTAAAGATTGTGGTCCTTGTTTCGTATAGAGTGGCCCCATACCCTATTTTTTTACGATTGTAGTGGTGTCTTTTTGCACTTTTGTGTTTAGGTTTAAGGTTGCAAACCTCTGTCTTTTGAACGGTGATGCCATGTCTTTGTTTTGATGTTGCTTTCCTTATTTTGTAGGATGATTTTTTAGATTACATTGATTCTGCACCATGGTGATAATTTTGAAAGGAATGAGTCTGGTAAGCTAGAGTATGTGGGTGGTGAAATCTGTATGTGGGAGGATGTTGAGACTGACTACATGAACCTATTCATGCTAGAAGGCTTGTGCAAGCAATGCAGAGGTTATCACACGTTTGAGAAGATATATTGGTTAGTCCCTAAGAAAGGGTCTAAAGATGGACTATTTGGAGTGGAAACTGATCCTGACATATTGAATTTGTGCATCACTGCACGTAGTAACAATCATGAAGTTTACTTGTACTATGAACACCCTATTATTGAGTAGAACCCAGAAATCATTGAGGAAAGGGACACAAGTGAGGGTAATGAAGACCATACTCATGACCAAGTTGATAACATTTATGAGGGGCCAAATGATAACCAAATTGACAACATTAATGAGGGAGTAAAGGAAGACCAAGCTGTGCAGTTTGATGACAATTCTGAAGACAGCAGTTATATACCAAGTGATGATGATACATGTGATGAAGATGAGGTGAAAGCAGCTGAAGATGATAGTTCTGAAAGATGTGCAGGGAGTAGAGGAATACCAATCTCTGATTACCAGGTAATGGGAGTTCTGCAAAGTGGTGATGAAGAGGAGGTGCATTCTGATAACTACCACTCTGAGGAGCTTAGGAGCCCTATGAGCACCAATGATGAAGCTGAGGGCACTGGAAGACATGTGTTCCCACAATTCAATGAACGAGCACAGTTTAGACAATGTTAGACCTAACCATCCACATGTTACAACAGCAACTGGATTTAGGCCACCACCAATTATAGGCATAGCCCATAATACACAAGTTAATTGCAGTCCTTTAGGACAAGTTCCATATCCACCTCCACCAGATGGGACAACACAGATACAGCCAAGGTTCATGTCCTTCATCCCAACTCCAAGGGTTCCCCCCAAGAGGACCACATCAACCCTGATTTGGTGTCGGACTTATACTGTTTTTTATTTTTGGGCCATTTTGTTGGTTTTTGATTGGATGTAGCTGCACATACTAGGTGCATTTTGTTGGTTTTTTTATTAGATGTAAGTGCACATACTAGGTGAATTTTTTGTGAAGTTAGGGGCTGTGTAGTTGTTTTATTTTGGATGTAACTAGCCATACTAGGTACACTTTGGATACCAGTTTTGATTGGTTAACTTGGCTGTGGACCTATTTTGTTATTGTTCTTTTAATGATAAGAAATGAAATCATCATTTGGTATAAATTTTGTTGTGTGTTTCTTATTGTTGCAAACTGGTTGTGATATTGAAATACATCATCATTGGGACAACAACAATGAATACAGAACTAAATCCATCAACACTGAAATTTTACATTGCTCGAGCCATACTTCATTCATTAATCAAAAAGGACATTACATTGTTGCCTATCTTTGTTGTCACAAGATGAGATTACATCATAACCCTCCCACGACTATGCCCTCAACCAAACACTAAACATTATCAATTACAAAACCTGCACCAATCTGCCTTCTTAAGTTCATCTCTTCTAGGCATATCAATTGCACTCCACCTGCTGCCAACAGTCTGTCTTCGTAATTCTACTGAACGGGTCGATCCTCTAGTGGAGACACATTCATCAGCCCAAGCAAAGTACTAAAAATTTGCAACATCATCCTGCAAAATTGCAAAACAGTCCGTAAACCTAAACAGAGTGGCTAAACCCTAAACAGAGGATGAGGCACAAAATTGGAGAAAATTGTAGGTTATCAATATAGCAATATCAGTCCTTAAACTACAGGATGTGGTGTATCAGTCCCTAAACCGTAAATAAAGGCTGAGGTGCAAAATTGTAGAAAATGGAGCATAATGACCAATTCTCCAAACCACAGCATTCACCATCTTCATGTCTTCATTCAAGTTACCTGGTTACACGCCAGAAGTCGCAAAGTGGCCCCAGGTTCCAACTGCAGCTTTCTTGTTCCCCCTTGCCTGCGAATATGGTTTACCTCCCATTATCATCCACTTCCCTCTTCAATTGCAATTCAGACTAGAAAGGGGGAAATTGAAAATTAGGGTTAGGATACTACTGTTTGGGGATTTTTGAAAAGGAGGGAACAATTTAGAAAGTTTCTATTTACCTTCAAATTAGTCCTTGTGATGTGGTAGCCATGTGGGATGTTAGGTGATGTCTAATGTGTCAGTTAACGTGACATGTCAGCTTCTCTAACGGTGTTAAGTGACTGGGTGAGGGCAGGGACTAACTTGACTAACGGATTTAACATTGAGAGACTTTTTCATAATTTAACTCCTTCTAGGGACTGAATTGACAGCGACTCATATTTTCAGGGACCAAAATGATGATTTGCTCTTATTTTTTATTTGCAAATGTTGCAACTGTAATATCAAAACGAACAAATATTTATGTGGACCAAATAATCATACATTTGCTAGCAAGTTGTTCGAAATTTTGGTTGATCTGCTTCAATGCACTATCATCTAGAAGAAACGTGAGTATCAAACAATGCATAATACTCATATTATCAACACTACAGAGCTATTAAGGACGTTGACTTAAGAGAGAAATAGTAATCCAAAACAATGGGGAAATATCATACATATCAAGGGATGTCTTATGATTTCAGGTTACGACTAATTGAAAATATAGAGCTAAACAACACTAAGCTGATAAAAGAAACTTGCAAATAGACTCATAACTCATTTTACTAAATAAAAAAATATGGAAAGTCAAATATTTCTTACATCTCTGACCTAGTGGCCAAAATTGAGGTGGAGAAAATAAAAGAAAATAAAACAATCATGTGAAAGAGATAAACTTCCAATTTCACTAATCCGACAATTGGTTGTAAAGCACACAAAGAAGGGTGAGCAAATATATATATATATATATATGGAGAGAGAGAGAGGGTGCGTTACTTTGATAACTAAATGTAGCTTAATATACATATTCATGTGACTCTAAGAAATAGAAATAATGAAGTGTGAAAGAAGTCCCATATTGGTGAAACTAGGGGGGTCCCACATCTTAGTTTATTGTTTTATTATTGAGTATCTTATATAAAATTAAAAATATATATTTCATTAAAACAGATTCAATCACGATTGGACCAATGAATCGTGAACCAATGCCTTCACTGGTTCAATAATTGTTTTGATTTTTAAAACATTGATAAAAATACATAGACACAAATTTTATTATTCATCCTTTTTTGTTGATTTTTTATCTTATGAAATATATAATATGATTATTTTATGTTAATTTAAAATTTGATTTGTCTTAAGTTTATTACTTAATATAATATATAATATTAAAAAATATTTAATTATCACTGGTTTGAACATTGTTCAATTACGGTTGAACTATTGAACCTTGAACTAGTGCCTCCATCAGTGATGAGTGGGGCTTTTAAAATATTGATTGTACCCGTTAGGGGTGTCTGGCTGCAAATCTATGAGTTTTGATTAAACAATTCCAAAATTTGGGTCATGTCAAGTTGAAAATCATTCGAACTCAAAATATGGGTTAGTTAATGAGTTAAGAAAATATCGATATGCAAAATCCAACTCATCCAAGATTTTTTTTTTTAATGAAAATTCATTTAGTCATGTGAAATTTCATGTTATTTTTTCCCTAGACTTTTTTGTTGTGCCAATTAAGTTTTTTTTAGTTCAAAGGAGGCATACTTAGGCCTTATAATAGGGGAGGAGGAAATGAAGGTACAGCGGGATCGAACCCGCAACGTCACAGGCACCAAATGTCCCTTACAAGTTCAACCACCTGAACTACGTTAGCGGGACTATGCCAATTAAGTTTAAGTATAAGCAATTTGTGGTAATATTTGTAGTAAAGAGAATAGTAGACCATTAGAATGAAAATTTAATGGATCATTTGAATAACATAGTGTCTTAAAAAAAGGATAATAAAATAAAGGAAAGTGATATTTAGTACGAGTGGTATTAAAACAGTCTCCATTTTCCTCATTTTGGTTTTTCAGCACCATGATTTCCGGCTGTCCTTTGATTTCATTGGCTATTCATACTTTCATACCCTTCGTCAAATATAATATCATACTATATAGCATCACTCTAAAATAAATGATCATGTCAATATAACACAATGAACTTTACCTCACTTGGCTGATAAAGTTTGTTGCTTCTAGATTTTGGAACTGTTAACTTTAGTTTATTTCATACTTATATTAACTTAGTAAAACCATTTTTTGTATTAACCACCATAATTAAGATCCCACAAACTTCGACCCTTTAGATCGATTATAAGACTAATCCTTGATCAGCTACTTAGAGTAGGGAATTTACTCTTAATTTTCGTAACATTGCAACTAGAGTGTCTACCATAAAGATTCAAACTTGCGCATTCTTCTCTTTATGAAATTCAGATACTTACTGTTCGACCAACCCTTAGTTGTTATTAACTTAGTAAAATCTATTTTGTTTATTTAACTTATTTGAGTCTTGTTGTATTTGTGAAAGCTATAATTTCTCAATTTATTGCAGACAAATATTATTTTTAATTAAAACATGTCATGTGTAACAAATTTCAAATCAACAACTTTGACAGAACCCAACACACTCTTGGTGAATGAATCAAATCAAAAAATATTATAAAACCACCCATTCCTTTCCCTATCAACCGTTGATGTTATTAAAAGACTTCAGCTCTAATCAATACGAGTGTAAATACAACAATCTCACTTTGAAAAGCAACTCAGTTTCCGAATTTTTATTGTAAGAACATCCAAAACATGAGATGCAATATTTTTCACCATATAGTTTAGACATAAGAAACTATAAATTTTAACCATTAAATAATTTTCACTGACAAGGAAGAAAAATGAACGTAAAATCTTACAAATATAAGAGAATGAATTGCTATTTATTATAAAAATAGAGATATTGAACCAAATGAACTGAATAATTTCCTATCAATTTACTCATCGTAATCTAAACGGCAATCATATTTGAACCTTTTATCCATCATGCATTCATGAAAACGTAAATCTACATCTTTATAAAGATCCAACACCAGATTTGTATAACCGAAATAATTGAAATAAGATCGTCTTTCCTGCCTTTTGTTGAAAACATCTTGCAAATTTATATTTTGGCATTTAGATTTCCAAGATATTTCGTAGGAGCTGGAGCGGCGGAGTACACAACATGTACACAGTATTTTGGACAATTTTGTTATTAGGCAGCTGATTGCCAACAAAGTTGTCATTAACTAAGAAAATTTTGCACAATAAAACCATATTGAACAAGATAATGAAATTAATTACTTACGATTCTATAGTTCTTTCCACATCTTGCCACCTTCCTTCTATAAAACTCCCTTAACCCCAGGTACGGCATTAACCAAAACGCTTCTATAGGTGTTCTAAAGATGAAACTGACTTAAAACTTAACAAAACTTTAACAGTCAAAGGAAATAACAAAACGCAAATACAAGCATGAATTACTTAGAGAGGTGGGTCTACTTCAATGTTCAGAGATTCAACGACAACTTAAAACCTATCTTTAGTACAACTTAACCTTGACGAAGGGATGCATGCTCCAGCCACTAGCTACTAGCTAGTACTGCAATCGTACCTTGGTTTCTGTGCAAACCGCCCCTTTGTTGCCAAAGCAACCAAAACAAAATTCATATCGTCCTTCTAGAAGCTGAAACCTGCCACAAGAAAATATGCTACATCCCATTCTGTGTTGGATTAGTCATTAGTGCATTACGAGAACTATATACTAGGGGAGTTTTCTTGGGATCAATATAATTATGCTTTGCTCCTTGATCAACCACACAAAATGTGCATAACTTAATCAATCTCTCCCTCTTCTACATCATTTACAGGATTTGGAACACAGGGTGGCTCTCCTTCCTCCTCTTCATCATCAACTTTAATATACAATCCTAGTTGCTCCAAGGGATTACTACCCCCAAACTTGAAACTACCCAGGGCATCCTGAGAATGATCAGGACTCGTCTCATCTACAGAGCTTGGTAATTGCTCAGCAGGTACAGCTCTAAGCATTTCCAAATCTTCTAGAAATCGAGAATTCTCATTGATTTCAATAGTCTTTTCCATCTGCATAGATGCCAGCATATGCTCCAATAAAATCCAGAGCAAATAATGTGATTGACATATTTCAGCATGATAGACACTTCCTATTTACCTGTAGCAATGCTTGTCGTGCAGCTTCTCGCTCAAGCTCCCTCTTTCGTTTGGCTTCTGCAGCAGCTTCTGCTTCTGCACGCTTTCGAGCCTCTTCAGCAGCCTTTGCTTCTGCTTGTAGCCTTGCCTTTTCTGCTCAACAATGAGTTGAATCAACAGATAGTTAAGATTTAGGTTGAAAAGTATGGGCATGGCACTCTTATAAAAGAACACAGGTACACACAAATGACCTTTTCGTTGCTCCATCTCCAGTTTTTCCCTATCCCGACGCAATTTCTCAGGATCTCCCTTCTCACCCTGACCTCAGCGAAATTCAATTGATTCAAATCACATACAGATTGAACAATGATCAGAAGGATAATTAAAAGCAGAGTAAGTTCATGTAGCTCAAATATGTGATGTGAGTTACCTGTGAGAGTGTCTTTTCCCGAGCTTTCAAGATAGTATCAGCAAATCGATTCTTCAATAAGGCAGCTCGATAAAGTTTATCAGGTGAGACCTGTCTCTCAGCTGTACCACTGTCCCCTACAACATTAATAAGCTAAGTATTTGTAGTTATCCAATATAACGGTGGGAAAAAAAATATCATACATAGTCCATGCACTCTTACCATCTTGATGGCAGTCAGAGTCAAAAGAACTAGGCATATGCTGAGAGTTATCCTCAAGTTGATCTAAGCCACTAACAGATCCTGCAAGAAATAAAGGGTAATAGTCTAAGACAGTACAGGCTTACAGCAATGACCAAGAAATATTTTATTATTAACAATATTAAAAGCAGCTAAAAAACTTCAAGGCTAGCAAGTAATATGTAAGTTTATGACAAGATTAATAATATTAGTAAAGTACCAGTCCCCAATCCAAGTCTGAAACGTCTCAACGAGAAGATAGAAAGTTTCACAATTAATCATCGTAGTATGAAAATAAAACTCATAATTACGATGTCAAGAAAAGAAAAAAAATCAGAAGTAACCAAAATCTTGACAATATAATATAATATTCCATCACCAATCTGACCTTTTACACGGCCCTTCGCTAAAGAAGCTATTTCTTTGAGGGTTGAGCTGACTGCTGAGCCAATTAAATAATTTCACCTATAGCTATCAAATTACAATTGCCACATCTTCATTATCCAAGAGCATGTTAACTGAGAAAGCCATCAAAGACTAATAGCACAGGGGCATATGTTGGCCTCAATACTGACTTATACTGCTAGCCCACAACATTTACATTACGTTCAGTCCTCATAAGTAATTCTGCTATTATTTACCCGAAGATAAATTTGATCCATATCATTGACATTCGACCAAGTTTTACGTTGACCGTCGACTACCTAACAAAACCCTCTCCTTTTATCCGGGCTATGGACCGGCTATGTATAGCTTTGCAACAAAGCAAACATAGCCTCAGTAAGGAGAGTAGAACAAATGGAGGGCAGCTCAATTGCTAGAGAAGAGATAGAGAGAGACCGAGAAAAACTATATGTGAAACCATTAAGAATTTAGAAGTCAGTGATCTGTCTATAGTCATGATTTACGATAGAACGTGGCATTGTTTGATCCATATAGCAAACCCCACCTAATGGGAAAAGGCTTGGTTGTTGTCGGATTTACTTGAAGATAAATTTATATTTCAAATCAACTCCATCAGAACTGTCAGAAGAATCTACATCAACAAAGCAGATTCCCACGATCTTCTATTCTTTACATAGTTATCAATACAGATCTTCTGTATGCTAAAAATAATATCAGTTCAACAAGGGACATTTCAGCAGCCAGATATGTATGCTAAAAATATATTATCTCGCAGGAACAGATTGCAGAAAGCACATTAAGTATGACATTCAACAAAGTGTATCCAACTAAGGATTCTACAGAGAAAGCTGAGACGCCATGCAGAAGAAGCAAACCTTATAACACAAACAGGAGACCAACGATAGGAGGGAAAACTTAAGTTTTAATTGTATAAGTTGCACTCATTTTCAAACTGCAGATCATACTAGATCATCTTTAAATAGCACAAAATGATAAACAAAGAACAAATTACTCACGATTTCTTTCAAGAGTATTAGTAGCCCTGGTCTTCTCATCCAACTGAACTCCAGAACCCACATTTTCTGGTACCTGAAGAAGAACCCAAATAAATAAATATAATATGTAGAAAAGAAACCATGGGCAGGACCATATCAGCATCAGCAATTAAAAAACCAGTTCATAAGTTGAAAAAGAGATGACCAAATAAAATCTTCCACTGCATAATCAAAACAGACCTTTGCTACATTTGCAGGACTTAGTTTAACATCATCAGATTCACTATCGGAAGAACTAGTAGAGTCCATATCTGCACAATGCGAACATTAGATTAAAGCCACTATTTAATATACAAAAGCTTTCAAATTAAACATCAAAAACAAAAATATATGCAAATCACTACTAGAAAATACTAAGACCTCAAATAAAAATTCTCTCTCTCGACTTTAAAATTTCTTTTACACTTTCTTTCCCAAACAGTCTCTCACTCTCACACAAGACGTTCACTATCGTATCAGAACAAAGAGGTGCAACTGGTTCACCAGACAATAGCAAGAGCAGATTGACAATGAAATTGAAGAGCATAATCAGAACGAGAGTGACCGCAAGACTGAAGCCAGGAACAGATCCAGAACAGCATGGAAATTCAGAACGTGGAGCAGCCCCTAACCTCAGCTGGAATTAAAAAACTGGATCCGGTCCAAACAAGTCAAAGTTCAAAATGGTTCATGGCAGTTCCAGCTGTTCAACATTGATCGGATAGCTTGACCAGTTTTAACGGCCCAACCGAATCGTCGACACGGCTGATTCACGATCCAACTAGTTGAACCAGCCAGTCATGTTCGGTTTTAAAATACTGATATCAAATATAATGAGACTTACAAAAGCACCCCCCAGATGACCCGCCTTGTCATCAAAATGCTATCAGGAGAGAAATATCATAACTTCAAATATAACAATACAAGTTTCCTTCATACTTTGACCCAGAAGAGTCGCGGGTGATATAAAGCTCCCGCTGTGCGCAGGGTCTAAGGAAAGTCAGAGCCAATATGTGGGTCAATAGTAGACAACCTTTTGCATTTGCAAGCTAGGTAGTCAATAGTGACCGACCCCAAAACCGCTAAAGCAGGATAGCAGGATGCCGCCATAGCGAAATTAGGGAAACAATATAAGTAATTTATATACACATATAAATGCTCACAAAATAGAAAAATACACAAAATTAAAGACATCATAATTAAAAATCAAAATTCATTGTCACTAACATTTATTGTTACCAATAGACCAACTCATCTCTAGGCGCTTCTCCATCTTTACCAATCATCAATATTGCTTAGGAGAATGGAATCAATTAAATCTTGACTCTCAAAGTGGTGTTTAAGAGCTTGGTTATACTTCACAAAAACCAAGTCTTACGACTTTTGATGCTCAAGTTAGCTTCACTTCTTACAATGAACCTATTGTATAATTTACAAGACTTGAAAATAAGGTAAATAGGCTGAATTTGTATGTCTTCGACTAATCACACAAGAATTCATTATATAATAGACTTAACATTAATTACAATGATATGATCCTAATCTAATAAAAGAATATATCCTCCTAATTGATCCTAACTGATTATGTCTTATATACATAATACATAATATATTACATATCCACACATATATTCTTACACTCCCCCTCAAGCTAGTGCATATATATCATATGCACCAAGCTTGTTACATATATAGTTAACCCAAGGACCTCTAAAAGGTTTAGTGAAAATATCTGCAAGTTGGTCATTCGAAATCACAAATGCGGTAGCAATCTCTCCAGACTGAATTTTCTCCCAAACAAAGTGGCAATCAATCTCAATATGCTTAGTTCTCTTATGAAAGACTGGATTCGAAGATATATGTAGAGCATCCTGATTGTCACGTTCAAGCTTCATTGGTGGTGGTTCACAAACTTTCAACTCTTTAAGTAGTTGTTTTAACCATATGAATTCACAAGTTGTAGTGACCATAGCTTCCACACTTGATGTGGCAACTACGATTTGCTTCTTGCTTTTCCAAGATATCAAATTTCCTTCAAGACCCAGTAACTCAAAGTAGAACGTCTATCTGAAGGAGAACCTGCCCAATCAGCATATGTATAACCACAAATCTCCACATGCCCCTTATTTTCATACAGTTAGCCTCTTCCAGGTGCTCCTTTAATGTATCGAAGTATTCGAATAACAACAGCATGGTGAGAGTCATGAAGAATCAAGAAACTGACTAACCACGCTCACAACAAAAGAGATATCAAGTCTTGTTGCTGTGAGGTTTGCCTACCAACCTTCGATAACGTTCAAGATCTGTAATTGGCTCCCCTGATAAAAGCTTGACATTGGGATCCATCGGTGTATCAATGGGTTTGCATCCTGACATCCCAGTTTCGTCCAAGATGTCCAAGGCATATTTTCTCTGAGAGATAGAAATACCATGTCTACATTTTCCCACCTCAATCCCTAGGAAATAACGAAGCTTGCCTAGGTCCTTGGTTTGAAAACAGAATGATCGGCTTCACTATGAATCTTACCGAAGTCTTGAACAACTGCGTTGAATCAACCAAACCAAGCGCTAGGAGATTGTTCAAGGCCATACAATGATTTACGGAGTTTGCACGCCAATCGAGACTCCCCTTAAGCAACAAAACCAGGTGGTTGCTCCATATGCACCTCCTGTAAATCACCATGTAAGAAAGCATTCTTGATGTCTAATTGATAAAGAGGCCAATGTCGAACAACAGCCAGAGTAAACAAAAGTCAAACAGAGGCAATATTAGCAACTGGAGAGAAAATGTCGCTATAGGTGAGGCCAAATATTTGAGTGTAACCTTTGGAAACTAAACGAGCCTTCAATCAAATCAATAGAGCCATCAGAACCAACTTTAACTACAAACACCCATCTACAACCAACAACATATTTCTCACTGGTTTAGGAAGTAGATCCCATGTACCATTAGAGTGTAAGGCAGACATCTCATCTATCAACCTGGATGGGATAGTGCTTCACCTGTGGTTTTAGGGATGGAAACAGAAGACAGACTCGAAACAAAGGTGTAATGTTGCAAAGAAATGAGATTATAACTAAGAAAAGCATAAAGAGGATGAAGGTTACGAGTGGACCGTATACCTTTCCGTAGAGCAATCGGTGGACTATCTAAGGCAGAGACCAAGCCAGAGACCAAGGCAGAAGGATCGACAGGCAAAGGTTGTGAGTCATCAAGAGCTTTTGCAGGAACCTCGTCTGGTAAAGTGCTGACGCCAGTAGGCGGCTATGGTCAACGCTGATTGGTAATGAACGGACGAGAAGGACCATGGGCAAAAACAGGATTGGCGCTTCGTCGGAATGAGTGGGAGGATGATGGAAAGGAACAAGAAGAATGGTATTGACCTGACAGACATCAACTTGTGTCGATGAGAAAGGTTGTTGATCAAAGGTGACATCAGCAGGCACGAGATATTGACCTAAGTCAGGAGAGTAGCAACGATACCCTTTTTGAAGACGGGGATATGCAAGGAAGAGACACTTGAAGGCTTTGGCAATGAGTTGGTCTTTCCCTAGAGTGAAATTATGAACAAAACTTGTACAACCAAACACATGAGGAGACACGTGATAAACAGGTGTATCAGGAAACAATATAGTGTGAGGAATTTGATCATTTAACACAAAAGAAGCCAAACAATTTATCAAATAACAAGATGTAAGAACAACATCCCTCAAAAACGAAGTGGAACATGCATATGCAAGAGTAAAGTTCTAGCAGTTTCAATTAAATACCGATTTTTGCGTTAAGCCACTCCATTTTACTCTAGAGTATAAGGACAAGAAGTTTGATGAAGAATGTCATATATTGTCATAAACTCTTGAAATTCAGAGGAAAGATTTTCATGCGCATTGTCACTTTGCAAAGTACGAATGCTTTTTCCAAACTGAGTTTGAACTTCAGAGAAAAAGTTTTGAAATTTTGAAAATAACTCAACGATTTTTCATTAAAAATACCCACATGCAACGAGAATAATCATCAATAAAAGTGACAAAATACTGAAACCATAAACTAGAGCTAACGCGACTCGGTCCCCATATATCGACAAGAGAAAAAGGTGCATCAGCTCTTTTATTGACATGACTGGGAAAGGAGGGCGTGTATGCTTTCCCTTCTGACAAGACTCAATCTAAATAAGGCAGAGCAGATAAGTGAGGAACCATTTTCTGGAGCTTGGA
Organism: Ammopiptanthus mongolicus; assembly: GCA_039655645.1. Classification (NCBI taxonomy): domain Eukaryota; kingdom Viridiplantae; phylum Streptophyta; class Magnoliopsida; order Fabales; family Fabaceae; genus Ammopiptanthus; species Ammopiptanthus mongolicus. Next base: position 28,442,708 of record CM077349.1, on the reverse strand, counting down.
GAGACTTGGATGCCTAAGACGATTGTGAATGAGGTCAGGAGGATCTGTCATGGTACATGCTACTGGAGAACTAGGCACAGCAAGATGGTAAAGTCCTCGTGACTGAGTCCAATCGTCTTCCTCGTATCCTGATCCTGCACAAAAACAGAGTTTTCAGTAAAGGTAATGGAACAATGATGTGAGCGAACTAATTGGCTCATGGATATTAAATTAAAAGGACAAGGGACATAAAGGACTAACTTTAAAGATAAAGAACATGATTGTGCTTGGCCAATACCATGAACGATGGTTTTGGTTCCATCGGCAAGAGTAACAAGGGGTAGTTTATTACAGTAAGAAAGAGAAGTGAGAAGATCCTTATGACCACAGAGATGATCAGAAGCACTAGAGTCAAATATACATGACCTAAGAGATGACTTAGATAAACAAGCTATGGAATTACGAGTTCTTTCCGAAGACTAAGAATATGCCTTAAAGCTGAGGAATGACTCATAATTTGCACTGAGAATGGTCACACTTGGCATTGATGATGCTGACTCTCAGTCTGAGCAAAGTTGGCTAATGCTAGTTTACCATGATTCGCCCAATAGTTTAGTTGGGAAAGCGCAAGACTGAAGATCTGAAGGTACATTGTCTTCCATTGTGAGAAATCAAAATCAATAATCAGAAAACATAAAAGAAACCTGGAAACAACAAGGACAGCAGCCTCTCGCAGCAAAACACCCTAAGAAAACACGAAAACTGCTACCCACAACTGGAAACTCCTTAAAACGACCTTGGTAGGAGTTGAAAAGGTTGTGGATGGCTTCAAAAGGTGATTTCGCGTGGGTCTGTGGTAGAACAACGCTGAGAAGGTGTCTCAAGCGCCATCACGCGCCGCCGCGTGGGAACTGTGGCAGTGACGAGTGGTTGGGCTTCAGGTGGCGCAGTTCTGCATGGTCGATCTGTAGGTTGCAATTCAAATCTAAGATTCTCGAGACCAGATCTGGAATTTTGGAGTTCGCCGCCGAGCGGTGGGCGCGGAGGATTTGGATGTTTTGCAGAGACGGGACAAAACTGTTGCCTTTGATACCAACTTGAAAATAAGGCAAATAGGTTGAATTTTGTCTTCGGCTTATCGCACAAGGAATCATTATATAATAGACTTAACATTAATTACAATGATATGATCCTAATCTAATAACAGAATAAATCCTCCTAATTCATCCTAACTGATTTTGTCTTATATACATAATATATTACCATATCCACACAAATATTCTTACAACAAAGAAGAAATAATCATTATCACACTTTATAAAATAAAATCATTTAACATTTACTTACTTGCTCAAATGTACTTCAGTTACGCTCACACCTTTATGAGTTACATATTATGCTTAACACTTTAATTGCGATGGTTTTGCAAACTTGGAATATGTTTTCCAAACATCCTCCACAGTCACCTGTAGTCTAATAACTAATTAGCATTCCTATGAGTGGTGGAGGAGCGGAGTTAAAGTACATTGCTTTGATAAATTAAAATCACATGAACATTCATGTAAATAGTAATGCTAATTAGTTATTGCATTACAGATGAATGGTAGAGGATATTTGGAAAACATATTCCAAGTTTGCAAACCATTGCAATTGAAGTGTTAAGCCTGACATGCGGCTCATCAAGATGTGAGCGTAACTGGAGTACATTTGAGCAAGCAAGTAAATGTTTAATGATTTTATTATTTTATAAAGTGTGGTATAGTGATTGTGAAACTAGCATTATTTTTTGTAAATTATAGATAAATTCATTCTAATAAGAGAAGCAAGCTTGAGCATCAAAAGCTACAAGACTTGGTTTTTGTGAAGTTTGACAGTTAGGATTTAATTGATCCCATTCTACTAAACAAGATTGATGATTTTAATGAGTGGTTGGTAGGAGAAATGGATGAAGATGGAGAAGCGGTTGAAGATGAGTTGGTCTTTGGTGTAATAGCTTGACTTGGGGAGCTATTGCTGATGCGATTGGGGCTGGGGAGCCAACAAAACTCACTACACAACAAACAAGATTAAAAAAGACAATTGGGCCCATTTCTAGTTCTGGGAAGGATAGAAAGTTGTACAACAAGAGGAAAAAGACTCAAAAGAAACCGATACTGAAAAGGAGGAGGAAGAACATTTCGTTAAATCAAGAACTAAAGAAGAGAATGATGTCGAGGAAGATCTTAGAAATGAAAATAATGATTCCATTTAAGGAATCAGTTGTAATTATTTTGAATGTTTAGATTATTAATTAATTACTTTGATGTTTGAGCCTTAGAGGCTTAAACTTATTTAAGTTATATTGGATTTGAATGTTAGTGCCAATGAATTTTGTTTATTAATTATGAGTATGTCTTTAATTTTGAGTATTTTTTTCTATTTTGTGAGCATTTATGTGCCTAGTGTAAATTACTTATATTGTTTCCCTAATTTTCGTTATAGCGGCCATCCAGCTATACGCTATCTGCTGTGCCGCTTTAGTGGTTTTGGGGTCGGCCGCTATCCGCTATTGACTACCTAGTCCTAAACCCCTTTTTTCTTTTCCTTTTTCTTTTTGGTTATTAAATACACTCTTTTTTAAACTAGAATAATGATGATTTAAGCATTTTATGTCCTTGACAAGGTTCCATTCATGGCACAAGATTGGTTTTATATTTCTAACACGTGCCCTCACGCAAGAACCCTCTGGATATCATTAATCATTTCAGTGGTTAATTGTTCCCAAATTAGAAATACTTTACTAAGAATTCCCTTTTTTATAATTTCCTAAAAAATCTTAAAAAAAGATTTCTACTCACTTTTGGAACACGCCTTCTGAGAACAACTTGCTAAGCTTTGCATTTTCCTCGTGATAATGACTCTCCCCAGAAAATACTAAGAGGCATCATTTTATAATAAAAGCACTTTGTCTCTTCACTAAAAATATTCCAAAACAAGAAAATGAACTATATCTTTCACTTTCAATCTATTCACATACAACCCAAAAAATTAAGAAAAGAACTAATCTGAAAGTTTTTTACAAAAAAGAGATAATTTTTTAAATTTTTTTGAAAAGAGTTGTCCTTAAGTGTCAAGCCATTTTAGGGGTGTCCGCTAGGTCTGCACGTCATGTCCAAGAGGTGTCTGGCATGTGTTCGAGCCAACAAAAGAATACTTGTTTTAATTGGAAACCTAGTACACATATCATACAAGTATTTTTGGTATTTGGAGAACCTCGGGTGTGACAGTGTGTACAAAAAACGTGCAGCATTTCCGGCGAAGTTCAAAAGTTTTGGAAGCATAGGGAATAGTTCATTAGCAATGCACTATGTTTGCCAGTGCCTATGGCTGGAAAGGAATGCTTGCATATTTAAAAGAAGGTTTGCAGCCTTAGTAATGCTTTGTTATAACTATAAGGAGGTATACTTGGCTTATCTTTGGTGTGCTAGGATTCTTCTGGCTAGTCCCCTTGATAGATTTGCATAGGGATTGGAGAGCCATTTGGCAATAATAAATTTGTTTGGGGTAGCTTTATTTCTGTTTGGTAGCTATTTTCTTATTTATTAGTTTTGTCTTGGGAGGATTCCTTATCCTCCCTCTTTTGTATCCCATCTTTTCTTCTAATCAAATTTATTCTTCTATCAAAATGGACTCTAGAAATATCAGCTCTTTCATACTTCAGCAGGGAATTTAGCGATTTCAAGTAGCACTAACAAATAAACAAGCACATAAACACAAAAAATACAGTCACACACCTTGATGTTGCTAGTACCCTTACAAAAAGAATGAAACATTATTAATCAACATGTCTTAAAATAAGATAATTTCCTAGTTGTACAAAAAGAACAAAAAATACATAAACATGCAAGAGGGAAAAGACAGAAGTAATGATTGAAGATGTTAAAACAAACAGCGTGAATTTGAAGTTAGATTTAACGGGCATACTAAAATCAAAAATTAAAACATGCAGATAATATAAATTTAAATAAGATATTTTGACCAAATCATGTACCAAAATGTATCTTATGAACAAATCTTCACATCTTAGAAGAATCACACAATTACTTAAAAATATTCAGAAGCATCATAAAGAAATGCAAACCTCGCTTACCAGAGGAGCTGCCTGGACTTAGAAGATTGCCCACTCTATAAGTTTTATCCTTTTCAATCTCTACAGGAGGATAGCTCGAGACAGGGGGATCATTTCCACCGATGTCCACCTCTTCATCAGCTGGATCATTACCTACAAGTAGAACGATTTTAAATGGGATAAACAAATAGAGTATGCATACACACAGACACGAACGGAGTATAACCTTTAAATGCTTGCAATGAGGAATTGCTTGGTCCAGAATCATTCAAAAGCTGCAGCATAAAACATAGATAACCAGAAGTCAAATCATGTGTTGTAAGACTGAGATCTCATTTTGGAGAGGGAGGCTGGAAGCACTCCAGAGTTCATATAAAATGTGATACTAGCTTAATTATGAAAGCATTAGGTAGCAGGGCGATACCTCTATTTCACAAGCTTCAACTTTTGCTTTTTTCTTTTGCTTATCTTTCAAATAGTCATCCAAAAGCTTGCGTAATGTGAACAGTGTATCATCACTGAGATCATCAATATCAATCTCAATCTCATCCTCTCCACATTCTCTACCATTTGAACTATGTTCTTTTAAGAAATCAATGATATTGACAGGCATTTCTCCCAGCAAAGACTCCAATTCTCTGCCTAGCTTGAGCTTCTCTTCATCTGACATAACTTGCTTAGCAAGTGGCATTACTTCAGGCTGAGGGGGCAATGAGGCAATTTTCCTCTTTTTTGAAGGAGGCATTGGCCTAGCAGTTTTCACCTCTTCACACTTGTCTGGCCTTGGAGGCAACGGTAGAGCATCACTTCTTGGCAGTTTCTTCTCGATTGTCTTCCATCTCAATTCAAAATATTTACTAAGGGTATCAGCCATGAGATGGACATCATTCCCAGGGGGATTATAAGTCTTTGCATTCGAAAATGTAAGCCTCACATCATCAGCAAATTCCAATGGGGCTGAGTACGCTCCTGCAGCTATCTTGCTTTTTACTGTTCCTAAATCCATAGGATGCTTAATAATACTGAAATAATCTGGAAGATTCAACTTCACTACATCTACAGGGGTGTTGAAAACCCAAGAATGCTGGTGATTCATCAATCGTTTTAACAGTGACTCGCAATCTTTCATCACCAAAGTATTTGCGGTGGTGCCTGGTGAAGAAGTCCGTGTTGCAGACACAAACTTTCCAGAAGAGCCGCGTTTCCATCCACGAGGCTTCTGACCTAAGGGTTTCGATTTATTCTCTGGTACAGAGCTGGAAACTGATGGTTTTCTCGAGTTCTCTATTCGAGTCCCATTTTGCCCATTGCTACAGCTAAGAATATCACTGGAAGATGACAATGTAACACCACTTGTTTTTGGTAGTTCAACTTTCTTCTGAATTAGCCGAATCTGTTCAAGTTCTGATCTTAACTTCTGTACCAAATCTTTCCTTTGAGAGGATGACAAATTTGACAAGGGAAGAACTTGCATGGGAACACCAAATGCGTCACCGCGGCTTGAATTCAAACTAATGCATTTCCTTGCAGGGATACTAGAGTCCTCCGAAACGGTAATTTCGGTGTCTATTCGTCCCGAGGTACCAGACCCCTCTGATTCACCAGCTGTCTCTATTGCATTGCCATAATAACCTCCAGAGAGTCTACTCTTTGCCATCATAAATATTCAAAGACTAAGCCAAAAGCTGAAGTTTCTCTTGGCTATGTCAATGACTACTCTTGGCTTGTCCCACCAAACCTAATAACTTGGTACTGTTGAGAGATGCCCATAACAGAAAATGCTAAAATTCAATAAGGTACTCTTTATTTCTTGTAACCCTACTACAAAATTAGCCTCTTATATGCAGGGGAAATGGGAATTATTGGAATTGAAAGTGGCAAAAATTAATGAAACTGCAAGGAATTATATTTTAAAGAATCGGGATAAATTCAAAGCCCCTTGGCAATTCCAGTTCCAAAGCTATTCTCTTAAACCAAAGAATTAAAAAAATAACAGTAATAATAATAATAATTATTATTATTATTATTATAATAAGTGGTGTAGTTACACCAAAGACCCAAAACAATTACCAGCTACTAAGTGAAAACAGCACTGAGGATTCAGAAGCAGAAATTCGATGCAAGGAGCGACAAGATAGAAAGATCACAGCACACGTGGCGAAACCCTAGCTGAATTTGCAGTAAAGGTCAACAGATTAATGAGACAGTAACGCGTACTCAAAAATACACGAGCCAAGCTTGCAGTTACTTCTGAATCTGAGAGTATAAGAAGAAGAAGAACAATAAACGATGCGTTGGGGAGAACGAGCTTCCAGATTGAGCGAAGGAGAAGAGAAGCCAGTGCCGAGTGAGAGAAAGAGAAAGAGAGACGGGCTCTCACTTCTCGCCTCGTTTTTTTCTTATATATAATATATAATATTTAATAAAATTCTTATTCTTATATAAAAGGAGAAATTACACTGAATCTTCTGATCTTCGAGTTAATTACGTTTTATATATCATTTCTTTCAAACATTATCTGAGTCTTGAGATATTATTACACTTTTGTGATGGTAAAAATTACGATAACCTCTTTTTAAAATATGAATATAAAATAAATGTGTTTAATTGTTATGCATTAATTGTATAAAGTTTTTTATGTTGTTAATCAATTACCAATCATATTATGGATGATTTTTAGGGCCCGTTTGGTGGTCAGGATAAGGGAGGCAGGATAGGATAAGCTATCCTGTCCTGTTTTAATCTGTAGTTTGATGAACCAGCAGGATAGGATAAGCTTATCCTGTTAGCTTATCCTATCCTGTTACTTAGTTATAATTCTATCCTGAGGGTGGAGCTGGGTTAGAATCAACAGGATAGGATAAGAAAATGCTTTCTTTTATCTCTTACCTTTAATATTGTTATTATTTAATTACGGTTTCAAACCTAATTAGTCAACCTTAATACTAATTAAAATATGTGGTTTAATTAACAATTTTTATAAAAAGTGAAAAAAAAAGTTAATTTTTTATAATGTAAAAAAATGGACTAATTTATAATTAAAAAGCCAAAAATATATATTATTAAATATTTTTTAATTTAAATGTATAAAACAACCACGTAATATTAAAATTTATTTTTGAAAAAAAATGTAATTTTGATATAATGATAATTTTATCATTTGTGGATATTTTATATCATATCCTGTCATTATCTGACGCACATCAAACATTGGACAGGATAAGAGCTTATCATGCTCATATCCTATCCTATCCTTATCCAGCTCTCATATCCTATCCATCCTTATCCTATCCTGACCACCAAACGAGCCCTTAAAGTAGTTAGGATAAAAGTTAAAAATAATTAATGACTTGACAATTTATGATTGGATGCTTGTATAAAAAGACTTTACATTATCAATATATAACAACTAAATTCTAAAAAAAATATGAATACAATTTTCAAAATAAGCAACATATCATACATAATTGGGATTTAATTGATATGTTTTGTTAGTATAAAAAAATTTACACCATCAGTCAATTATAAATTAAAACATCATTAAAAATGTTTATGACTTTTATCATAAACTATCTTAAAAAAGACACACATGATGATTTATGATTGATTGACAGTATAAAAAAATTTTATATTGATAATGTATCAACATTAATATTATATATTTATGTTAGATGATAAAAAAATTAATGAAATTTGGTCAAATAATAATAATAATAATAATAATAATAATAATCTATATTAATAATATTGTCAAAAAAAATCTATACTAATAATAAAATAAGGATTTGGCTCCTCTAAAGTGAGTGAAACTATAAAGTGAGAAAATAAGTAATAATTCACCCTTAAATCATTTAATAGGTTGAGATCTTTATATACTTCGCAAATCAATGATAAATAATTTTTTATTTTTTAATTTTAAAGATTCATTCACTTTAAAA